>JAWNOE010000117.1:0-505000 GCA_035046095.1 Drosophila pseudotakahashii | reverse complement strand
AGTAGCCCAAGTTGCAAATTCTACGTATTTCCCTTACATATTATTTTTTTAAACAAGTTACGACTAAACATCGGCCGCGTTGAATGGCCGAAGGTCTTCATCGTAGGAAGTACGCAACAATGCGCATTACCTTAAGGAATGAAGATACATTTTTGAGAATTTTTTCTATCGGATTCGGCTTGAGTTGTGTTGCAACGTGGCTAGTTGTTACATTCCGAATCTCTAACTCTTCATTAGTGTTAATTTGTTGAGTTTTTATATTTTGAGGCCAAAGCCTTTGATCTTGAATCAAGAAGTGAGGACCAACGAACCAAAATTAATTTTTTAATTCATTAACTGTACAACCACGAGATGGAAAGTCCGACGGCACCAACTCGCCGATGATGTCATCTTTTGAATCTCACTGACGCAGTTGGCAACAAAGGTTTTTAGTTTTGAAGGATGTGTTTGCAGCCAATACAAAACGATTTCGGAAACCGACAACATTACAACTCGTTATACCCTTGCAGAGGGTATTATGATTTCAGTCAGAAGTTTGCAACGCAGTGGAGGAGACGTTTCCGACCCCATAAAGTATATATATTCTTGATCAGCATCACTAGACGAGTCGATCTAGCCATGTCCGTCTGTCCGTCCGTTTCTACGCAAACTAGTCTCTCAGTTTAAAAGCTATCGGGCTCAAACTTTCCCTAAAGCCTTCTTTCTATTGCAGGTGGTATATATGTCGGATCCGACCAGATCGGGCAACTATACCTTCTAGCTTCGGTGTTTTTTGAAATATAACCTTCTACTTATAGCTGCCATAGGAACGGTCGGAAAATTAATAGGAAAAAAATTATATCTTTGTAGATTTTTATTGCATTCTCTTCTTCTCTGGGATATGGCTTTTCTTTAACATTTCAAAATTTCTAATAAAATTTAACAAAATTCGGACGGCTATATTATATAGCTGCCATAGGAAGGATCAACATATGAATGCCAAAGTAATACGAAAGCAGCTAAAATTTGGATTGTTGTAACATATACGCAAGTTAATTTAAATTTAATGTTTTTGTAAATTAATAGGAATGATCTGCAAGGGTAAATAAAGTATATATATTCTTGACTAGACGAGTCGATCTAGCCATGTCAGTCTGTCCGTCCGTTTCTACGCAAACTAGTCTCTCAGTTTAAAAGCTTTCGTTCTCAAACTTTCCCTAAAGCCTTCTTTCTATTGCAGGTAGTATATATGTCGGATCCGACCAGATCGAGCAACTATATCTTCTAGCCCGAGAGGATCATATAGGCGAGCAGTAAGGAACAGCATAGATCTTTTTGTTGGCGCATGGCTTGTACACATCTCTCGCGAAGAAAACTTAAAGATGTCATGTTTTTGGTTCCAAACGAGCCCTAACGCCTTGGTATCTTTGTGCTCCCCGACAGATACATCTGTAGACTGATTAAGATCTATTAGCTGCTCACAATTGGTTGCCCACTTCGAAAGAACAAGCCCGGCCGAACCTAAGATTTCAACTAATTCGTTTCGCATTGACGTAAGTTCCTCGATTGTATCCGCGCCTGACAAAAGATCGTCAACGTTGAAGCTATTTTATAAGACTAAGGATCCTAGAGGGTAAGAAACTAAATATATCTCACTAAGGTATTTGAGGCAGCGAATAGCTAAGAACGGCGCGCAGGATGTGCCGTATGTAATGGTATTCAAACGATAGACTTGTAATTTCTCATTCTTATACTGCCTCCAAACTATAAGTTGAAAATTACGATGGGATTCAGTTATTTCCACCTGTCTGTACATCTTGACGATGTCTGCTGTAATAGCGTATTTGCGAAGACGAAACCTTAGTAATGTAGCGTATAGACACGGCTGTATAGTTGGTCCGATTATAAGCAATTCGTTCAATGACACTTGAGTGCTTGTCTTACTCGATGCATCGAAAACCACTCTTAGTTTAGTGCTTGAACTTTGCGGTCTGAGCACACATTGATAAGGAATGAAGAAATGAGGCTCAGACGGAATTTCGTCATTCACCAACGTCATGTGGCCTAAGGATATGTACTCCTTCATAAAGGCAACGAACATGGAATTTACCTCTGGGTTGCTGGACATCCTTCTTTCGAGTGCTAAGAACCGCCTTTTAGCGATTTCAAACGATGAAGCGAGACAATTCGGGCTGGACTTAAATGGCAATGAAACTTGAAGTCGACCGGAGGATAACCGAACAATACTCTCCGTGAATGCCCTCTCGCACATAATTTGCTCTGGAGTGTAAAGTTTATTCTGTGCAATGCTCGGGAGACTTTCTATTTCCCAGAATTTTCGAATCAACATGTCTACACTGCAATGATTCTGAACCGCGAGGAACATTGAGGTAGCCAGCTTGAAATTTGTTCTTAATGACTTGCACCGACCTGATACGATCCATCCAAAAACGGAGTTTTGTAAGACTGGACCACGTGTTTCTTGCTTAAATTTCCCTTCCTTTAACAACTCGAAAAATGCGTCAGCACCAAGCAATATGTCAATTCTCTGAGGTTTGTGGAACAGTGGATCAGCTAACTTTATGTTGTCAGGAAGGTTCCAGTCTAACACTTGAACTGCCCTCTCTGGTTGGGACGATGATATTCACTTCAGAACAATAAGCTCAGCTTCTAATTGAAATGCCTGTGTTCGGGAGTGCATAGTCGCTTGAACTATTCCAATAAGATTTGTGTCTTTTCGATCGCGCTTAAGTTTTAGAATTTTGGATAACTTCTCTGTTATAAAGTTCACCTGTGACCCGGAATCTAGCACACGAGCAATATGCATTTGACCATTGCTACCGATAATGTTTACAAGGGCTGTAGCTAATTCGATCTGATTTGAGTCGGCTGTCATCGCGTGGTGGACGGCAGAGGTGGTCAAAGGTTGTGTCACAATCGGCTCTTGAGTGGAAGCTAGCTCGGACGGTGCAGAGTCGGAGCTGTATCTATGAAGCAGCGAATGATGTGGCTTCGAGCACACGCGGCACTTAGAGGATTGACACGAAAGAACGGAATGCCCTTTCCTTAGGCAGTTTATACACAATGGGAATGTCTTAGCGAAATTGAATCTTGTGGCGACTGATGCGGCCAAAACGAACTGCACGCGTGAATGTAGTGATCCGCAGATTTGCAATAATAGCATTTTGGATCGTGGTTTCGATCGGTATTGGAAACGGACAAGGAAGTTTTATTAAAGGTCTTTGAAGAATTTGGCCGCTGCCAAATGTTGGTAGCGTTTATTGAGTGCATCTTGGCAGTCCTGCCAAAGGGGGATGTTTTGAAAGTCCAGACTTTCTTCCCATCGAGACTTAGTTTTTGCGTCCACCTTTGTCATGACGATGTTTATGAGCATTGCATTTGCTATTACCTTATCACTGCCTAGCGAAAGCAAGGATTCGTAGATAGCTGTGACAGTATCTATCATGTGACGCAGTGACAAGGCGGACGGACCCTGCATTGGGGGAATGTCAAAGAGGCGTGAAATACAATCAAAAAAAAATTAAACACGGATTGTCGTACACCCGATTTAAGGCGGCCAATGCCTTTGGGTAATTGGTCTTAGTTATTTGGTATGCTTTTACGGTCCTTAACGCTTCTTTCTCCAGACATGATAATAGGTGATTAAATTTTTCGACGTCGCTAAGAGTTGGATCGCTATCTATGAGACTGGTGAATAAACCAATGAAGTTCTTATACTCTCAGTAGCATCCGGAAAACTTGGGTAAATTCATTCGAGGTAAATTTTAATTGTGCGAGCTTGTCGTATTAAGGGTCGAGTTAAGTAATGGTTGTCTTCGATTTTGTTAATTAGCTGACATATAAAGAGATTTTGTGGCTACACATTTATCCTCAAGCTCAGCTCGCGAGGACAATACAAGATTAATTAACTCAATTTCCTCTTGAAGGTTAAATGCACGATTTATGTAACTGTTTAAAATGTTTAATCTGCACTCTAATTCGCTGCCTCGAATGGATACGATTTGTTGTTGCATAAAATATCCCATGCAGTCTATATCACCCTTAACACTTTAAAGTCGGGATAGTAATGTATTAGCACGATCGTTGCCATCATTGACATCATTTACACTTAAATTTTGCTGACGACTTAAACGTCGCTTCGGAGCCATGATGCAATTTTACGTTAAAATGCTAATATAAGTGAATCTTTGCCACCCACTGATTTAAGTGAATTTGAATTCTCAAGTAGAAAGCACAGCTATGCACCTAGTGGTGCGAAAGGTTATATTGATTGAATTTATTTTAACTTTGTAACTTTGTTATAACTGTACCCTAATTGCATGTGAGCTGAATTGCAAGCGTGAGCCGTTACTCTGCAGCAGAGAGACAAATTGAACAACTCGAATTCACAAAACTCGGGCTAAGCGCAATCAAGGTGCTGCAACGATTTTCAAGGCTCCCTCTGATCGGTGAACTGTATTTATGCTGTATATATGTTCTGGTATATTTGCGCGTTGGTATGTGTATGTGAAGAGAGAACGAATGGCACAAAGCAACTAAAGAACCAACTGTAATCGCGACACGTGTTTGCCTTACGCTTTGCCTAATATTCTGCAAGCAAGTATGTACATAATTGACCGAAATGTTACCAAGTTGTTACTTAGCGATTAGTGAAATCCAGCGGCGTGTCCAGTACAAGCCCAAACTGAGATTCCACGGTGAATGTAAAGCTGATCTGCTGTATAAACGATGAATTCCAGCGGCGTGTCGAGTACAAGCCCAAACTGAGATTGCGGATGTTCGTATAGCTGATCTGCTATATACGATGATACGTTCTTCTGAGTCCACACGGGGGGCGCCAACAAATGTTTGCTCCAATTTGGCAAACTGCGAAAATGCCTGTTTTAGGCCAGCAACTTTGGTCCCAGTAGAAACGCATCGACCGACATCAACGAAATTCTTTTTATTACTGGTTTCTCTGCTCCTTCTCTTCTTTCACTCGCAACTGAGACGCAGCGAGTAACAAGAACGAGTATTTAACAGAGCGATAACAACTTTAGGCGGTACAATTCAAATATTTTCCATAAACAAGAGCGTAAGGAACACACATAGATATCTTGCGTAGATATCGGGCTCGTTGGTGTTTATTTTGTTTGCTCGCAGCTTGCTATGCCCCGTCTCATAGCTTAGTAGCCCAAGTTGCAAGTTCTACGTATTTCCCTCACATATTATTTTGATAAACAAGTTACGACTAAACAGTGGCTATTTTTGTTTCTGAATAATTTTAAAACGTGACTATCAAAATTTAAGGAATCTCAAGGGCTATATAGGTTACAGTTTTAAAAAAAATCGTTAGCTAAAAATAACCTTAAAAAAATGGTTTTGTGTATAACTTTTTAGCTATTGCATTTACATAAATAGTGTTGAGAAGGCGTTTATTGTACTTCAAAATACCTTTAATATGAGGTAAAACACAAGTCTGTAGCTTAAGTATATCGCAAGTATGAGCTTACGAAATTTAGCCATTTAGAGCTGTTTTCCCGCTAAACTAGCGAGTTTTTCCAAAAGTGGTAGAACTAACGTTTCTTATATCGAGCTGTTTATCACCAAATCAAATTTTCAGGACTTTAAACCAACGTTTTGGGACAGACTGACTAACTGCCAAGCTCCCAAACTGACAAACAGAATTAAATTTTCATTTTAAATTTACGGATTTTATCATATGACCCCTTATTCGACGGGTATTTTTAATAGGAACACAACTAAAATATTTTATCCCCACCCCCAACACTTTTTTCACTTTTTTACTTTCACCGCTCTCTCTCCCAAGCCAATTGATTTTCTTTAAGTCTTGGTATGCAATCCTGTTAGTTTTTGCGATATCTTTTTATTGCTGTATCACTCATTATGATCGGACAGTGATCACAGCAGATTTTCAATTCTGTGGCTATATATAGTAGTCGCCTTCGAACACTCTCCTTGTGCGCTTCGTCACTACATGGACTACATGCCGTCCATAGTGATATTTACTATGTCCCATGTTCTGTCAAAATAACAAAATAATGTAATATTAAAAAAAAAAGTTTCCTACACACTAGTTTTAAAAAAAAAACGAAGAAGTGAAAACTTTAATTAATTGATAAAGAGAACCATTGGCTAATACTAAATAGAAATGTAAAAGATGAAATTTATTCCTTTTTGCAGAAGTTCAGTCTGGGAAGACGTTGGATAACTGTTTTGCTATTTTTACCCAAAAGCAAATTATACAAGAAAGGAAGCTAGCTTCGGCCAGCCGAAGCTTATATACCCTTGCAGATCATTCCTATTCATTTACAAAAACATTAAATTTAAATTAACTTGCGAATATGTTACAACAAACCTAATTTTAGCTGTTTTCGTATTATTTTGGCATTAATTTTTGATCCTTCCTATGGCAGCTATATAATATAGCCGTCCGAATTTTTTTTAAATTTTATACGAAATGTTAAAATGTTAAAGAAAAGCCATAGCCTAGAGGAGAAGAGAATGTAATATAAGTCAACAAAGATATAATTTTTTTCCTATTAATTTTCATCTAATTTTTCGACCGTTCCTATGGCAGCTATATGATATAGTCAACCGATTTTTTAGAAATTTTATTCGAAATTCAGAAATATTATAAAAATAGTATTCCCAAAAGTAGAAGGTTATATTTCAAAAAACACCAAAGCTAGAATTTTTTTTTCGATCCTTCCTATGGGAGCTATAAGTTATAGTGGCCCGATCCGGTCGGTTCCGACATATATACTACCTGCAATAGGAAGAAGACTTTTGGGAAAGTTTGAGCCCGATAGCTTCAAAACTGAGGGACTAGTTTGCGTAGAAACGGACGGACAGACGGACGGACAGACGGACAGACGGACAGACGGACGGACAGACGGACATGGCTAGATCGACTCGTCTAGTGATGCTGATCAAGAATATATATACTTTATGGGGTCGGAAACGTCTCCTTCACTGCGTTGCAAACTTCTGACTGAAATCATAATACCCTCTGCAAGGGTATAAAAATTATATTTGGCAAGCATGTCGGTTTCAATATATATGTATCTCAAAATTATTAAAAGACGACTTTATTGTTGTTGTTTTGATTAATACGCAGAAGGAACAGGAACACATTTTTCAGAAAACTGGATGGTAATCAGAGATAAGGGTCTTTTAAAATAAGTTTTTGATGAAATAAAATAATTAAGTTTTTAGCATAATCAACCAACCAAAAATCAATAAAATAATTTAGTAATTCGCCGTGTTCGTCGTTCAACTAATTGATGCTACAAATCCCAACCCTATTAACTTTGCATACTTGTCAATTTTTGGTCGAATTTTTACAAACGATTTTACGTAGGTTACTTATTGTTCAAATTTAATAAATTCGGATGCATATCGGAAATATATGACCGTCTTGAAGTTCAAGTTTAAGCGAGACGTAAACTATCTTCGTTACAACTGAACTTCCCGAGGTACATCTTGAAAAGGCTCAAAGGCTCTCAATATTTCTATATGGTCTGAACATGTCCTTGTTCACGAGTACGTAAGCATGCTTAATCCTCGGGTTCACGGTCCTCTGATTCCTTCAACCAACGCAAAACAAATCATTGATCTGTGATGAATGGTTTTCCCACTACTGATTATACCCGTTACTCGTAGAGTAAAAGGGTATATTGTATTCGTGCAAAAGTATGTAACAGCTAGATGGAAGCATTTTCGACTCTATAAAGTATATATATTCTTGATCAGGATCACTAGCCGAGTCGATCTAGCCATGTCCGTCTGTCTGTCTGTCTGGATGAACGCTGAGATCTCGGAAACTACAAAAGCTAGACATTTGGGATTAACAACACAAGTTCTTGGGCTTCCTAAGCAGCGCAAGTTTATATCAGCCGAGCGCCACGCCACCTCTAACGCCCACAATCGCCCTTAATGATTTTATGTTTGTGTGTTTCTGTGTCTGGCGCGCACACCTTTAAAGATTTTGGAAAAGTAAGAATGCAGTTTTATTGTGTTTATCAATACCTATCGAAATGTTGGAAAAATGTTTCAAATCGGACCATTCGTTAAAAAGTTATGCCCTATCCAAGTTTTATATATCCATCTCCCTCGCACTCCCTTTAACTGAGTAACGGGTATCTGATAGTCGGGGCACCCGACTATAGCATTCTCTCTTGTTATACCCTTGCAGAGGGTATTATGATTTCAGTCAGAAGTTTGCAACGCAGTGAAGGAGACGTTTCCGACCCCATAAATTTTATATATTCTTGATCAGCATGACAAGACGAGTCGATCTAGCTATGTCCGTCTGTCCGTTAGTCTATCCGTCTGTTTCTACGCAAACTAGTCTCTTAGTTTTAAAGCTATCGGGCTCAAACTTCTTCAAAAGTCTTCTTTTTATTGCAGGTAGTATATATGTCGGAACCGACCGGATCGGACAACTATATCTTATAGCTCCCATAGGAGGGATCAAAAAAAAAAACCGTAAAAAAATTCTAGCTTTGGGGTTTTGTGAAATATTACCTTCTACTTTTGGGAATACTATTTTTTAAATATTTCTGAGTTTCGAATACAATTTTTAAAAAATCGGATGACTATATCATATAGCTGCCATAGGAACGGTCGGAAAATTTAATGGAAATCAATAGGAAAAAATTTTATCTTTGTTGATTTTTATTACATTATTTTCTTCTCTGGGATATGGCTTTTCTGTAACATTTTGAAATTTCGAAAAAAAATTTAACAAAATTTTGACGGCTATATTATATAGCTGCCATAGAAAGGATCAAAAAATTAATGCCAAAGTAATACGAAAGCAGCTAAAATTTAGGTATCTGTAACATATACGCAAATTAATTTAAATTTAATGTTTTTGTAAATGAATAGGAATGATCTGCAGGGGTATATAAGATTCGGCTAGCTTCCTTTCTTGTTTTTAAAGTAGATATAAAAAAAAGTATTTTTACAAATCTTTGAAATTTTTCTGAAAGCGCCTAAGGGCATAAGTTGATTTATGAAAAAACTACAATTTTAAGAGCAACACATTTTTAGAATATACCAAAAAAAAAAATTTAATTTCATAATTACTTCTTTTTTTAAAATTTTTAAAAGTGGTCAACAAAATTGGATATATTTTGGATATTCTTGGACGTAAAGTAGTGGTACACCCTAGATCCCCGTTTAATTCTTTTTTTTTTAAAAGTTCTGAAAAAATTAGCCTGCCCTTTGACTCTTCTGAGAAAATCGCAGCTTAAGTTAGCAAGAAATGTTCATAATTTGAAATATTGTCACCCCAGGTTCATCCACGCTCTGTTACACCATGAAGATATTTGACTTATCTGAAGGTATTGATGAAGATAATGAAAAAATAAAATAATAAAATAATAATAAAACAAGAGAGAACGCTATAGTCGGGTGCCCCGACTATCAGATACCCGTTACTCAGCTAAGGGAGTGCGAGGGAGATAGATATAAAATCTTTGATCAGGCATTTGAAAAATTTCTTCTACATTTCGATAGGTATTGATAGACACAATAAAACTGCATTTTTAGTTTTCCAAAATCTTTAATGGTGTGGGCGCCAGACACCTTTCAAAAAATGGTGTAGGGCGATTGAGGGCGTTAGAGGGGGCGTGGCACCATTTTGAAATAAACTTGCGCTGCGTAGGAACTCCAAAAATATGCATGCAAAATGCCAATCCTCTAGCTTTTATAGTTTCCGAGATCTCAGCGTTCATACGGACGGACAGACGGCCAGACGGACAGACGGACATGGCTAGTTCGACTCGGCTAGTGATCCTGATCAAGAATATATATACTTTATAGGGTCGGAAAAGCTTCCTTCTCCCTGTTACATACTTTTGCACGAATACAATATACCCTTTTACTCTACGAGTAACGGGTATAAATATAGTCTGATGGATGCCACAAAATCGAATTCGCTTTAAATCCCCAGTTTAAACTGTGTTCGCCAAAAAGTTCCCTGGCGAAATAGGACTACAACCTTGAAGGTATTTCAGGCGAATGGATTCTTTGTTTGCTATGCAGTCAAAGCGCTATCCATTATCTTTCCAATTCCATAGTCAAAATAATTTTACGATTTTTTTAATGGGAGAAATAATTTTTTTTTTATAACTTCCATCAAGGAAAATAAATAAAGTGTTAAATAAAAGTTCTCAAAGATATCTAAACATATTTTTAAGCGTGTGGTTCTGTGTGTTGTCATTGGGTTTGTTAAAAGCGAACATTAAATAAGTTAGCCATTTTTTTTGAAATTTTTTTTTTTTTAATGGCATTATTATGTTCCTGCCATTAAAGGCCTTACTATACGTTTAAGATCTCAAATATATATATTTAAGTGTTAAACCTAAGTTATTCTATTTTCAAATACGCGAGCGCGGGCTGGCCAGTGTTGATCAGCAGGATCGGTCAGCTGGCCAGTCGGGGCGAATGCCAATAGTATCGATAAGTTATCGGAATCACCCGTGAGCGAGCCATTTGGGCTGTTAGGCGCAAGCGTGCTGTTAAGAGCAACCCTTCGGGCTGTTAAGTGCAAACTTGCTGTTAAGAGCAACTCTTCGGGCTGTTAGACGCAAGCGTGCTGTAAAACGCAAAAGCGTGTCGACGTGGAACAGCGATCGGCTGAGATCGCTCTCTTTCCTTTCCGGCAGCCGAGCCGAGCGGACCAGCAGAGACCAGCGGAAGGAAACACGCGGACGGTACCATCAGGCAGTAGTAAGTTAAGAAAAGAGAAAAGCCCACACTGAGTGCAAAGGTTAGGGAAATATAAAAAATAAATAAAAGGAAGTTAAATTTGTGAAATTAAACCCCCAAGCCTTGGTAATAAAATTTGGAGTGAAGTTCGCGAGTTAATTTGCGTCGGCCCCGTTTTCGTGTTGCGTTTCCGAGGCTTTCTCTACGCAATGCGGACGACGAGGCTGTACACGTGCGCATTTTACTTCGGTCAAGTTTTTGTATTGCGTTTCCGAGGCTTTCTCTACGCAATACGGACGCTTGTCGGACGGGAAAGGCTACTTGCGATCGCCCACCCGCTCTTTCTTCGGTCACGCACGCCCACGCGTTCCTTGCCCACCCAAGCTTCGGCCCAGCCGAAAATCCCCGCGAGTAATCTTGCGTCGACCCCGTTTTCGTGTTGCGTTTCCGAGGCTTTCTCTACGCAACGCGGAAGACGAGGCTGTACACGTGCGCATTTTACGTCGGTCAAGTTTTGTATTGCGTTTCCGAGGCTTTCTCTACGCATTACGGACGCTTGTCGGACGGGAAAAGCTGTTTGCGATCGCCCACCCGCTCTTCCTTCGGTCACGCACGCCCACGCGTTCCTTGCTCACCCCCGCTTCGGCCCAGCAGAAAATCCACGCGAGGTAATCTGCGTCGGCCCCGTTTTTCGTATTGCGTTTCCGAGGCTTTCTCTATGCAACGCGGACGACGAGGCTGTACACGTGCTCATTTACGTCGGTCAAGTTCCCGTATTGCGTTTCCGTGGCTTGCTCTACGCAATACGCACGCTTGTCGGACGGGAAAAGCTACCCCCGATCGCTCACTCGAGTTACCGATAACCAACTCCCCGCTCCCCTTCAAGTATAAGTCATCTGCAAACTAGCAAGCATAAGTTGGTTGCGGGCTGCCAACCACCCCGCACCCATTAAAAATAGGCCAGTGCTTGTCCCAGTTATAATATGCAAGCCGACAAGTTGGCATCCGGCTATAAGCGGCAGCGGCCAAAGCACGACAAGCACGAATTGTATTATATATAAGTGCTGCCTGTTTGCAGCGTAGGTTATGAATTCGTATTCCGAAATATTACAAACCAGTTCGTCACTGACAATCAAGCAACACAGAGTTTCATTCTTTTCAAATCTAAATAGTGGGCCGATGTACACCATTTTTATACCCGTTACTCGTAGAGTAAAAGGGTATATTGTATTCGTGCAAAAGTATGTAACAGGGAGATGGAAGCTTTTCCGACCCTATAAAGTATATATATTCTTGATCAGGATCACTAGCCGAGTCGAACTAGCCATGTCCGTCTGTCCGTCTGTATGAACGCTGAGATATCGGAAACTATAAAAGCTAGAGGATTGGCATTTTGAATGCAGATTCTTGGAGTTCCTACGCAGTGCAAGTTTATTTCAAAAAGGTGCCACGCCCCCTCTAACGCCCACAATCGCCCTACACCATTTTTTGAGAGGTGTCTGGCGCCCACACCTTTAAAGATTTCGGAAAAGTAAAAATGCACTTTTATTCTGTTTATCAAGACCTATGTAAATGTAGAAGAAATTTTTCAAATCAAATAAAAAGTTATGCCCGATCAAAGTTTATATCTCCATCTCCCTCGCACTCACACTAGCTGAATAACGGGTATATGATAGTCGTGGCATCCGACTATAGCGTTCTCTCTTGTTATACCCGTTACTCGTAGAGTAAAAGGGTATATTGTATGTAACGTGCCACGCCCCCTCTAACCGCCTCCCCATTTTTTGAAAGGGGTCTGGCGCCCACACCTATAAAGATTTTGGAAATGTAAAAATTCAGTTTTATTGTGATTATCAAAACCTATCGAAATGTATAAGAAATTTTTTAAATCGTACCATTCGTTAAAAAGTTATGACCGATCAAAGTTTTAATATATCCATCTCCCTCGCACTCCCTTAGCTGAGTAACGGGTATCTGATAGTCGGGTCACCCGACTATAGCGTTCTCTCTTGTTTTCTTTTGTTAATGCGGAGGGTCAAAAGTGGTTTTAGGCTTATAGTTGCTTGGACAATATGGCTTAGAATGACCCAAAGATTGTTTTCCTCCCAAACGATTTGTAAATTTTTTCGAGTCCACACAAATGTTTCAAATTCAAGGCTACTCAGATATTTTTCATCCAAAAACCAGTATTTTTCTCTTGCAAATGCGGGGGGTTAAACGTGATTTTTAAGGCATAGTTTCATTTGCAATGCTGCTCAGAATTGTCCATAGAATACGTTCCCCCCCCCCCCCCTACGATTTGATGACCTCCAAATCGACCCGCCCTAATATATATATACAAATCTCACAACGCACCCTCCCAACAAAGGCAAAGAGAAGAAAGACTCTTCTCAGAATTCTTGAGCGAACCGAGGACAACGACGAGAGATGACCCCTAACAGGATCATCCTTCCAGCCAACTGAAATCGCAACTACATGTGTTGCCCGACTTCAATATTTTTTTCCGATATCAACAGCATGGCCTAAAGACCCGTAGGATTTTTCTTGAGCACCCCGTACTGCCACTTCCGACGACGCCAATCTACGCCGCACTCCCGCCGCCCGCCACGCATTCACGCGCACCAAGAGCGGGACAACCGTGCCGCTAACAGAGATCCCTCACGCCAGGAGCACCCCGGAGGCCAGCATCGACGCCCGCCAAACGCCTCAACAGCGAC
Organism: Drosophila pseudotakahashii; assembly: GCA_035046095.1. Taxonomy (NCBI): domain Eukaryota; kingdom Metazoa; phylum Arthropoda; class Insecta; order Diptera; family Drosophilidae; genus Drosophila; species Drosophila pseudotakahashii. The sequence continues at coordinate 491,564 of JAWNOE010000117.1, read as the reverse complement.
ATTCACAGCAGTTGTTGCAGTTGTTACAACCGCGACGAGGGAACAATCGCCACGTGCATTAGGGACGTAATAACAGCGCAACTCCCACATCGGCATCCACGTGACGCTCACCCGGAGGCCCAACCGACAAGAAGGCGTCGGAGGGCGCAGGACAGAAACCCGCTACGTCAGCCGCCTGACGGATCGAGGAAGAGAGCTTTTCAGAATCCGATGACGAATCCGCCACCCGAGTCATGGGGGTCAGATGGATCTCCTACCGGCGCAAGGACGAGCTACAGGCCCTACTCAAGGAGTTCGGTCTGAACCCACACGGCCAAGTGGACGAACTGCGACCTCGGCTCGCATCGTTCATCGGAGGGTCCAACGCTTCGCAGCATTGGAGGCCATATATCCGGAGGCCCCCACACAAAATATAGTGACCAGCCGGTCCACCTCACCGATGCCCGGCGCAGGCGACACCCTTCTCGTCGTTCCACCCCCGGATCACCGTCACACGAGCCCAGGACGTGGAACCCAAGGGTTCCAACCCCACGGCCCACTCGCCACCACGGTCCATGACAGCGGCCGCGTTCGCCGATAAGCTTCGGGGATGGGGCGTCCTTTTCGACGGACAGGCCGACCCCCTGCACTTCATGGAGCGAGTGGAGGAAGGCGCTACAACCTACAGCGTCCGGAATAGCGACATCCTAAGGTCCATCGCTGGATTGCTATCGGGCCGCGCCGAAGGCTGGTACCGAGCCTACCACATGCATGCCGTGCCCTGGGAAACTTTCAAGCGGGTCTTCTTGGAGTTTTCCTCCCTCCACGGTACCACCAGCGTTTGGAGGATGCGATTAGGACCCGCCACCAACAAGGCGTCGAGCCTTTCAAGTTCTACGTTGTAGAACTACGCCTGATGATGCAGCGGGCGAACTACTCGTTCGAGCAGGAGCTCGAAAGAATCTACGAGAATTTGCTGCAAGAGTATCAACTCTTCATACGGCGCCATGAATTCTCTTCGCTGGAAGTAACCCTAACTAACCAATCGCACGGGATCGGAACCCTGTACGACACGCAGCACTAGTTCCACTCGCCAGTGGAAATTACACAACGAGGAACAGCCCTCCGTCTGGTCCCCGACAACAGGATCCCGTACTTCCAAGGATGACGTCCTTCAGCCCACCGAACCCAGCGATATCAAACCGGATGATCGCCCAGGAAGCCGAGCCACTTGTCGACGTAGCACGAGCCTGCAGCCGCTGCGGTGAAATGGGACATTTCGTCCGAGAATGCCAGAACCCACCAGTCCCATACTGTTGGGACTGCGGGAAACGTGGTACCCGTACCATCGACTGCTGCCGACAGTCGGGAAACGCCCGGGGTCCTCGCACACGCAGGGAGCAGGCGGCGACCCACCCTGTGCTCCCCCAAAACTAGATCCACCGCTCCGCTTGACGGGAGGCCGGATCGTCGCCACAGTTACCATCGAGGGTCAACTCTTCTCAGCGACAATCGACACGGGGGCCTCCAGAAGCATCGTCAGCGAAGCGGTCGCCAACCGACTCGATTCGGGGCAAAATATCAAGGAAGTTCGCACCCGAATATCTCTGGCGGACGGATCCCCGAAGGAAGTCACCAAGGCCTTGCATGCACGGGTGCTCCTGGACCAAAAACATGTCCGCATGACTGTCCTGGTCCTGCCAACGATATTGGACGAAGTGATCCTCGGGATTGACTTCCTATGCAGTATCCAAGCAACCCTAACGACGGCAACGAGAGCACCTTACCGGGTCCCATACCCGCTCCAAGGCATATAATCACGTCGACACTGGGACGAAATCCAGTCCCCGTTCTAGCAGGACACCGGACCCGGCGAGGAAACACTATGCTTCTTGTTTTCATCGATCTATTCTCAAAGTGGGTAGAGCTCTTTTCTTTAAATTCAACAAATGAATATCAGTGATTTTCCCAAAAACGAGATGAAATGATAGTGTGTGTAAAGTATCTTTTTTCTTACCCACCTGCAATCAAAATCACCTTTTCTAACCAATTTCCCTCTCTTATTCTGTGATTTTGTGTCTTCTTTTTTTAAGTTGATCGCATTCTATTGGTTTCACTTGTATCGTATATTTTCTAAAATCAATACTTCTCATCTCTTCTAACTAATGAATAGTCAATCCAACTGACCGGGATTATCTATATTGTATTCGATTTTAAAAATATAAAATTGATACCTGTCATCTTCAATATTATTGTATACGCCCATTTCAAACACTATAAATGGTCAAAAACAATAGTTAGTCAACCAAAAATATTTTTGAAGTGGGATCGTCTGCTACGTCAAGTACAATTCAAGTGAAAGAGATAAATTGAAAGTAGAAAGATTAAAAAAATAACTGAAAATGAATACCCAAGCACAGAAAAGGTGGGCAAACCATGTACGTTCGGAGTTGCGAATAAGCGAAATGCCATTCAACCCCTTGACAGACGAGTCAAGAAAATATCTGAGGGATTCCATGGAAGAATACTGCATTACAGGTATGTAAACGATGGATCGGACTTGATCTTACCCGAAAATTGTATGAAGGAAGCTGGATTATCATTACTACCCCATCTCAGTACTTTATTAGAAAGTTATTATTCAGCGAAAATAGACTTTGAGCTGTTTGCAGAGTATATACTTTTTAAAGGTGAATCTGAAGAAATAGAGCTGAAAAGCTTTCAAAGTAAAATGACGATAATGAATAAAGATTCTGATTTAGAATATATATTCCATGAACATACCATAGAAATAGTTTTAGAAACTCAAGTTTTTCAAGAAAAGTAATTCGCTTGGAATCATTATACACCATCTGGTTCATCTTAGGGATTTATGACCACATTAATCGATATTTAAGACATTTTCAATAAGCTAAAGGTATTAGTTTAACTTCTAAAACAAATTAATCTTCAATATACTTAAATTACACTCAGAAAAAATTTTTTTTATATATAGAACAAGAAATTGTTCTGTGCTTTAGAAAAAAATTTCTATAAAGAAAAAATAATTTCTAAACTTTAGAAAAATTCTCCATTAAACAATTTTTTGTAGATTTTTTTTTTCTGGATGTAGAAAAATACATTTTTTCTAAAATATAAGGTTTTTTTCTAATCTTCTTTAATTGAGGGTTAAAATCACCATTGATTTTAGAAAAAAAGTATACATTTTTCTAAAAAAAAAAAAATTAGAAAAATTCTTACATAATTGAAAATTTTTCTAACATTTACACATTTTTTTTTTCTAAAAATATGAAAATGACCCTCATTCGATCCGTTTTCCTTCTTATTCACTTTTTAGAAAATTTTCTTTAAAAATAAGAAAAAATCGCCTTTAATCGAAGAAAATTTACTTTAGTGGTAGCCTAGGGGTCTAACGCATGCGTGCATGAATATGTTATACAAGCTTAGAACCGCAAGTGTGAGTTCAATCCCACGTCGAGACGAAAATGTAATGGTGTTTTTTTTTTATGCGTATTACATATTAATAAAAAAAAGGCAATGCGTTTTTTTTTTACTCTTGATTCAAAAGGTTTGAATAATTACATTTTGATAAAAATGATGTTTAAGTTATTCAAATTGGAAACAATCATGTACGGCTACTATTGTACAATAATAAAATATATATTTGTTTATAAATATTAATGTTAATCAATAACAAGAAAGAATGCTATAGTCGGGTGCCCCGACTATCAGATACCTGTTACTCAGCTAAAGGGAGTGCGAGGGAGATGGATATATAAAACTTGGATCGGGCATAACTTTTTAACGAATGGTCCGATTTGATAAATTTGTTCTACATTTCAATAGGTATTGATAAAAACAATAAATCTGAATTTTTACTTTTCCAAAATCTTTAAAGGTGTCTGCGCCAGACACAGACACACACACACATAAAATCGTTTATGGCGATTGTGGGCGCTAGAAAGGGCGTGGCGTTCGGCTGAAATAAACTTGCGCTGCGTAAGAAGCCCAAGAACTTGTGTTGTTAATCCCAAAATTCTAGCTTTTGTAGTTTCCGACATCTCAGCTTTCATCCAGACAGACAGACGGACAGACGGTCATGGCTAGATCGACTCGGCTAGTTATCCTGATCAAGAATATATATACTTTATAGAGTCGGAAATGCTTCCTTCTAGCTGTAACAGCTTTTGCTTACTTTTGCTCGAATACAATATACCCTTTTACTCTACGAGTAACTGGTATAATTATTAGCAAACACAATAAAATGAACAACTAGTGGGGAATAACGAGAAGAGAGCCAGATCAATTTGACTAAAAGTAAGAGAACAAAATGTGAATAGGCTTTCTATAGCGCCTCTCGTGCTTCCGTGGAGCAGCTGGTAGAGTGCTTGACTGTAAACTGTGAGGCAAGCGGTTCGATTCCCGCGTGAGGCGACCAAGATGTTTTACTCAAAATAGTAAGTTATTGGGTTTTTTTATTTATTATTTGTAATTTGTATACTCATTTCAGTTATAATTACAGGTCCAATTTGAAACTTAAAGATGCATGTACATAATAAACATATACATCATATACAAGTATATGCTCAATTAAAGGAAATTGAAATAAGATGACAAACAAGAACGAAAAACAACAACACAATGGGGACCTGAAGTCACAGAAACAACCGGCATAGTTCGTTCCGATTGCCAAAGCAAGATTTTTGTATATTCTAGAAAAATATTTGTCTATATTTAAAAAACAGTATTTCTATTTCATAGAAAACCTTTATTTCTAAATTGGAAGACATAACTTTTTTACTTTCTAGTAAAAAATTTGTTTTCTTATTTTTTAGAAAAAAACGCCATTGTTATCTTTAATATAGACAAAATCGCTTTTGACTCTGATAATCATGAAGTTTTGTGTTCAAAATTGAAAACCAAAGACAATGGCCTTGGTCTAAACCTAACAAAATCTAAATGTCTCGTAATATATAAAAAGAAAGTAAATATTGCTGAACTGCAGCCATTGATGATAAAAAGCATGCCCATTAAATATGTTGAAAATGCTACAAACTTGGGTATCATATTCAATAATAAACTTAGTTGGAATGACCATATAAATATATGATGGACGTTGATGCACTACGAGCAGTACAAACAAGTGGCCCAACGATACCAAGCACGTGCTTGTTATGCGCGGGACCCTTTATCAATTAGGGCAAAAATGCGAGTTCGCGAGGAAAATATATGAAACAAGTACTACAAATACTACAACTAAGATTGAAGCAAATGAGATAAAATTTTAGTTTTTAATACGGGGATAGATGTTGAAGTGCAAATTAAATGATAAAGATTGTTATAATTTTTACATAGAACACGAAAGGGCTCATGCAGAGTAAAATTTGATGTACATCGAGGCAAATTAAGAGGGTAATAATTTCGTGTTAGTCTAACGGGAACATTAAAAGTTAAACGGTTTACCAGTTCTACGGAGTCAATATCACCTTTTATAAGATTTTGCATAAAAATAGTACCAAGCATTATTCTACGGTTTTCAAGTGTAGGTAAATTAAGCAATAGTAATCTACTCTGGTAGGAAGGTAGCCTTACGTTTTGATCCCAGTTCAAACTACGAAGGGCAAAAAGGAGAAATTTTTTTTGCACCGACTCAATACGGTCGATGTGCACTTGATATTGTGGACTCCAAACTGAAGAACAATATTCCAAAATAGGACGGACAAGGGAGGTATATAATAATCTGGTTGTATAAGGGTCATCAAATTCCTTTGACCAACGCTTTATAAACCCAAAAACACTCATAGCTTTATTGACAGTGGCCATTATGTGGCAATCAAATTTAAGTTTTGGGTCGAGAAGAACACCTAAATCGTTAATTGAATATATACGGTCGAGTGGTGTATTTTGAAGAGAATAACTAATAAACGTAGGAGTACCCCTATAAAAAGTCATAACGTTGCATTTAAGGCAGTTCAGATTTAAAAGATTGTACTCACACCATCCCTGAAAACAATCAATATCTGACTGTAAGTTGAAACCGGACCCTACATCTTTATATGATAAACAAAGCTTAACATCGTCAGCGTACATTAGTACACGAGAATGAGCTGCGATAGAGGGAAGATCGTTAATAAACAAAGTAAACAGCAAAGGGCCTAAATGACTACCTTGAGGAACTCCAGATGTCACGTTGATCATTTTAGAAACAGCGCTCTTAAATATAACCCTCTGAGTCCTACCATTCAAGTAACTTGAAATCCAAGTTAATAGATTACATGGAAACCCAAGCTGATCTAATTTGAATAAAAGGAGAGAGTGGTTAACAGAGTCAAAGGCCTTACTAAAATCTGTATATATAACGTCAGTCTGCATGTTATTCTTATATCCATTTATTACAATAGATGACAGTTCAAGAAGGTTGGTGGTGGTCGATCTTCGCTTAACAAAACCATGCTGACACGGTGATATTAGCGAGGAACATAAATGCTGCAAATGAGAAGTAATAATACATTCAAATGCTTTAGGAATTGCCGACAATTTAGAAATGCCTCTATAATTCTGGGCATCCGCCTTCGCACCCTTTTTGTGGAGTGGAATAATGAAAGAGTCCTTCCAGATAGTTGGAAAAACTGATGATGAAATAGACAAATGAAAAAGTTTAAGAATCGGTTTACAAATGGTTGAAGCACAAAACTTAAGCACACTCCCAGGGAGTCCATCAGGACCGGGAGAATACGTTGGCGTTGTTGTTGCTAAATCCTTTAAAAGAGAACTTTCGGTAATTACAGGGGTAAAAATACAATTAGCCCTATTTAAGGGGTTAGGGTAGATAGGGTTTGACCAAGCAGCCGAACTATAAGTTGTTTGGAAAAACTCGGCAAATAAATCCGCAATTTCAGAATCCGACGATGCCTCTTTTGAGTTTAAACGTACCGATGAAGGCAATGCCCAAGACTTACGCTTGGCATTAACGAAGTTATAAAACTGCTTTGGATCATTTGAAAACTCGAATTTACATCGATTTAAATACATGGAATAGCAATGACTGTTGAGAACATTAAAATCTGAACGAGCCACAACAAATTTCGCAAAATCAGATGGCTTACCCGTTTTTTTATACTTTTTATAAGTGTTGGATTTAAGATTTTTAAGTCTTTGAAGCGCATTGTTAAACCAAGGAGGCCTGTTTAGCTTCGGAGGAAGACTGTCAGGAACGCATTCGTCAAAAAAAGTGTTTAAAACGCTATAGAAAAGTTCAATTGCACTGTCAATATCCATGCAATTGTACAAATCAGTCCAATTATATTGCGAAATCATGTAGTTTAGTTTATTATAGTCACATTTACGAAAGCATCTCCTTTTAGTTTGAGGAACTAAAGGAGAAAGGGTATCAGTACAGGGGATGCCAATTGTCAATTCCAAAGTTGGATGATATAAGTCTTCAGGTACAACAAGTGCGTCAATTCTAGCTACAGTGACTTCATGCGGATCTAAAACAAATACTAGATCTAATTGTCTATTTAATGAATTTCGTATAAAGCTTACTTGCTGTAACGATAATTCTAAAAGGCCATCCACAAAATCATGGGCGGATAAAGGAGTAGCGACAAGTGAGTCAGTGGGAAGAGACCAAGAGATATTAGGGAGATTAAAGTCACCCAAAACAATCAAAAGGTCTCTCTTGGAAAGAAAGGATAGAACAGATTTTATAGCAGACAGATGGTGCTCATAAATTATTAAATCAGAGCCAGGAGGAATATAAGAGCAGGTTACAAAAATAGATAAGGATTGAATGGAAACTTTGACACTAACAAATTCAATATCGTTAGGGATATGAATGTTAAGTCTCTCCGATGTTAAACTAGAGGTAACGGCAATCAGTACACCACCCCCCCTACGCGGGAATCGATCGGTCCTGTAGGAGTTAAAGTTCATTGACAAAACTTCAGAGTCAGATATCTCTGGTTTTAGCCAAGTTTCCGTAAAAGCCAAAATATCTTCAGTAAATGCAGAGGAGTCAGCATAAAGCTTTGGTAGCTTCATATTTAGTCCTCAAATAGGAAAACGTACGGTTTATTAAGATCTCTCTCTCTCCAGTTAAAAGTCTGTTACCCATAAATGTTAGTACTTTAGTTGCCAAGACCTGTTTAATCCCAACACTTATTTATGGTATAGAAATTTTTTCAAATTAAAAGTTGCATATAATAATATAGCAAGATTTATATTCAATCTACGTCGACTTAACCATGTAACAAGCTATGCATATAGAATATTTGAACTTAACTTGACCGATTGGATGAAACTGAGAGTTTTAATCTATCTGCATAAAATAATTTACACGAGGGAGCCAACCTATCTCTTTGAAGCTTTAAGATTCACTTCCTCAAGAAGAGCAAAAACCCCAATTCAAATAAGACACAGAACTCTACTTTCAGAAAGGCAGTTTTTCGTACACGCAATAAGGCTATGGAATCAGCTCCCAAACCCTTTAAAAAATATTAGTAGATATTAAGATATTAACACAATATAAAAGAAAAAAAAAACAAAGCGAGCCTTTTCTTTAACCTAATTACAAGCACTAATTATAAGTTATCAACTTGTAGCGTTAGGAAAACATTATAAAATAAATTGAAATTTAATTATTATTTTTAAATTAAAACAATTTTTCTCATTTCTTATGTAATATTAATTACTAACAATAAATAGATATAATACAATTGAGTATTCCAATAAATAAATAGTAATGCAGACTTAGATTGTATAAACCGCACGCTCTCAACGCCAGAATAGAAGTGAACGAGAATATTGAGAGAGCAAAAGAACGACGAAAAAATGAGAAGAAGAAGCACGATGGTCTCGTTACTTTTAGCGGTTTCCTTTCCTGCAGTTCTATTCATCACCTTTTTAGCAGTGAATAACTGCCAAAAATTAAGCACTAAGCGCTCAATAACTTGTGAATTTGTATGAAAAATAGCGATGATTTTAACATGGGCATGTCCTAGGGGCTCATCACTGCCAGAAACTGGCGCTGATTTAGCACCTGTACATTGCCCATTTTCATTGAAAATATGTTGAATTTCATTGCTTTTATCAATAGGTTTATTATTACATTTAATGAATTCCGTATTCTCTCCGGAGGCTCTGTAAACTCCACCTGACCAATAAGATCTGAATTTGGAAAATATTTGTTTTTATAATATTATATAAAACGAGGCAAGAATGATAAAAACTTACTTAGCAGTGGAAGAATAACATTCTTCTGGGTTGTAGAACAAAATGATTTCATCTGAAAAGATATTTTATAAGCACTTTGTACCATCAGCTTGACCTAAAAATATTAAAAATAAAGACAATATAAAAATTAAAAGCTACTATAATTAACATAAGACAATACACTAAAAATTACTTACCTAAAAATGTATTCTTAATTAAAGCACTTTTGTTAAAACTCGAAAATAACTAATCACAGCAATGCTACTCCTTTAAAAGTAAAACGCAGTTGAAAACCGCGGAAAAACGGCGCCTGCCTTCGAGAAATAGAAAAAGAATACTAAGCGAGAAAAACAACATCAATCGCAATCTCTCTTGTTGTTGTCTTCCCTTAGCCACGATCGCGCTTGCCCAGCTTGCAGAGCGAGACAGCCGAAGTTCGACATTTTGTTTCGTTTTTTATGATTTTACGAGAAAGAAATTTGGGAGAGCGTGATTTCTTTTTCAATTCTGGGGATACATTGTCCGTGCCCCTTTGCCCTACATCCAGCCAGCACCCTACCGGTGCCGTATATCTAGCAAGCACCTTACCGGTGCCCCTTCATCCCTGGCCCGTGCAGGAACAGCACCGCCACTGGGCCATCATCCTAAAATAATAATTGGCGCTCAACGAAAAAAACCCCATCGACTTCGCAGCAGAATTTATAGATTAATTTTGGAAAATAAATTTAAAGGAACACCGCACACAAACAGCAAAAATCATGTAAGTGAGCCCCTCTTCTAAATATTTTCTAAATCAAATTATCAAATCTTATCAAATTTTACTCTGCATGAGCCCTTTCGTGTTCTATGTAAAAATTATAACAATCTTTATCATTTAATTTGCACTTCAACATCTATCCCCGTATTAAAAACTAAAATTTTATCTCATTTGCTTCAATCTTAGTTGTAGTATTTGTAGTATTTGTTTCATATATTTTCCTCGCGAACTCGCATTTTTGCCCTAATTGATAAAGGGTCCCGCGCGTAACAAGCACGTGCTTGGTATCGTTGGGCCACTTGTTTGTACTGCTCGTAGTGCATCAACGTCCATCATATATAAACAATCTGCGTAAAGTGATACATAATTAAAGGGAAAAAATATATATTTTGCGAAACTAACTTCTGCAACTCCATATTCAAGATTAATACTTTAATAAATAACGAATAAAAGAGTTAAAACGAGCTAAGAATTTCATGGAAATTTTACGGAATTTGGCTGACGATATTGGTATTGTAATTAAAATTGTGTTCTCAACTAGGGCTATGTAGCGCACGCTATATCTTACATAATTCATAATAATTATAATATACATATAATTATTATTTTTATTATTATTACTTTCATCAAACCACCTTTTGTGTAACAGCACTATATTCGCTAGCTTTGCATTTAGATAAACGTAATCACCCGCGCGCCGTCTTGAAGAAATAGGACACCGCATTCCTCTTTGTCTTTTTGTCTTTATTGTTGTTTGGTTTAATACTTGCGTTCGCATATATCTTAGCCTATGAGCTCACCATTCCGTCAGTATAGAAACGCTGAACGGTACCCTAGCGATTCAGATTCCGATAGTGAAGAGCTCCTTCGAGCTTCAACTTCAATAAACGCGTGGATAGACCCCCCAGCAGGTGGAGGTATGGATCCAGAAAAGCTTAGGCAGGTAGTGCAGGCCGCCATCGATAATGCATTAGCAGAACAGGCCGCTTTAAATCGGCAAAGGGAAGAACAGCTAAGACAGACTATTAATTCACTGGCCGGCGAGGTGGCATCCGCCACAGCCCGAGCCCCGGCACCGGCCCCAGAAATTAAAATATACGCGGCCATACAAATCAGAGACGACGTTCAATGTATCGAGCCCCTTGACGCCGTCAAATGCCTACCCGAATTCGCGGGGGCGCTAGAAGCATATGTTTCTTGAAGACAGGCGGCCACGGCCGCATATCACATATTCAGACGATATGATGGTAGTTCACGCCACTATCAGGCGGTAATTATTATCAGAAGCAAAATTAGGGGACCTGCCGACGCAGTACTCTCCTCCGTCTTGATTTTGCTAACAGCGACAAAAGACCGATGCACGTCATCGAACAAGAGCTAGGCACCCTTAGGCAGGGTAGCCTAACTCTATTACAATACTACGATGAGGTTGAAAAGAAACTTACCCTATTGACCAACATAGTTAACATGTCCTATGAACAAAGTATGGCGAAAATTCTGTGTGAAAAATTTCGTGACGACGCGCTAAGGGTATTTATATCAGGCCCCTGCTTACCAGAACAGGAGACCTGCGACTTCCGAGCACAGATAACCCAAGGAAGCAGCAGAGGGTCAACAACGTCGCTTAAAGCGATGAACACGTTGACAAAACATATGCCAATGCTGCCTCCGTCACAGCCGCAGGGAAAATCCCTGCTACCCGTTATCAGACGCAGAGTAGCGAGGGTAAACATGAGATTCTTCATCGACACGGGCGCGTCCAAAAACTATATTCGACCACATAAATGCCACATTCATTATTTTACCGGATTTAGCAACATTTGAAGGAATAATAGGCCTCGACCTGTTAAAACAGGCAGGGGCATCGCTATGCTTAGCTTCAGGTCAGCTTAGTTGGGGCACGGAAATAAAACAAATTTCACTCCACTCCTGCCCAAATGTCAATTTCACTAAGGTGGATTGCTCGGATGCATCTCCCTTAGTAAAGAGGGCGTTCCTGAAGATGCTAAAGGACAGGCAAAAATCTGTGGCGATCATGTTTTGCCATCTGGCATCGCCAGGAATTTCCCGGACTTGCGAAATGATAGATTTATAAGAAATATACATTTGGTCACACTGGAAAGAAACCACGCTACGAAAGCACACAAGAAAACCAGATCTCCTTTCAATATTCAATTCAACTATAAATTATAAATTACAAGCACAAAATACAGAATACAGTATAAACTTTACAACCTTTGCGTTTTAACAAAGTGCAACATATTACCTTGGTTGTTAGGAAACCATAAATCCTTTGCTGATCCCAATAATAATACCCTCCCCTATAATACATCGGTGGCAGCTACCACCAGAACTCTCGATGAAGAGCCTATTTACACAAAATTATATCCTTACCCCATGGGAGCAGCAGATTTTGTCAACAAAGAGATTGACGATCTGCTTAAGAACGGTATAATCCAGAAATCGGTTTCCCCTTACAACAACCCGATATGGGTGGTGGATAAAAAGGGAATCGATGAAGATGGAAACCGAAAAATGCGGCTAGTGTTGGACTTTCGCAAGTTGAACGAAAGGACAATACCTGATCGCTACCCTATGCCCAACATTTCAATGATACTAGGCAACTTGGGCAAAGCCAAATATTTCTCAACGCTGGACTTAAAGTCCGGCTATCATCAAATTACTCTCGCGGAAAAAGACCGTGAGAAAACGTCTTTCTCAGTAAACGGGGGAAAATATGAATTTTGTAGACTTCCTTTTGGAAGCATTTGCGAGAGCAAATCGGCAAGTTCTGTTATGTCTACGTAGATGACGTCATAATATTCTCGGAAGACAAAAACTCTCACATCAGGCATGTAGATTGGGTTCTAAAGAGACTTGTCACAAAAATCACGTTTTTTTTAAAAGGTTTCATTGTAACCAGTAACGGGGCTACAACAGACCCAGAAAAAATAAAGGCAATAAAGGAATTCCCTGAGCCAAAAAATGTGTTTGAGATAAGGTCATTTTTAGGTCTAGCAAGCTATTATAGATGCTTCATAAAAGACTTTGAAAGGAGAAAATGGAAGTGTATCTAGGCATAGATCCAGAAACATCCCAGTGCAATTTTCTGAAGCACAGCAAAAAGCTTTTCATAAATTAAACATATTAGCTTCTGAGGATGTCATGCTCAGATATCAAGAATACAAAAAGGCATTTGATATAACGACAGATGCCTCAGCCTATGGCTTTGGGTTCTGTTAAAGTTCTAAGATCGATCCAGGAGGTCAAATTAAGGTCAATATGTCAGTTGTAAGCTATAATTAATAAAAAGACATCGGAATGAGACTGGTATCATCGGAAAAGCTGTTCTTTTGACTATAACTTCTTCCTCCGAAATTGTTAAGTCAATTGCAAAGCCTTCGAGGAACAAAGTGTCAACATACTTTTTAAACTAGTCTAGACCCAGTACTGGGGTAAAAACATTACTAATTTTACTTTCTCTGTTAAGAGTATAGCGTGAAAGAGATAATTATAATTTACAATTTTTTTGGACTCTTTGGCCACTTTGGATCTAAAATGGAACATGATTTAGTGTTTTTCTTTTTAACTCTTTCCCATGAAACATTTGACATTTATGTCAATTTAATTTGGATTTTTAGTAATCTAAAGGATATTATATTTCTCAACGTCCTCGACCCCGTTTTGAACCGCTTGATTTAAAATTAATACACACAAAAAAAAACTTGATAAAATCAACTGCTTTAATTGTCAAACAGTCTCCAACCACAAAAATTGTCAATTCTACCAATTAACAAGAGAGAACGCTATAGTCGAGTGCCCCGACTATTAGATACCCGTTACTCAAAGGAGTGCGAGGGAGATGGAGATATAAAACTTTAATCGCGCATAACTTTTTAACGAATGGTCCGATTTGAAAAATTGTGGGCGTTAGAGGGTGCGTGGCCCTCGGCTGAAATAAACTTGCGCTGCGTAGGAAGCCAAAGAATATGTGTGTGTAATCCCAACTTTCTAGCTTTTATAGTTTCCGAGATCTCAGCGTTCGTACAGACAGACAGACGGACAGACGGACGGAAGGACATGGCTAGATCGACTCGGCTAGTGATCCTGATCAAGAATATATATACTTTATAGGGTCGGAAACGCTTCCTCCTCCCTGTTACACACTTTTGCACGAATACAATATACCCTTTACTCTACGCCGATCGGGTGGTGTACTTCTTCACTGACGACAAGGGCGATTTCCACCTTTTGGATGGCGATCGCATAGCCACTTTGATTGCCGGCTACCTCATGGAACTGGTTACGCAGGCCGAGATTAGCTTTCTAGCTTTTATAGTTTCCGAGATCTCAGCGTTCGTACAGACGGACAGACAGAGCCCTCAATCACTAGTGAATTTGTATGAAAAATAGCGATGATTTTAACATGGGCATGTCCTAGGGGCTCATCACTGCCAGAAACTGGCGCTGATTTAGCACCTGTTCATCACCATTTTTCATCGCCTAATTCATCACAAAATTCATCACCTTTTCAGCGCTTTTTCAGCGCCTAATTATCACTTAAATTCATCTCCCATTTTTATTAAAAATATGTTGAATTTCATTGCTTTTATCAATGGGTTTATTATTACATTAAATTAATACATTTTTACAAACTACGGTGACTTGTAGGGGTCTTCGGCAGGTTCTCAGCTTCCGGAGTCTTGGTGAGCTGGAGATTATTCACGCATTTTCGCACTCTCTTCGGACTCTCTGTAGGCTTGGATTGGATCGGAATTTGGAAAATATTTGTTTTTATATTATATAACGAGGCAAGAATGATAAAAACTTACTTAGCAGTACAAGAATAACATTTCTCTGGGCTGTAGGACAAAATGATTTCATCTGAAAAGATATTTTATAAGAACTGTGTACCATCAGCTTGACCTAAAAATATTAGAAATAAAGGATATTATAAAAAATAAAAGCTTCTGTAATTAAGATAAGACAATACACTTGACAATTACTTACCTAAAAATGTATTCTTAATTAAAGCACTTTTGTTTAAACTTTAAAATAACTAATCACAGCAATGCTACTCTTTTAAAAGTTGAAAACCGCGGAAAAACGGCGCCTGCCCTTGAGAAATAGAAAAAGAATACTGAGCGAGAAAAACAACATCAATCGCAATCTCTCTTGTTGTTGTCTTCCCTTTGCCACGATCGCGCTTGCCCAGCTTGCAGAGCGAGACAGGCGAAGTTCGACATTTTGTCTCGTTTTCTAAGAGAGAGAAATTTGGGAGAGCGTGATTGAGAGAGAGGGGGTTGGTGAGAGAGTCGATTCTGCAGACGCTCTGCCGGCGCACAGTGGCGCCTTTTGACTTTTTTTTGGTAATAAATCATAACTTTTGAACCAGTGAAGATAATTGAATGATGTAAACGGCAAATGATAGATAATTGATCCACCTTTCAAATTATTGCTTGAGACAGGGAGTGGGCGTGGCAGAGGCGTACTTACAAATCGGCAAAGTTAGAATTTAAAAACAAATCCATTTTTTTCCGACAAAAAAAAACTTTTTTTAAAAAGTTTTTGTTTTTTTAGTTTCTTTTTTTATGTTGTAATTTTTAAAAACTAAAAAAAAAAAAAATTGGGGTTTTAAAAAAAAAACTTTTTTTTAATGTTGTTTTGTTTAGTTTATTTTTTTATGTTTTAATTTTTAAAAACTAAAAAACAAAAAAAAAAGTTGAAGTTTTTTTTTTTAATAAAAATTTTTATATTTCATGTTTTTTGAAATAATGGTCACAATTTGGTAAACTTGGTAAATCCAATAGACTTAACATTTCTGTCATAGACTAATCCAGGGATTAAGCCTCCAATGCAATATATAGTGTGAGGTATTACCTGATAGGTACAAACAGGTGAAGAGTTTATCAAACGCCTTAAAAAGTGAAACCCCAACCTTAGGTAGAATTACGCAATTTAAGTATTTTGCAGGTGTTCAAATTAAATTCCAGCCTACCTGTAGGAGACTGCAAGCTAATATTTTTCTGTCAACCTGTATGCACCTGCTAAATTAGAGGACAGTTATATGTTGTTTTGATTCTACATACTACTATATGTACATGTATACCTGCATAATTTACCTTTGCATACTACCTGAAGGTAACGCCTCGGTTTTTCAATATTTTTGATAACTAATTGCCAGGCAAAACATATACAAATTTTAAAATAAAATCCCCATTTGACAATCAATAATAACATAAAAAACGTTTCCCATGAATAGAGATGGTCATTTCACAAGGTAGCGCCATATGCAATTTCTTGGACCATGACTTTTTTCCCTTTTTTGGCTCTTAAAACCGCGGACGCAGGCGGACGCAGCTACAACTTTCGTAATATCAAGGAGAAAGTCCAAATAACGTTTTACGGAAGTATTAAATAGTTTTTTTTTATTTTCCATCAAAGTTGAAAAATATGGAAAAAATTGACGTTTCGCAAATAACGCATAACTGCAGGGCATAACGGGAACTGCAGGGTAATTACTTTCACAACAACAAATACACAAAAAGCAAAGACACACACCCAAACCAAAAACCAAATACACATAACTATTTTTATGGTTACGTAACTATCTTCTTTGGTCAATTTATAAATAAACTTTTTTTGTGTGAAAGCTTGTATGATGAAACTTTCCCAAAAGTCTTCTTTCTATTGCAGGTAGTTCTTATGTCGGAACGAGCCGGATCGGACCACTATATTTTATGGCTCCCATAGGAATAATCTCAAAAAATATATAAAAATACCTTGTAACTTTGTCGGAAGTAGGCGTTTTAATTTTTGACAATTTAAGATCAACATTTTTAATAGACAATAATACTTACTTATTATAACTGCAAGAGTATATAAACTTCGGCTTGCCGAAGTTAACCTCATTTCTTGTTAAAATTAAGGTTACCTATTTATTAAGAATGGATTATTCAAATGGATATTACTTATTAAGAATACTCTCATTCATGAGGCAAGCACATTTATAAATTTTTTTAAAAATTTTAAAAATTAAATTACTTTTTATAATTCTCTAGCTTTTAAATATCTGATTTAGCTTTTATTTGACCCGGCTGCCATCAACACTCATTATACCCGTTACTCGTAGAGTAAAAGGGTATATTGTATTCGTGCAAAAGTATGTAACAGGTAGAAGGAAGCGTTTCCGACCCCATAAAGTATATATATTCTTGATCAGGATCACCAGCCGAGTCGATCTAGCCATGTCCGTCTGTCCGTCTGTCGGTCTGTCTGTCTGTCTGTCTGTCCGTATGAACGCTGAGATCTCGGAAACTACAAAAGCTAGAAGGTTGAGATTTTCCACGCATATTCTTGGGCTTCCTACGCAGCGCAAGTTTATTTCAGCCGAGTGCCACGCCCCCTCTAACGCCCACAATCACCCACTAACGATTTTATAATGTGTCTGGCGCCCACACCTTTAAAGATTTCCGAGAAGTATAAATGCAATTTTGTTGTGCATATTTATACCTATCGAAATGTAGAAGATATATTTTTCAAATCGGACCAGTCATTAAAAAGTTATACGCAATCAAAATTTCTATATCTATCCTTCTCGCACTCCCTTTTGCTGAGTTACGATTATTAGTCAGGACACCAACCCGAGTACAGCGTTTGCACTCCCTTTAGCTGAGTGACGGGTATTAGATAGTCGGGACACGAACCCGACTATAGCGTTCTCTCTTGTTTTTGTTTACATTCGCCGCCTAGGATACAAAATAAATTTGTACTCTGTCGAACGAAAAAAGTGGAAAAACCGAACTTTAAAAATCTACTATAAATACAATTTTCCATGAATTTACTCCATACCCGGCTTATTTTATTCGGTAGTTGGTACCCATTATGATTTTTCAACAAAGTTTTTACGATATACATATACAGCTGACCTACAGTCGACCAAAATTCACATTTATCATCTTTGTCGAGCTGCTGCGATGCCATTACTTATCCAATCATATTGATCTGCGTGGCAAAGATAAGCTCTGATCTATAGACTTAAAAATGGAATGAAAACTGGCCCATTTGGGTGGATATGTAGAGATATAGGAACAAATTCGAAAAAGGTCAGAAATTTAACATTTTGAAGTTTAAAAAACCTGTCTGTTTTCTGTTTACATTGCTGTTTTGATTGTATGATGTACATATGTATGACGTGGATAATCTGCGTTGAATATAATTCCGTCAAAATCTCTCAGAAAATTCTTGATTTTATCGGAATGCATGATTTCTATCTAAGTCAACAATCACGTCTTAGAATTTTAAATATGTTCATCCAATTTAAATTGAATTTTTTTTATCTTCTTCTTTTACCATGAGATCTCCTTACTTTAAATTCAACAAATGAAAATCCGTGATTTTTCCAAAAAACGAGTGGAAATTTTTTTAACTGCACCCTATTGGTTACCTGAGTTAAATGGTGTGAGTGAAAAATAACCATTCCTTTTCCACCTGCAAACCAAAATGATCTTTCTCACCAATACCCACAAAAAATACCTTGATTTAAGTCCACTGGCTTTGAATTAAGGAGCGATGGACTAAAAATTTATAAAAAAGCCTATTCCTATCTGCCATACAAATTCAAAGACTAAATGGACTAAATTTGGATTTAAGTCCATATGGACTGCTGTATGGCCTTAAATCCAAATTAAGTCCATTAAGGTCCTTAAATATGTATGGAAGGCATATTTTTAAGGTCACGAATATACTTGTTTAGCCATTTTAAAGCCATTATTCCTTAAATTAAATTCTATGAACTTAAATCAAGTAAATTTTTTTCTGAGTGCACCCTTCTGTGATTTTGTGTCTCCTTTTTTAGGGTGATCGCATCCTAGTGGTTACACATGTATCAAATATCTATAAAAATCAATACTTCTCATCTCTTACAACTAATGAATATTCAATCCAACTGACAGGAATTGTCTCTATTGTTTTCGATTTTAACAAGAGAGAATGCTAAGTCGGGTGCCCCGACTATCAGATACCCGTTACTTACCTAAGGGGAGTGCGAGGAAGATGGCGATATAAAACTTTGATCGGGCATAACTTTTTAACGAATGGTCCAATTTGAAAAATTTCTTCCACATTTCGATAGGTATAATTAAACACAAATTGCATTTATACTTCTCCGAAATCTTAAAAAATGTGGGCGCCAGACATCTTTTAAAATCGCTTAAGCCGATTGTGGGCGTTAGAGACGCGTGACCCTCCGCTGAAATAAACTTGCTCTGCGTAGGAAGCCAAAGAATATGTGTGGGTAATCCCAACTTTCTAGCTTTTATAGTTTCCGAGATCTCAGCGTTCATACGGACGGACAGACGGACATGGCTATATCGACTCGGCTTGTGATCCTGATCAAGAATATATATACTTTATAGGGTCGGAAACGCTTCCTTCTCCCTGTTACATACTTTTGCACGAATACAATATACCCTTTTACTCTACGAGTAACGGGTATAAAAATTCTTTACGCCGGAATACACGCGGTTTTCGAATAAAAACAAGAGAGAACTCTATAGTCGGGTGTCCCGACTATCAGATACCCGTTACTCAGCTAAAGGAGTGCGAGGGAGATAGATATATAAAATCTTTGATCGGGCATAACTTTTTAACGAATGGTCCGATTTGAAAAATTTCTTCTACATTTCGATAGGTATTGATAGTCACAATAAAACTGAATTTTTAGTTTTCCAAAATCTTTAATGGTGTGGGCGCCATTGATTGAATTTAAAAACAAATCCATTTTTTTCCGACAAAAAAAAACTTTTTTTAAAAAGTTTTTGTTTTTTTTAGTTTCTTTTTTTATGTTGTAATTTTTAAAAACTAAAAAAAAAAAAAAAAATTGGGGTTTTAAAAAAAAAAACTTTTTTTTTAATGTTGTTTTGTTTAGTTTATTTTTTTATGTTTTAATTTTTAAAAACTAAAAAACAAAAAAAAAAGTTGAAGTTTTTTTTTTTTAATAAAAATTTTTATATTTCATGTTTTTTGAAATAATGGTCACAATTTGGTAAACTTGGTAAATCCAATAGACTTAACATTTCTGTCATAGACTAATCCAGGGATTAAGCCTCCAATGCAATATATAGTGTGAGGTATTACCTGATAGGTACAAACAGGTGAAGAGTTTATCAAACGCCTTAAAAAGTGAAACCCCAACCTTAGGTAGAATTACGCAATTTAAGTATTTTGCAGGTGTTCAAATTAAATTCCAGCCTACCTGTAGGAGACTGCAAGCTAATATTTTTCTGTCAACCTGTATGCACCTGCTAAATTAGAGGACAGTTATATGTTGTTTTGATTCTACATACTACTATATGTACATGTATACCTGCATAATTTACCTTTGCATACTACCTGAAGGTAACGCCTCGGTTTTTCAATATTTTTGATAACTAATTGCCAGGCAAAACATATACAAATTTTAAAATAAAATCCCCATTTGACAATCAATAATAACATAAAAAACGTTTCCCATGAATAGAGATGGTCATTTCACAAGGTAGCGCCATATGCAATTTCTTGGACCATGACTTTTTTCCCTTTTTTGGCTCTTAAAACCGCGGACGCAGGCGGACGCAGCTACAACTTTCGTAATATCAAGGAGAAAGTCCAAATAACGTTTTACGGAAGTATTAAATAGTTTTTTTTTATTTTCCATCAAAGTTGAAAAATATGGAAAAAATTGACGTTTCGCAAATAACGCATAACTGCAGGGCATAACGGGAACTGCAGGGTAATTACTTTCACAACAACAAATACACAAAAAGCAAAGACACACACCCAAACCAAAAACCAAATACACATAACTATTTTTATGGTTACGTAACTATCTTCTTTGGTCAATTTATAAATAAACTTTTTTTGTGTGAAAGCTTGTATGATGAAACTTTCCCAAAAGTCTTCTTTCTATTGCAGGTAGTTCTTATGTCGGAACGAGCCGGATCGGACCACTATATTTTATGGCTCCCATAGGAATAATCTCAAAAAATATATAAAAATACCTTGTAACTTTGTCGGAAGTAGGCGTTTTAATTTTTGACAATTTAAGATCAACATTTTTAATAGACAATAATACTTACTTATTATAACTGCAAGAGTATATAAACTTCGGCTTGCCGAAGTTAACCTCATTTCTTGTTAAAATTAAGGTTACCTATTTATTAAGAATGGATTATTCAAATGGATATTACTTATTAAGAATACTCTCATTCATGAGGCAAGCACATTTATAAATTTTTTTAAAAATTTTAAAAATTAAATTACTTTTTATAATTCTCTAGCTTTTAAATATCTGATTTAGCTTTTATTTGACCCGGCTGCCATCAACACTCATTATACCCGTTACTCGTAGAGTAAAAGGGTATATTGTATTCGTGCAAAAGTATGTAACAGGTAGAAGGAAGCGTTTCCGACCCCATAAAGTATATATATTCTTGATCAGGATCACCAGCCGAGTCGATCTAGCCATGTCCGTCTGTCGGTCTGTCTGTCTGTCTGTCTGTCCGTATGAACGCTGAGATCTCGGAAACTACAAAAGCTAGAAGGTTGAGATTTTCCACGCATATTCTTGGGCTTCCTACGCAGCGCAAGTTTATTTCAGCCGAGTGCCACGCCCCCTCTAACGCCCACAATCACCCACTAACGATTTTATAATGTGTCTGGCGCCCACACCTTTAAAGATTTCCGAGAAGTATAAATGCAATTTTGTTGTGCATATTTATACCTATCGAAATGTAGAAGATATATTTTTCAAATCGGACCAGTCATTAAAAAGTTATACGCAATCAAAATTTCTATATCTATCCTTCTCGCACTCCCTTTTGCTGAGTTACGATTATTAGTCAGGACACCAACCCGAGTACAGCGTTTGCACTCCCTTTAGCTGAGTGACGGGTATTAGATAGTCGGGACACGAACCCGACTATAGCGTTCTCTCTTGTTTTTGTTTACATTCGCCGCCTAGGATACAAAATAAATTTGTACTCTGTCGAACGAAAAAAGTGGAAAAACCGAACTTTAAAAATCTACTATAAATACAATTTTCCATGAATTTACTCCATACCCGGCTTATTTTATTCGGTAGTTGGTACCCATTATGATTTTTCAACAAAGTTTTTACGATATACATATACAGCTGACCTACAGTCGACCAAAATTCACATTTATCATCTTTGTCGAGCTGCTGCGATGCCATTACTTATCCAATCATATTGATCTGCGTGGCAAAGATAAGCTCTGATCTATAGACTTAAAAATGGAATGAAAACTGGCCCATTTGGGTGGATATGTAGAGATATAGGAACAAATTCGAAAAAGGTCAGAAATTTAACATTTTGAAGTTTAAAAAACCTGTCTGTTTTCTGTTTACATTGCTGTTTTGATTGTATGATGTACATATGTATGACGTGGATAATCTGCGTTGAATATAATTCCGTCAAAATCTCTCAGAAAATTCTTGATTTTATCGGAATGCATGATTTCTATCTAAGTCAACAATCACGTCTTAGAATTTTAAATATGTTCATCCAATTTAAATTGAATTTTTTTTATCTTCTTCTTTTACCATGAGATCTCCTTACTTTAAATTCAACAAATGAAAATCCGTGATTTTTCCAAAAAACGAGTGGAAATTTTTTTAACTGCACCCTATTGGTTACCTGAGTTAAATGGTGTGAGTGAAAAATAACCATTCCTTTTCCACCTGCAAACCAAAATGATCTTTCTCACCAATACCCACAAAAAATACCTTGATTTAAGTCCACTGGCTTTGAATTAAGGAGCGATGGACTAAAAATTTATAAAAAAGCCTATTCCTATCTGCCATACAAATTCAAAGACTAAATGGACTAAATTTGGATTTAAGTCCATATGGACTGCTGTATGGCCTTAAATCCAAATTAAGTCCATTAAGGTCCTTAAATATGTATGGAAGGCATATTTTTAAGGTCACGAATATACTTGTTTAGCTTACTTGTTAACTTAAATCAAGTAAATTTTTTTCTGAGTGCACCCTTCTGTGATTTTGTGTCTCCTTTTTTAGGGTGATCGCATCCTAGTGGTTACACATGTATCAAATATCTATAAAAATCAATACTTCTCATCTCTTACAACTAATGAATATTCAATCCAACTGACAGGAATTGTCTCTATTGTTTTCGATTTTAACAAGAGAGAATGCTAAGTCGGGTGCCCCGACTATCAGATACCCGTTACTTACCTAAGGGGAGTGCGAGGAAGATGGCGATATAAAACTTTGATCGGGCATAACTTTTTAACGAATGGTCCAATTT
Organism: Drosophila pseudotakahashii; assembly: GCA_035046095.1. Taxonomy (NCBI): domain Eukaryota; kingdom Metazoa; phylum Arthropoda; class Insecta; order Diptera; family Drosophilidae; genus Drosophila; species Drosophila pseudotakahashii. The sequence continues at coordinate 468,287 of JAWNOE010000117.1, read as the reverse complement.
GAAAAATTTCTTCCACATTTCGATAGGTATAATTAAACACAAATTGCATTTATACTTCTCCGAAATCTTAAAAAATGTGGGCGCCAGACATCTTTTAAAATCGCTTAAGCCGATTGTGGGCGTTAGAGACGCGTGACCCTCCGCTGAAATAAACTTGCTCTGCGTAGGAAGCCAAAGAATATGTGTGGGTAATCCCAACTTTCTAGCTTTTATAGTTTCCGAGATCTCAGCGTTCATACGGACGGACAGACGGACATGGCTATATCGACTCGGCTTGTGATCCTGATCAAGAATATATATACTTTATAGGGTCGGAAACGCTTCCTTCTCCCTGTTACATACTTTTGCACGAATACAATATACCCTTTTACTCTACGAGTAACGGGTATAAAAATTCTTTACGCCGGAATACACGCGGTTTTCGAATAAAAACAAGAGAGAACTCTATAGTCGGGTGTCCCGACTATCAGATACCCGTTACTCAGCTAAAGGAGTGCGAGGGAGATAGATATATAAAATCTTTGATCGGGCATAACTTTTTAACGAATGGTCCGATTTGAAAAATTTCTTCTACATTTCGATAGGTATTGATAGTCACAATAAAACTGAATTTTTAGTTTTCCAAAATCTTTAATGGTGTGGGCGCCAGACACCTTTAAAAAAATGGTGTAGGGCGATTGAGGGCGTTAGAGGGGGCGTGGCACCATTTTGAAATAAACTTGCGCTGCGTAGGAACTCCAAGAATATGCATGCAAAATGCCAATCCTCTAGCTTTTATAGTTTCCGAGATCTCAGCGTTCATACGGACGGACAGACGGACAGACGGACATGGCTAGTTCGACTCGGCTAGTGATCCTGATCAAGAATATATATACTTTATAGGGTCGGAAAAGCTTCCTTCTCCCTGTTACATACTTTTGCACGAATACAATATACCCTTTTACTCTACGAGTAACGGGTATAAAAATATCCCCATATTGCTTTATCAATTCTTCTCGAATTAATAAAATTAGATTTTTGTAATTGCAAGACCTACTAGTAATGAAAACGATATTACTTTGGCATCAAGCAACAAGAGCGCAACGTGTAAGAATGGGAAAGTAACAGAAGTGCTCTTCGGCGGTCTCCGGTGCTCGTATTGCTGTCCTCTTCTTGCGCTGTTGCTGTCTTATTTTATTATTTTATAATATTTTATTATTAAATGAAGGGTTAAATAAATAATTGTAATTTTTTAATAGATTAAAAAATGACTTTTTACTTTTTGTAATTCAGAAATGGTCAAAAGACTTAAAAATTAACTTTTTTTCAATAAAAATTGTTAAAAGACTGGTAAACGATGAGAAAACATGAATTCCATAAGGATCCGATAAGAGTGAGAGAATAGCCCTTCTTTCTTTCATAGAAAAAACCGAAGCCTTGCTAAACAAAATTCGGTATTTAATATAGATAATATAAAATAACTGAACCTTTTAAACAAAAACCGATTGTTACTAACAATATGGCGCATATATTAAAATTAAAAAAATGTTTTTTTTTTTGTGGAGGCAATGTTTAAAAAACTTTTTAAAATCTTAATTTGATTTTATTTTTAAAAAATTAAAAACTCATTTATTCATTCATTAGAAGAAGGGGTTTTAGAGGAATTAATGCAAGGGACACGAAGTCAATCGTATTACTACAACCGAAGATATAGATTTTCAATGAGAGGGTACATTTTCAAAATTGAAAAAATATTTTTGTCCAAATCTGTTCGGTTTGTAGAAGAACCGCCCATAAGCAAGTGGTATTTAGTTTTATTTCTGAGAAAAATATCATAGTATTCATAGCAATCCTACCAACGATTCCCTTAACGTCATCAAACTTATATTATCTCATAAGTTATGAGTTAAACGCCAATTTCGTTAATTCGATTCGATTTCGTTAATTTCGAAAGTCCGGAAAAACCGGACGGAACCTGCCACCTGACCAGTTGCACCACCTTTGAATCGCAAGATGTCTATTAATCTCCGCACCGTCTACGCGTTCGCTAGGGAAACTACTTAAAGCGGTGGTCGATGGAGTGATAGCGCTTAAGGCAAACGTTAAGGAGTACGGAATTGTGACTACTCCCATGCTGCACTACTTTGTGGTAGCTGCGAGCACGAAGGAAGCCTATGGCAAGCCCACTGAGGAGGGCTACTACGAGAAACTTATCAAGGCTATCGAACTGTTGCGAAACGGACGCCTGGAGAACGGAAATTACAGAAACAACAACGTTGTTTTTGCAACGTTGCCGGCTACCTCATGGAACTGGTTACGCAGGCCGAGATAAGTTTGAGGTTGGGTCTGGTGCAAACCGCCTATGCCAATGGAGCATCCACCGACTATATAGTCGACAAGCTTAAGTTCCCTGTTTCCTGTGTGCCCACGGGCGTGAAGCACCTGCATCACACGATATTGGTGTTTACTTCGAGGCGAATGGTCATGGAACGATTGTGTTTAGTGACAATGCTAAAGCCACGATTGCCCAAGCGGCCGAAACTAAGGATAGTGCCAAGACTCTGTTGCTGCTCATTGATCTTATAAATAAAACCGTCGGAGATGCTATCTCGGACATGTTGCTAGTGGAAACTATCCTAAACCACAAGGGATGGGACGTCCAAGACTGGATCGCATCGTATAATGACCTGCCCAACCGGCAGCTGAAGGTTAAGGTACAGGATCGGAACGTTATCGAGACCACGGATGCGGAACGAGTTTGTGTGAAGCCCGAGGTGGTGGGTCCTTTGTCCGCCCCTCCGGAATCGAGGATGTGGTGTGCGTCTATGCTGAAGCAGCCACCAAAGAAGACACTGAAAACCTTGCCTATGAAGTCGGACTTCTGGTGCAGAAACTGGCTGGTGGAGTGGGCCCGGAATTGACGATCCAAATAGTGCCCACCTTTAAAACAAAACAGACGAACCAATACTTGGTCCTAGCTGGAGCAATATATCTCTATACTTTAAGGTGCTCAATAACTTAAAAGTCTTAACTCTCAAACGCATTTATACTGTAACTCATGTTCACTGTCTTGTATGTTCTAAAGATGAGAAGTTTTTACCACTATCTATAAAGTTCTCTTTATTTTATCGTTGCGAGAGTTAAAGAGAGATTAATGACCCCAATAAATGTTGTATTGCAATTTTCTAAAAAAAAAAAAAAATAGTTTCTTGTAAGGGCTAGTTATGCCATTACAATGAATAAATCAAAGGACAGACTTTAATAAATGGACCGATTTAAAAAATTTATTTTACATTTTAATAAGTATTTTTAAACACAACAAATGGGTGTTGGAGGGGCGTGGCCCTCGTCTGAAACAAGCTTTCGCTGCGTAGGAAGCCGAAGAATATATGTGGGCGGACAGACAGACAGTGCCTTGATCAAGAATATATATACTTTAAAGGGTCGGGAATGCTTTTACCTTGCCGTTTTACTCTACGAGTAACGGGTATAATAAATTCTTTTTACCTTGCAATCGAATACGCGATTCACTTTTGCCAAGCGCATTAACGCTTAAACAACTATAAGTTCCAAAGTCTGATTTAGTCAGTTGTCTTATAGTAAGGTTAAGATGCCATGTGTACAAGTTAATCATTTCCTCTGAAATATTATATTTGTTCCCGCTGTGCAGTTTAATATTGCCTGAAATGAATTATTAAGTTGCGTGTGATAATAACAAGAACATTTTATTTACCTTCGTTGCGGTACCACCCATTAAGGGGTTTGGGATAAACTTCTACAACACATTCCAAAGTTACTTCTCTTTCCACGGGTGCTCCAACCAATTGATTAATTGCTTTAATGGTTGGCGAAACTGAAAGTCATTAATAAACTCATTACTATTCGACTAATACTCGACAATTATATACCAGTTACTCAGGCAACCAGTTTCACTTTTTCGAGAAAGTTTGATTTTAACCATTTATGGCAATACGATATATATTAATCCCTAATTGCTATAGAAAAAAAGAAAGATTTTTAAGGGGATACGACCACAGCCCAAGCCGTTAGAGCTAGAGCAGCCAAATTTTTCCACAGTATTCCATTGGAGACCTTACTGCCCATTAAGATCTGACATGTCCTCCCAGTGGCCCCGAACAGCTCCAAAATCAATATTTACTAATTCTAAATGGATCATTCCATGAGAAACGTGATAGGAAATTTGGTGTCAAATCTCAGAAAAATTTAAAACTTTGGTTTCATTCCATGTAAAACGTGACAGGAAATTTGGGGTCAAATCTCAGAAAAATTTAAAACTTTTGTTTTCGATATAGGATTGAAATACAAAGAGCCGTATTTTTTTGTATCTTCTACCATTTATTTTTATCGATATTTTTAGAATTCAGCTCCGTTTTGAAATTCTTGCAGCACTTGAGACTCGTTTAACTTTTTTTAATATTTGGAATGCAACTTTGTGGGATAGCTTAATATCTTTAAAAAAAATATTAGAAAAGATTTTTTAATCTAAAACTAAGAGACATTTAAAATTAAAAAATTCTCTACGCCGGAATACACACTGTTGCCGAATAAAAAAGTTATCCAAAGTTATGCTTTATCAATTCTTCACGAAGTGGGAAAATAAAATTTTTGTTCTTGCAAGACCTACTAGTAAAGAAATCGATTTAAGTTCAGCAAACTTTGCATCAAGCAATCAAGAGGTTTTAGAGGAATTAATGCAAAAGACACGAAGTCAATCGGATTACTACAACCGGAGATACAGATTTTCAATGAGGGGGTACTTTTTCAAAATTGAAGTTTTTTGGCAAGTTAAAAAAAATTAGGATTCGAAATCCTAATCGGCCAAATCCTGTTACCTCTTTTTTTTTTATTTTCACAATAGTACGCGTATGAAACGTTTCAGGCAAATCAAAAATGTGAAAAAATATATTTGGCAAAATCTGTTCGGTTTGTAAAAGTACCGCCCAGGTAAGCGAATTTTTCATATTTTTAAGAAGTCATTAATGAACAAATATTTCCACTCCGTAATATATCGTACATAGGTACGAGAATGCCCAGTGGCGCAATCTGCATTCGTCCGAAATTGGGTAAGGAGACAGAATGCATCGACAAAGGTACATTCGTAATCGATCGTTTCTCCAGATTTTAAATCTAATGATATAATATTCTTGATCAGCAATACTAGACAAGTCGATCTAGCCATTTCCGTCTGTTCGTTTCTATGCGAACTAGTCTCTAAGTTTTAAAGGTATCGCTATGAAAAATTTCTTCTATGTTTCGAAAGGTAATAATAAATTGCATTTATAGTTATCCGAAATCTTTAAAGATGTCGCTCACATCTCACATCACCATACACATTTTAAAGTCCTTTAAGGCAAACTTTCGCTGCGTAGGAGGCCCAAAAATATGTGTGGTTAATCCCAACTTTCTAGCTTTTGTAGTTTCCGAGATCTCAGCGTTCATACGGACGGACAGATTTGCAGACGGCCATGGCTAGATGGAGTCGGCTTTTGGTGCTGATCAAGCATATATATACCTTATGTGGTCGGAAATGGGATCCGTTTCTATGGGATCTAGTCTTTCAGTTTTAGGGCCGATTTCTCGAGTGCCGGCTAAAGTCCCTGATAGCTATCTGTTCGAAAAAGATAATCACCAGATAAACTTATCGTAAAAGCAAATCGGTTTTCTCGACGCCTTTAATTTATCTGATCGAAAAGCAATTACAGAGTGCTGTTAACGCAAAAGCGCAAAAAATGGCGTGCTTTGATTATTTGAACAGCTGTTTGGGTATAATTCTTTTTTTGGTTTTAAATCATCGCATGGATGATCAGATGGTTGGTCGCAACAACACTGCCGCATAGACCAGGGGCTCGTGGTTTGAAGGTGCATGCGCGATACACCCACGTCAACTCAGTTGCTATCGATGTTCATCGTTTTGTTGGCTGTTTTCGATGTCTTTGAATTCAGAGTTTCTTCTCTCGAATGTTATGTGCGACAGAGCGATGTGTGGGTTGTCCAGAGATTTCAATTGGCGTTATTGTAGCAAGACCACAGGCTGTGGTTTGCAAGGAGCTCCAGGATGTGATCGTATATGTGCTCATACGTCACTCTGATTGGCTCAGATTTAAAACCACAGAAGGTGGTTTTATAAAGACTTCTTGGCAGTGAGCTTGACAGGAATGTTTATTGGCCAAACGCCATTAAAAACTACACAATTAGAAATGGTTAAATAAGAGGTAGAACTTAAAAGTTTAGATTAGCTGTATTAATAAATTTTGCCAGCTCCCTTAAATGAAGCGGTTCTTTTTTGGTTAGTAATTCGTTAAGATCTTTATAATACTTGAAAATTTTGAGTTTTTGGCAGTTAAAAATTGAATGCTCGGCATATTCCGGAACATTACACAGGTCACATAGGTTAGTATCAACAGCTTTTATTTTGTGAAGAAATACCTTGTCATATGTCGAGTCTACCATAAGTCTGTTTAATACTTTAATGCTTTTGGCATTCCATTTTAAGAAATGGTGCCAGGGTTTTTTGGGAATATTTGGGAAGACCTTTAAAAGATTTGATCCTTTAATCACGCATTTGTTTTTATATTCTTCATTCCACTTGTATTGTAGGATTTTTTTGATCTCTCTTAAGGCATCTTTGATATTGAGACTTATGTCTATTTCTTCCCCTTCATTTACAGCTATTTTAGCAATACTATCAGTCTGTTCGTTTATGTTAATGCCTTTGTGGCCAGGTACCCAAACTAACTCTACAATTTCCACTTCCGAACCTTCAATTAACCTATGTATTTCTTATACCATGTACGCCTCAGACTTTTTGTTTTTTATTAAGCTAATGGCACCCAGGCAATCACAAATTATAACTACATTTTTGTACTTGGATCTGTGCAAAATCTCACATGCTATTTTGATTCCAGCAAGCTCGGCACTTACTGAAGAGAGAGGCGCATCAAATTTAAATTTATGAGTCGCACGGCTGGGCATTTCAAGTACACCAATGCCACCTGTAGCAGGACCTATGGACGCATCTGTGGAGATTATGTTCCACCCATTTTTCATGTATTTCTCAATAATTTCCCCATAAAAGGCACAGAGTTCCTCAACTGAATACTCATTTTTTCTCTTGCTAATCACCTTTTCATTTATTCGGATCTTGTTGGATATATGAAACTGGTCTCGAATTCTAGTGTTTTCAAAAAGGAACTGAAATTCATGTATGGTGCTGGTGTAGCTTGTTTCAGCCAAAGATGACCTAATAGTTTCAAAGAGCGAGGGGTTTTGTGTTTTCACTTTAAACAATTCTTTAGCAGTAAGAAATTTTGCTCTGAAAATCGGTGGCATTACACCGGCAAGCACAAAAATTTCATGCTTGCTTGTCCCGGGAGGCACACCTACGCATCTTCTCAAGGCTCCAGCCTGAGCAATCTCTAAGCTCTTGTTCACTCCACTACCCATGTCGGCAATGCTAGTTATGGCGTATTCCTGCTTGCTTCTTACAAAAGATTTAAAAAGATTTACACTAATTTTTGGTTTCAACCCAGACTTGATAGTAGTTGCATAGTGCAGAATTTTTGAACTAGTTTTGGTATCGGCTTCAATCTTTTTGACATGCTCTTTATGCGACATGTTTCCAGATATAATTCTACCAAGAAAACAAACACTTTTGAGATTTGGCACAGCCACACTTTCCACTGCTACGTTTACTACTTTTTTGCTTCCTCTACCGACATTTATTACCACCGACTTACTCGGGTTAAAAGTAAAACCAAGGTCCTTGCAAAGTAGATTGAAATCTGTGAGTTTGTTTTGCTAATTTTCAACCGCACTATTAAATGCTTTTCCTGACGAGATAATCATGAAATCATCCGCAAACTGCATAATCTGAGTGTTTTCATCATTTATTTGGTGCAATCTTTTTGTGTATATGTTGAACAAGATTGGAGATAAGCAGGATCCTTGAGGAACCCCACCATTCGCCACCTGTACTGCATTTCCTAATTTCAAAACACGATTAGATAGAAAACTAAGAATCCAGTCTATGAAGACTTTAGGGAATCCATCGTTTTCCATAATCAACTTAAGAAAATTCAGATTTACACAATTGTATGCATTGGATAGGTCGACAACTGCTAGTACAACATTTAACCTATTCTTCTTCCTTAAAGCAATGACATTTATCACATCATTTATGCACATCGCCGCTGATTTTCCTTTCTGGTATGCATAAGACCTGTATGGTAGTATCTTCTTTTCATTTATGAAAATCTCTAATCTATTTTTAATCATGCAGTTAATTGTTTTGGCAAGACAGGAAATAAGCGATATGGGCCTGAAATTTTTGACGTCTGATAAGTCTTTGTTTCTTTTGGGAATCGGAGTAACTTTGATAATTCTCCATTCCTGTGGAAAATCACAGTTTGCAACCATGTTGTTGTATAAGGCTACCAACTCAATCTTGGCTTCTGTACTAAGAGACTCGATCATTTTGTACGTTATTGAATCCGCTCCTCCTGCAGTTTTTTTATCTTGATCAAGAACTTCTTGAAGATCTTCCAGAACAAATTCCGGATTTTCATTGCTCTTTCTGGAATAAAGACTCTCATCTACAGCTCTATTTTCAGGAGGTATTTGCTCAATTAAGAAATCCAAAAAAGAACTTGATTTGTCCAGATCGAACCTATCTAATTTTTCTTCCTGACAGTTTTTTAAGTTTTTTAAAAACCTCCACGCATTATTCGTGTTTGGTTGGGTGTTTAATTCAATAATCTTTTTTAAAAAACTAGTTTTCTTTGCTAATTTAACTGATTTCTTCCATTTGATTTTGAGATTTACTGCATTTACATAGTTTTCATACGACGGATCACAACATGCTTTGGTCTGACTATCAGAAAAATCTTTGAAGAGTTGTTTTAGTTCATCATTCCACCAAGCCTTTGGAGTTTTGTTTGCTCCAAAACAATATGAGGCTGCCTTGATTTCACTCGTTATGTTTTTGGTGAGATTTGATATACTACCACATGTCTTTATCTTTTCTAATTTGTTGAATAATCTTTTTTTTGCAAGAAACTTGATGGGTAGGTTCAACTCAGCATTTATTTTGTAGACAATTGGAAAATGTCGGCTACCACCAATGAAAAAGCTTTTACATGTCCATTCGGTGCATTGAATACCTTTGGTGAATGTCAAATCTAGCACTGATCCCGAGACTGAGTCTATGTTTCTTTTAAAAGTTGAACTGTTATTGTTTTCAAGTCTGTATCCAGCACTTGACATTACTCTTTTTAGAAAAACGCCCTTCCTATTACTTACTCTGTCTCCAAAATCACTACATCTCGCATTGAAGTCACCAGATATAATAACTTTGTCGAAAGAGTCAAGTTTTTCTATTAGGTTATTTACTTCATCTTTGAAGTTGTTGAGAGAAATGCTGGGTTGAAAAAACCTAGATGTTATAAGCATATTTAACCCTTTATTAGAAGCACTTGCAATGACGATGTCACAGTTGGAGTTGTATTTAAATTTCTTTAATTTAAGGCTATTTTTGTAAGCTATTGCTACTCCTCCGGAGCCATCATCTCTGTACTTTTCAATCAAGTTGAAATTAATTATATTTCTATATGATAAGTCGTGCGAAAAAACCTCCGATAGGATGGCAATATCACACTTCTCATTATTTAGAAAAAATTCGAGATCATTTTTATTGTTTTTTAGGGATTGTATGTTATACTGTAGAATTTTTATACTCATTGTGTTTCGTTACCGGCAACTCTGTCAATATTAGTAACTGATTGTCTTCCTTCTCTTGCACTGTTTTGATTGATATTTTGCGTAGCTTTGATCAGATCTATAATTTCACTAGTATTGCTAATTTGGGATAGCAGCCTAATGATATGATGAATTTTGTCCTCAGTAGATAAACTAGGAAAGAAAGGAACATGGTCACTTGTGTCGGCTCCAAGTGAAAGTTAGGTTTCTGAACCGGAACTATAGGTTTTTCCACCAATCTGCTGACATAGCTATGTTTTTTTAAAACTGCATTTACCTTGAGGTCCTTGTTCTGTGTCTGACTTCCCTGTTTGTTTAGGGGAGGAAAGTTATCGTCATAATTATCCAGGAGAGCATAATTCTGAGACACTGAGTAAGAACTTAACACCTCCTTCCTAGCTATCTTCTTGATTGTCATGATTTTGTTTATGTCCTGCTCCTTCGCCCATACCGGACATATTTGACTATCCCTGGCACTATGGTTTTTGGCGTTGCACAGAATGCATTTGAGCACTGAGCAGGTACCACTACATTCCTTCTCACCACATTTCCTACAACGTTCTAATGACTTGCATGTGAAAGCAGTGTGACCCAGTCTACCGCACTTAAAACACTGACGCACTTTCGGTATGTAGTGGTCAACCTTCAAAGAACATATTTCAAACAGAACAACTTTCTCCGGTAAGTCAGCTCCGTCGAAGCTAACCTTAACAGTCTCAGTTGGTATCAAGTTATACTTCACACCCTCAGCTCCATTTGTGCTTTCCTGACGCCTCATCATGCGCTCAACACGGATAACCTTGACTGCAGAATTTAAATTCTCGAAAATTTCTTGCTCTGAGAAATTTGTGGGAATACCCCTAATAACTCCTAGAGACTCTACAAAGTTTCGTGGAATAAAAGCATTTATCTTCATCTTCTTTAACTCAGCATTCAGGACTAGGGAGTTGGCATCTCGAGCATTTTGAAAGTATATTTTGTATAAAGAAGCTGCAAGCGGGATGATTTCCTTGAAACCATTTAACTGCATATGCCTAATTTTTTCATACAGAAAAAGTCCACTTTTGATTTTTTTATTTTCAAAAAGCTGACACTCCTTGGTTGAAACTAAAACTGCAGAAACACCAACATGATTAGATCCATATAAACAAGATAGACGCTTTTCCTCAACTTTTGTTGTATTGAAATCACTGTTGGTGACATCCTGGGTATTTTGACTACAGTCAGCTGTAGCCCCATTTTTACTCTTTATGTTTCCACTCTCTTCGCTTCCTGACTTGGCAGCCATGTTTTTATTTTGGTCTTCGCTTGTGTCCATTTCTTTCACACTAACACCTGCATACTCATTTTTGCCCCTGCACATTCTTTTGCACTAATCTTCTCGGAAGAACATCCTTTCAAAAAACTGGATGATGGTTGCTGATCAAGGTTTCTCTTCACAATTTTTTTGCTGTACACATTAAGATCAGGGGGTTTGATTTTGGCCGACACCGTTTTACCGGCGTCCGCCATGTTAGTCGCTGGTTTTACCAGCCTGCCAAAAACTCACCAGAACACCACTTGGAAGTAATTTTCCTTTTTTATTCCACAAAAAGAAAGCTTCTAAACAGTTTTCTACTTTATTTCACACACTTTTTCACAGAGCCTTTGATACTCAAAAAGTTTTTCACTGAAACGAAGCAGAAAACAACCGGTCGTGCTTGCTGCCGCAGCTGTATACTTTTATTTTTTTGACTATGTTTTCTAGAATTTGTTTCTGCCATAAAAAAATCCTAAAATTATTCTAAGGATGGGGTTTGAAAGATAAAGACTGTATCTTTTAAAAAACTTTAACATCGAATCAAACCATGCATCCGTTTGCCTCTGAGATCTCTGGAAAGTTGGCCTAATTCATCATTTTTCGAACTTTGAGGTCCTTTTGCTAAGAATCCTTGCGTCGGGGAACTTTTTGGAAATCGCAGTTTAACTTGGGAATTCGTAACGAATCCAAAAATATAGCATCCATCGAGGTAAATTTAAAAAGCACTAAAAATGCTGCACAGTGTTATAAATTTCATCGCAGATGCATATAGATATATATGGGAAACCGCTGTCCGCCCACCGAAAAATACTTATTGCAAAAAACCTTTGGCCAGGCCCCTGTTTTTTTTTTTTGATTCTCTTCATGATTAATTAAACTTCATTTTTAAATCGTTTTGAACTCAGTAAACTCTGAAAAAAATGTACTGAACAAAATTTTTGTAAATGTTTTTAAGAAAACTAAATTTTAAAAAAATTTAATATTGTTTTATGAAAAGTTAATACAATTCTTGATCGATTAGTGAAAAAATCATAAAGTATCTCCAACCGTTCCGAAAATATACAATGACTACTGAGTGCAACTTATTCGAAAAAGTGGCAAAAATTTCATATTGTGACCGTTATAACTCCGGTAGAACTCAAAATTTCGCAAAACCGTTCAAATGAAGTTCTTGTTTTGTCGTTGGGAATAGGAAAAGCCAACAAACTCGATGAAAATCGGACCTTCGGATCAGGGGTGGCCCACTTGGGAGATTTTGAGTAGGTAGAGGAGCGACTTGGTCGCTCGCTCCAAGATTCTTTATTTAATTGCCGTTTAATTCTATTACATTGACGCATATAGCTAACGATTGCTCAGCTATGTCGGCAGAGACGCCGGCAGATCATCGGTCGACGGTATTTGCTCAATTAAGAAATCCAAAAAAGAACTTGATTTGTCCAGATCGAACCTATCTAATTTTTCTTCCTGACAGTTTTTTAAGTTTTTTAAAAACCTCCACGCATTATTCGTGTTTGGTTGGGTGTTTAATTCAATAATCTTTTTTAAAAAACTAGTTTTCTTTGCTAATTTAACTGATTTCTTCCATTTGATTTTGAGATTTACTGCATTTACATAGTTTTCATACGACGGATCACAACATGCTTTGGTCTGACTATCAGAAAAATCTTTGAAGAGTTGTTTTAGTTCATCATTCCACCAAGCCTTTGGAGTTTTGTTTGCTCCAAAACAATATGAGGCTGCCTTGATTTCACTCGTTATGTTTTTGGTGAGATTTGATATACTACCACATGTCTTTATCTTTTCTAATTTGTTGAATAATCTTTTTTTTGCAAGAAACTTGATGGGTAGGTTCAACTCAGCATTTATTTTGTAGACAATTGGAAAATGTCGGCTACCACCAATGAAAAAGCTTTTACATGTCCATTCGGTGCATTGAATACCTTTGGTGAATGTCAAATCTAGCACTGATCCCGAGACTGAGTCTATGTTTCTTTTAAAAGTTGAACTGTTATTGTTTTCAAGTCTGTATCCAGCACTTGACATTACTCTTTTTAGAAAAACGCCCTTCCTATTACTTACTCTGTCTCCAAAATCACTACATCTCGCATTGAAGTCACCAGATATAATAACTTTGTCGAAAGAGTCAAGTTTTTCTATTAGGTTATTTACTTCATCTTTGAAGTTGTTGAGAGAAATGCTGGGTTGAAAAAACCTAGATGTTATAAGCATATTTAACCCTTTATTAGAAGCACTTGCAATGACGATGTCACAGTTGGAGTTGTATTTAAATTTCTTTAATTTAAGGCTATTTTTGTAAGCTATTGCTACTCCTCCGGAGCCATCATCTCTGTACTTTTCAATCAAGTTGAAATTAATTATATTTCTATATGATAAGTCGTGCGAAAAAACCTCCGATAGGATGGCAATATCACACTTCTCATTATTTAGAAAAAATTCGAGATCATTTTTATTGTTTTTTAGGGATTGTATGTTATACTGTAGAATTTTTATACTCATTGTGTTTCGTTACCGGCAACTCTGTCAATATTAGTAACTGATTGTCTTCCTTCTCTTGCACTGTTTTGATTGATATTTTGCGTAGCTTTGATCAGATCTATAATTTCACTAGTATTGCTAATTTGGGATAGCAGCCTAATGATATGATGAATTTTGTCCTCAGTAGATAAACTAGGAAAGAAAGGAACATGGTCACTTGTGTCGGCTCCAAGTGAAAGTTAGGTTTCTGAACCGGAACTATAGGTTTTTCCACCAATCTGCTGACATAGCTATGTTTTTTTAAAACTGCATTTACCTTGAGGTCCTTGTTCTGTGTCTGACTTCCCTGTTTGTTTAGGGGAGGAAAGTTATCGTCATAATTATCCAGGAGAGCATAATTCTGAGACACTGAGTAAGAACTTAACAGCTCCTTCCTAGCTATCTTCTTGATTGTCATGATTTTGTTTATGTCCTGCTCCTTCGCCCATACCGGACATATTTGACTATCCCTGGCACTATGGTTTTTGGCGTTGCACAAAATGCATTTGAGCACCGAGCAGGTACCACTACATTCCTTCTCACCACATTTCCTACAACGTTCTAATGACTTGCATGTGAAAGCAGTGTGACCCAGTCTACCGCACTTAAAACACTGACGCACTTTCGGTATGTAGTGGTCAACCTTCAAAGAACATATTTCAAACAGAACAACTTTCTCCGGTAAGTCAGCTCCGTCGAAGCTAACCTTAACAGTCTCAGTTGGTATCAAGTTATACTTCACACCCTCAGCTCCATTTGTGCTTTCCTGACGCCTCATCATGCGCTCAACACGGATAACCTTGACTGCAGAATTTAAATTCTCGAAAATTTCTTGCTCTGAGAAATTTGTGGGAATACCCCTAATAACTCCTAGAGACTCTACAAAGTTTCGTGGAATAAAAGCATTTATCTTCATCTTCTTTAACTCAGCATTCAGGACTAGGGAGTTGGCATCTCGAGCATTTTGAAAGTATATTTTGTATAAAGAAGCTGCAAGCGGGATGATTTTCTTGAAACCATTTAACTGCATATGCCTAATTTTTTCATACAGAAAAAGTCCACTTTTGATTTTTTTATTTTCAAAAAGCTGACACTCCTTGGTTGAAACTAAAACTGCAGAAACACCAACATGATTAGATCCATATAAACAAGATAGACGCTTTTCCTCAACTTTTGTTGTATTGAAATCACTGTTGGTGACATCCTGGGTATTTTGACTACAGTCAGCTGTAGCCCCATTTTTACTCTTTATGTTTCCACTCTCTTCGCTTCCTGACTTGGCAGCCATGTTTTTATTTTGGTCTTCGCTTGTGTCCATTTCTTTCACACTAACACCTGCATACTCATTTTTGCCCCTGCACATTTTTTTTGCACTAATCTTCTCGGAAGAACATCCTTTCAAAAAACTGGATGATGGTTGCTGATCAAGGTTTCTCTTCACAATTTTTTTGCTGTACACATTAAGATCAGGGGGTTTGATTTTGGCCGACACCGTTTTACCGGCGTCCGCCATGTTAGTCGCTGGTTTTACCAGCCTGCCAAAAACTCACCAGAACACCACTTGGAAGTAATTTTCCTTTTTTATTCCACAAAAAGAAAGCTTCTAAACAGTTTTCTACTTTATTTCACACACTTTTTCACAGAGCCTTTGATACTCAAAAAGTTTTTCACTGAAACGAAGCAGAAAACAACCGGTCGTGCTTGCTGCCGCAGCTGTATACTTTTATTTTTTTGACTATGTTTTCTAGAATTTGTTTCTGCCATAAAAAAATCCTAAAATTATTCTAAGGATGGGGTTTGAAAGATAAAGACTGTATCTTTTAAAAAACTTTAACATCGAATCAAACCATGCATCCGTTTGCCTCTGAGATCTCTGGAAAGTTGGCCTAATTCATCATTTTTCGAACTTTGAGGTCCTTTTGCTAAGAATCCTTGCGTCGGGGAACTTTTTGGAAATCGCAGTTTAACTTGGGAATTCGTAACGAATCCAAAAATATAGCATCCATCGAGGTAAATTTAAAAAGCACTAAAAATGCTGCACAGTGTTATAAATTTCATCGCAGATGCATATAGATATATATGGGAAACCGCTGTCCGCCCACCGAAAAATACTTATTGCAAAAAACCTTTGGCCAGGCCCCTGTTTTTTTTTTTTGATTCTCTTCATGATTAATTAAACTTCATTTTTAAATCGTTTTGAACTCAGTAAACTCTGAAAAAAATGTACTGAACAAAATTTTTGTAAATGTTTTTAAGAAAACTAAATTTTAAAAAAATTTAATATTGTTTTATGAAAAGTTAATACAATTCTTGATCGATTAGTGAAAAAATCATAAAGTATCTCCAACCGTTCCGAAAATATACAATGACTACTGAGTGCAACTTATTCGAAAAAGTGGCAAAAATTTCATATTGTGACCGTTATAACTCCGGTAGAACTCAAAATTTCGCAAAACCGTTCAAATGAAGTTCTTGTTTTGTCGTTGGGAATAGGAAAAGCCAACAAACTCGATGAAAATCGGACCTTCGGATCAGGGGTGGCCCACTTGGGAGATTTTGAGTAGGTAGAGGAGCGACTTGGTCGCTCGCTCCAAGATTCTTTATTTAATTGCCGTTTAATTCTATTACATTGACGCATATAGCTAACGATTGCTCAGCTATGTCGGCAGAGACGCCGGCAGATCATCGGTCGACGCTTATGTATAAATGGGTAAATATATGTAAGGCTGACGGAGGGTCGCCGCGGGAAAAGGGGGTACTATTATCTCCAAATCAACATGGTTTCACATAATGTCATTCAACTACTACTAACCTGCTGGAATTTACGACCTACATTATTAAAGTCTTCCTATCCTCTTATCAAACTGATATAATTTTCATTGATTTTACCCAGGGACCGTCAATAATCATTATTAATTGTTTTTTAAACAAAAAAATCATGGTCAAAGAACAGCCCTAGAAAAAAACCCACTATACCAGCACATCTCTTATGCACCATGGTTTCAATATCCGGTTTAATTTTTATTTTTCCAATTTTTATTTAAAACTTGAAGGATAATCGTTATTTTTTGAGTTTTTTATAAAACTCAAAAAGTAATGATTATTTTTTGAGTTTTATTTCAGATCTAGAAATAATGATAATTTTTTGAGTTTTATTTTCCGCTTGACAAATAACGCTTACTTTTTGATTTTTATTTTCTGATTGAAAAATAAAACTTATTCCTTGAGTTTTATTTTTTGATTGAAAATAAAACTCGAACTCCGATTTCTTTGATCTTAAGACGGTTGGCTATAAAAGTGGTAAGGAAATATACTAAGTAGATCACGGCCAACACATTAAGGGCACTTTCAATTTTATACAATTACCAAAAACCGCCAAACACTATGGAAAAATACTCTCTCTAAAACTTACTTAAGTGCGCCGAAAACTTGTGGGAAATCTAACCCGCTGTACTCAATTTGTGGGCAGCAAATATAGTGAATCGTATATTTGATGTGGGGTGGGGTTTGTTATCGAAAATAAATAGGATTTTTTCCTAAAAATTTTACAGAAATTCCTAAATCTTTAACTTTATTTTATTCTAACTAATGGAACTTACAAAAAAGCTCTAGTTAAATAAAAATATACATAATTTTATAATTATACCCGTTACTCGTAAAGTAAAAGGGTATATTGTATTCGTGCAAAAGTATGTAACAGGGGAAGGAAGCTTTTCCGACCCTATAAAGTATATATATTCTTGATCAGGACCACTAGCCGAGTCGAACTAGCCATGTCCGTCTGTCTGTCCGTCCGTATGAACGCTGAGATCTCGGAAACTATAAAAGCTAGAGGATTGGCATTTTGCATGCATATTCTTGGAGTTCCCACGCAGCGCAAGTTTATTTCAAAAAGGTGCCACGCCCCCTCTAACCGTCCCCTCATTTTTTGAAAGGTGTCTGGGGCCCAAACCTTTAAAGATTTTGGAAATGAAAAAATGCAGTTTTATTGTGATTATCAAAACCTACCATTCGTTAAAAAGTTATGACCGATCAAAGTTTTAATATATCCATCTCCTACTCCCTTAGCTGAGTAACGGGTATCTGATAGTCGGGGCACCCGACCTGATCAAAAATATGTACACTTTAAAAGGTCGCAAATGTTTTCTTTGATGTGTACCCTCTGCTTACTAACCTTGCATATTTTCAGTCAGAAGTTATCATCGCAATCAAGGAGTTATTTCCGAACATAAAAAGCATGAACAGTTTTGTAGGGAGCGCTGAAAAACTCGCGGCGCATGGCAATGTTACAATACAGCTTTACGATGCAATCGAATAGAGTTATCTCTGACCCAAGGACTCGCCTCGAGATCTTGTCACGTTTAATTTGAATCTGAAAGCTTATTTTTTGAATATTACAACTAAAATAAACCCATCCACCGTACTAACTATTATTATTGTCAAAAAATGAGCAGTCTCCTGCTCATCACCGAAACTCCATCAGTGGAGTTACGCAACATTTAGGTGGCCCATGAAGAACACCTTGCACAACAATATTGGTGATAGTTAATTTTGTTCCAATTACTTCTATCGGCACTAAATATTGAGGCCGTCCCAGTCCCAATATTTGGCAGGCATCACGTGTGCGTAGCTTACCGAAAACAAGCACAAAGGAGAACGACGACACCCTGGAACGGCACTTGACTCGCTGCAACGACAAACTCAAAGGAGAACGGCGCTTGTCTAACTGGAATGATAAGCACTTGCCAGCCGAGAACGTCAAATGGCTTCAGTTGCGAGGCGAAGAAGATTGTGCAAGTTTGAAGACAGGGTGAGTGTATACTCCGTGCTTCTTGTTGTTGGCAATCCTAGCAAATGCCTTAAAAGCGGGTGCGACAACTCCAGCTCCGCCAAAACCGGAGATCGACGAGTTGGTTACGGTATAGCAAGATATCTCGCTTACACAATCTGCGTCGCAATTTTAATGTCCACAGATTACTAACAGTTACTCGTACGTCAATTAGAATTTTTCTGCGAGGACTTTTATAAAAACAACCTGTCAGACTCCCTACATTTATAAAAACCGTGCTTTTCAGTTCGCTGAAGATTCACTGGAGAAAACTATGAGACCATCACTTGTCCCGGTCGCTCACCTATCCAACCAGTCGCTTCAGGATCCAATCGAGACGTTGGGCTTATACTGGCATTCACACTTAGACTATTATGTATTGTAGAAGACAGTTAACCACGATCGTGAAGAACTCACTTCAGACTCGGATGCTGTTATTACTAACATAATGTAGTAGGCAGCAAAAGGCCACTTAGAGCCTCGGGTTGCCCCTGGGTTCTAGACCTGCGCTCACTAAGTTTGGGAAAACCGAGTGTATAGAATGATTCGGTTTCTTGCACTTCTAGCATTACTATGTGCGAAGCTCGTCGGATTGTCGTGGGATCTTTCTCTTCTTTTCTATAACGCGCGCTGTACTACGTGAAAAAATAAGCGGTATCTACAAGGCTCAACAAAATGGGTGTACACGGACTCTGGATACAGGGACGGACGTTGTGGGCAATAGCAGGTCAAGATATATCGGAAGTTATAGTGGCTTGATGTCGTTCGCCTCCTTTCTGTACCCTCCCCACCATGATAACACGTAAGATATTGTTGACGGTTATCCCTTATTCAACGTTTATTCATCGTTTATATTTTTAATTTATAAAGCGCCGGCATTGTGTGTTTAATAACGAACCTAGTTTACAATTGTATTCCAACATTGTTGAAATTTCTACTATCACTAACAAAAGATCATCAAATTCAATTATAGTTCCAATACAACTTAAATTCTTTATTTTCTCAATTAAAATTACAAATAATATCTACACTGACTTCATAACCTTCCGTTTAGTATGCTCAGTGAGCATTGCTTACACAATAATAATAAGTAAATGTCATGAAATCAATATAGTGATAACAAATGAATACAAATGATAAATAAATACAAAGGTACGCTACGTAAGCAAGTCCGAGAATTTACTCTACAACAAAGAAAAGTCTAGCACGAAGTGTAGTCACAGCAACTGATTTGCAGAATCCTCCTCTGCAATTCCTGATGTCATGTCTGCATGTCAGGCAACAGGTCTGCTCGTGGTTGTCCTTCCTTTACGTCATCGGCCTTTTGCCACGTAGCCAGTACGGGGAGGTGCCATACCTGGATGTCTTGTCGCCGCTCGTGGCACGTATCGGTGATGTGATGTAGGCGTCCAGCAGGTGTCAGTTCACTTCCTCATTCGATCACTTTCCAGCGGATCGCTCGATGGTCAGGCCAGAGCTGTATGCTTACATAACGCGCGTGGCGCGGGTTCGTGAGGTTATGTGATCCTCAAAGTAGTCGTTCAGGTAGTTGTTCTTCGATTTAAGATGGTTTTAAGCCGCACGCGGCTTGCGGCTGGTGAGGTGCCGGACTAGAGATTTGCGAAGTTGGTGGGCAAACTTTAGCCTCGGTCTCCTTCCAGAATATGGGCACCTTTGGTGGACCGAAGCCGCACTCAGCAAGGCACGTGTCCGCAGGTGGCAATCTCTCAAAAACTCTCGTCTTGGCCGATCGGTGGCCGATAAAATTAGAAACGGCGTGATCGCGCCGAGCTGGCGCTTTCATCTTCCCTACTACAAAAATATACACGCGCTTTTTTACACTGCCTACACCGTTAAGCTTGGTGTTAATATTAACCAGTAGTTGGGTGTACTAATTACTTCGATTTTCTCACAATAACTTAACTTCACAAGTTAGATAAACTGATAATGATCAGTAGCAGCTTACGTGCGTATTCATTCAGAGTTTAAGACGAAGTGAACGAGAACTCTGTCGCGAGAAGTTGGCTGTAAGCTGCGGCTTTGCCGAACTTCACCTAACGGGATCGTTCCAGATTCTGTCTCCTTTTCGGTGCGCACGAGAAAGAGATTGTGATATGCCGGTATGCTATACGTGTGAGCGGTGCAGCTATACGATGCTGAACGGTATCTGCTATACTCTGCTTATGCTTTTGGGCATATGCGAATTTACATGAAAAATGACTTAACTCTACTTCTGAAAACAAATAAAGGTTTTCGTTTAGGACTGGCCCCCACAGATTAAAAAATAAAGTTTACAATTAATTACACGTGCGCTAAACGTTCGGTCCTATCCACAGTGGCTCACCTATACGATCCGTTGGGTTTTATTGCCCCAGTCATCACCACCGCCAAAGCCATCTGAAAGACTTGTGGAAAACTCAGGTACTACGTCCTGATGAAAGTTCGACGACGCTGCACTGCGATGAAGCAATCACAGGCTCGCTATGCGACCATTGGAGTCAATTCATTAATAACTTTCCTGACATAGAACATTTTCAGATTCCGAGATGGTCGCGAAATGACATTAAATCCACGTTTTCTGAGATGAATCATCTAAGGCCTATGCAGCGTGTGCCTATCCATCAGTTACTTTTGGCAAAATGGATAACGTCACACTTACGCAGGAATCACCATCCAACAGCAACATTCTTCTGGTTGGATGCTACCAATGTCCTATGTTAGATATATGGCGAACCATCATGCTGGCAAACATTTGTTTTCAATCGTGGAGGAGTCATGTACCCACCGCAACCCATCCAGCCGATTGTGCCAGGGGTCTTACGCCGCGTGAGTTAACCGCGCATCCGTTATGGCGGTAAGGCCCGCCATGGCTGAAACAGGAAATCGATCTATGGTCGTCTACATCAGTCTCAAACATGGCCAAAAAAAAAACCAGTGTCGAAAGAAGGTCATCGCTGCTGATGCACAGACCACAACAAGGTCCTCGCCGTGACGTCATACATGCTGCTATTTATTTACATCACGCAACGAAATCCTGAACTGCGGCTATCGGGCCCCCCGACAAGCTGTTAAGCGCATCCTTAGAAGCTGCTTTAAATGCTTTCAACAATTAATGGCCGATCTTCCGATGCACAGAGTTACTCCACCGAGTCGTCACTTCTTCGCAATGGAGATAGACTAAACGGGAGTTTTTGAGCTCCGAGCGTCACGATTACGAGGACATGCATATTACAAGACCTTTATCGCTTTTTTATCTACCTTGCGACTAAAGCCATCCACCGGGAGGCGGTTGCTAGATAATCAACCGAGCAATTCCTGATGGCTCTACAGCGCTTCATAGCTCGACGCGGATACCGTCAAAATATGTATAAATGTATATGACCCCAACAGAGCATTTTAAAATTGGCACGAACACTTTACTTCACACACTTTACTTTATCCGCCTCATATACCCAATTTTGGAGGGATATGGAAGGCAAATGTAAAATCGGTTAATATTCATTTACAAATGGTCAATTAACCACCGTACTCACTTAAATTGATGCCTGTCTGAATTTACGACGGTTTTGCCCTCCATCGGATCAAGACGACCTGTCAGTCCTGACACCGGCACAATTCTCAATAGGGGATTCTCATTTTGCTTCACTTGATGTTATTCGGACTATCTACAAATCAATGAAGTTGTTTTAATTAAAGACTTCCTCCCACAGAGCGGAAAATCGGCAGAATTGTGGATGTACAACCGGGGTCGGATAGTTTGGTCCATGTAGTCTATTTGAAGTTCATCGTCAGAGTTTTCAAACGTTTTGTATCAAACCATTCGCTCCTTGGTTCAAATTCTCAAGCTTCCAATAGTAGCAACCACTGATCGCTAACTACACAGGTAAGCATCTCTTATGCGTATCGGAATTTACTACTGAACCCAGTGTTCTGGGCGGCATAAACAGTTTTGTAAGGAGCACTGCAAACTCGCGGCGAATGGCACTGTTAGCATACAGCCTTACTTTGAGATCGAGTTATCGATACGCTCTTACCATATATACGTCTCTCAACACACGGACTCGCCTCGAGCTATTGTCAAGTTTAATTTAAATATGAAAGCTTATTTCTTTAATATTGTACACAACTAAAATAAACACGTGAAAAACATGAGCGTCTTCTGCTTATCATCGAAACTCTATCAATGGAATCTCGCAACAAAGTATATTTATTCTTAATCAGAGCCAACAGCTGAGTACCTCAAGCCATATCCGTCTGTCCCTTTCTATGCGAACTAGTCTCTCAGTTTTCAACCTTTTGCTATGAAATTTTCCTAAATGACTTCATTCTATGATAGGTTGTATTTATGTCGGTACGAGCCAGATAGGATTAATGGAAAAAATAGTTACATTCTTCTTTGTTTTAAAGTAGTCATTTGATTTTTGAAAATCTAAAAACAAAATTTAAAAAATGGCAATCAGGGGTGTCTTACAAATCTTTTACAACCAAATTTTCCCATAGAAGGAAGTCTCGGTGTCACAGACACCGTTCCAAATTCAAGAAGATGATTTAAAAATAACCAAACAGAAGAATTTAAAACCAATGTTCCTAAATACAGAGCAAATTTGCTCAAAAAATCTAACAAAACTGCAGATTCTGCTGGTTGGTTGGTTTCCAAGCCAACCGTTCCCAACCGTTTCTGTTTTTTTTAATAAATTTATATATTTATTACTTATACTTACAGTTTACATAGACGTCAAAACGCTTGCTAACTGATGGCGGTATTCCATTGGATGCGATACAATTGTAGCCACCCATATCGGTTCGATGTACATTAGTCAATATGAGTCTTTCCCCTTCCAAAAACTTTAGACCTGCGAAGGTAAATACAAATTTAATTAATTTAAAGTTGTTAGGGGATTGTAAGACGGGAGCACAAAGAAATTTCCATGGATTGGATCATAAAATGGGAAATAAATGAAAGAGCTGATACTTTATTAAGAAAAGTACTTTATGTTGCTATGTCTGTCTATGTCTGTCTGTCTGTCTGTCTGTCTGTCTGTCTGTCTGTCTGTCTGTCTGTCTGTCTGTCTGTCTGTCTGTCTGTCTGTCTGTCTGTCTGTCTGTCTGTCTGTCTGTCTGTCTGTCTGTCTGTCTGTCTGTCTGTCTGTCTGTCTGTCTGTCTGTCTGTCTGTCTGTCTGTCTGTCTGTCTGTCTGTCTGTCTGTCTGTCTGTCTGTCTGTCTGTCTGTCTGTCTGTCTGTCTGTCTGTCTGTCTGTCTGTCTGTCTGTCTGTCTGTCTGTCTGTCTGTCTGTCTGTCTGTCTGTCTGTCTGTCTGTCTGTCTGTCTGTCTGTCTGTCTGTCTGTCTGTCTGTCTGTCTGTCTGTCTGTCTGTCTGTCTGTCTGTCTGTCTGTCTGTCTGTCTGTCTGTCTGTCTGTCTGTCTGTCTGTCTGTCTGTCTGTCTGTCTGTCTGTCTGTCTGTCTGTCTGTCTGTCTGTCTGTCTGTCTGTCTGTCTGTCTGTCTGTCTGTCTGTCTGTCTGTCTGTCTGTCTGTCTGTCTGTCTGTCTGTCTGTCTGTCTGTCTGTCTGTCTTCTGTCTGTCTGTCTGTCTGTCTGTCTGTCTGTCTGTCTGTCTGTCTGTCTGTCTGTCTGTCTGTCTGTCTGTCTGTCTGTCTGTCTGTCTGTCTGTCTGTCTGTCTGTCTGTCTGTCTGTCTGTCTGTCTGTCTGTCTGTCTGTCTGTCTGTCTGTCTGTCTGTCTGTCTGTCTGTCTGTCTGTCTGTCTGTCTGTCTGTCTGTCTGTCTGTCTGTCTGTCTGTCTGTCTGTCTGTCTGTCTGTCTGTCTGTCTGTCTGTCTGTCTGTCTGTCTGTCTGTCTGTCTGTCTGTCTGTCTGTCTGTCTGTCTGTCTGTCTGTCTGTCTGTCTGTCTGTCTGTCTGTCTCTCTGTCTCTCTGTTAACCATACAATTAACTCAATAAATTAAAATTAGTTCCATTTAAGATTTCATTCGCAGAATTCTTGTCTACCACGTGCATAAGATTATCCAGCACTGGGTAAAAACAATATTTAAACCGAAATTCATTACAATCACCAGAACTGACAATGAGACATTTGAAAAACTTTCTGTATTTGTAATCAAAAAAGGTTTTGAGGAACTTGTGAGACGGTTCTGAAGCCGCCAAGCGAATATAGTCGCACTAGATTGGTGTGACGTCCCCAGTAGACACCGAGCCAGAATTTGGCTCCCAGCGGCAATCACAGCACCGGAGGACATACTTCTCATGCCGCAGGAATGCAACCCACATCTCCCCACAAAAGACTGGAAAGTCGTTAAGGTGGAGGAGCATGCTGGTGATGTAAACCAAGCGATTGTGGTGCTAAATAAAGAGTCGGTCGCTCTCGGCTGCTCGGGGAGTGCTAAATTACGGCTTCAGCGCAGTGCACATTAAAATCTACAAGGGGGACTCTAGTTCCACGGGAAGCCCCGCCAGCAACCCAGCTGAGCAGGTGCTTGGGGAGGAAGTGGAGGCCCCTGGTGTGCCGGAGGACAGCTACTCAACCGACTCGTCGCTGAGCAGAGAGTTGCGTGCGATGGGACCGACATTTAATGAAGTGGACCTGAGCGATATGGAGGCCGACGTTACTGTGGTGGAGGTTGCAGCTGGGGATGTCGCTAAGACTCCTGTAGATCAACCTACACCACAGTAAAGCAGCGTCCGCTGCCCTTTTGGTTCGCCTGGCCAAAGGCGAAGCCGACGTGATCTTAGTCCATGAGCCTTGGATAGCAGGAGGTAAGGTTTCTGGACTAGGAACGAAAGAATACAAGCTTATGCTTGACCCCAAAGAAGGTGAAATTCGAACCTGCATTTTAGCCAAACGGCATCTTAGTACATTTCTGCTTCGCAATTACACCAACGGAGACAACACGGCCTGGAGCTGCAAAATGGCTCTATAAGGAGGCTATCGGCCTACTTGGCCTTTGAAAAGGTAGACCCCCCAGACGCGCTAGTCAGAGAATTGGTAGAGAAATGTGAAGAGTTCAAGAAAGGTTTGGTGATAGGATGCGATGCCAACGCCCACCATACTCAGTGGGGTTGCCCTATCAACAACGACAGGGGTGAGTCTTTATTTGATTTCATTCTAAATTCGAACTTATTTCTTTGTAATAGGGGCAATACCCCTACTATATACAAAAAGGCCATCAGGAAGGAGAAGAGAACTGCATGGCAGTACTTCTGCTCAGATATTGAAAAAACAACTGATGCCGCAAGGCTCAGAAAAATACTTTCTAAGACAGCCGCATCCTTGGGCTATCTTCTAAAAGCTGATGAATCATGGTCAGACTCTAGTGAAGAGTCCCTAAACCTACTCCTAGACGCTCACTTCCCAGGGAGCCTGCAAGCAGGACATCCCCCAGGAAGAAGCACTGGAGAAGGGATAAACTTAAATCTCCTGCTATCAGACCGTAATATAAACTGGTCCATTCATAGTTTCAAAACATATAAATCGCCGGGACCGGACAATATAGGACAGGCACAGATTCAACAAGCAGGACAGCTAGCCATAAACCATTCTTGCAGTAGGAGAACTACCAACAGCGTGGCGGGAAACAAAAGTTATTTTCACTTTCCTTCTTATGCAAGGCGAAATCCAACGGCAATCGATTTTGCTTTTTATAAGGGTATCTCGTCCAACTTTCTGACTGTACATGAATCTCATGAACTTAGTTCTGATCACCTTCCGCTTGAAATACTTTTATGCGCTTCTACTTCACCCAGACCTACAACACCAAGGCTGCTGTCTCGTCGGGCTAGCATTGGACGTTTTAAGGATTGCCTTACAATCCTTATTGAGAATGATGAATCTGCTGATCTGAACTGTCCTCTGGATATTGATACAGCTGTTAGTGACCTGACTCTAAAGATTCAATCTGCCGCTGCCGCATCCACTGCTATCGGTAATCGCTCTGCTGTTCCACAGCAAAATAATGCCCTTTTAAACACCAGAGTAACGACGCTGGTTAGGCAGAAGAGATCACTCCGGCGACGCTGGATGCAAACGCGTCATCCACAAGACTTAGCAATATTTAAAAGAGCTGATACTTTATTAAGAAAAGTACTTTATGTTGCTAAGTCCGAATTTTTCGTCCGGAAGCTTAGTGTTATCGATCCGGATGCTGATCGAGGCTTCGAACTGTGGAAATGCACTCGCGGGCTTAAACGGCAGCCTCTCCAGAAGTTTCCCTTGCTTCGATCGGACGGTACCTGGGCAAATAAAGATGATGAAATAGCAAAGGAATTCGCTGATTCTTTGGAAGAATCCAGTTGCCAGTAGCAGCTATTTCGTTGCTTACGCGTATCTTTAATGCTATGATTGTTCTTTCATATTATCCGGAGCAGTGGAAGCATGCGAATGTTGTTATGATCCCCAAGAAAGGCGTCTCTCCCCGCTGTGCAGATTCTTTTCGGCCTATAAGCCTATTGCCAACTTTCTCTAAGATTTTTGAGCGAATCTTACTAAAAAGGCTTTTTAGTGTTCATATGTTCCAGGATGCAATTCCAAATCATCAGTTTGGTTTCAGGAGTCTGCATAGCGCTGCTGAGCAAATGCATCGGGTGGTCAACCATATCCTTAAAGCATTCGAGGCGAAAAAGTATTGTTGCACAGTATTTCTAGATGTCAAGCAAGCCTTTGATCGAGTCTGGCACTGTGGCTTGCGCTATAAGCTGAAACCCATTCTTCCCCCGACATACTTTGATCTCCTTCGCTCATTTCTAATTGGTAGGACCTTCCAGGTGGATGATCGAGGATCAAAGTCTGCCTCAAGGCCTATTCTTGCTGGAGTCCCTCAATGAAGTGTGCTGGGTCCTGTCTTGTATACAATATTCACCTCGGACCTTCCGTCGCCCAGAGGCAGGAATGTTTTAACAGCTACCTATGCAGATGACACAGCATTTCTGGCGACAAGTGCTCTGCGAAGAGAGGCGACAGATATGGTGCAGGACATGCTAAATGAGTTTGAGGCCTGGGCGTCGAGGTGGAACATCGCAGTGAATCCTGCCAAATCTCAGCATGCAACCTTTTAATTTAACAGACTGAACACCTATCGCCTAACCTTAGACGGGACTCCAATAAAGCACACGGACACGGTTAATTGGGCTTACTCTGGACAGGCGGCTTACCTGGAAGCAGCACATTGTGGCAACCTGTGCTTCAGTAAGGCAAAAAGAGGGGAAAATGAGATGGCTTCTTCGTCCGGGCAGTGGACTGTCGATCACGGCGAAACCCCGGCTCTTCAAAGCAACCTTGATGCCTAGTCTTCATTGGGGTACACACTTCTGGGGCACAGCCTGTAACACTTCTATAAAAAGAGTTTAATCCTGCCAATCCAAAATTTTAAGACATATGATAAACGCCCCATACTATACAAGAAACACTACTATTTTTCGAGATCTCAAAATTAATCCTGTTTGTAAATCTATCACCAATTCTGCCATTCGCTACAGATCAAGACTCATCTCCCACACAAACAGACTTGCCCTCACACTTTCCAGACCTATGAACAGAAGAAGACTAAAAAGATTGCACCCATCAGACAATTGGATACTTGGACGGCACGCTAGTGGGAAACTAATTCCAGACTTAGACTCATAGACTGCCACACTGCTCAATTTTTGTAATTAGTCTTTTTTTTATTCCCTACTGCTTGTTAATTTTTACCATGGGTGAAAGTGAATTAAGTTTCACATAACACTCTCCAATAAACATTTTGTTATGCATATCGAAAAAAAAAAAATCCCCAAGGCAGGGAAGGCCACCCATACTACAGCAAAGGATTTCAGACCGATAAGTCTGACATCATTCCTGCTAAAGATTCTAGAATGACTGATAGGCCTACATATTAGAGACACTATTGACCCGACGCAGATATCAGAGGCGCAACACGCATACACTAAAGGTAGTCGACCGAATCGGCGCAACACTTGGTAGTTAGCAACATCGAGAAATCACTCAGTATCCAGGAATACACTTTGATCGCCTTCGTTGAGATAGAAGGAGCCTTCAATAATGTGCTTCCCACAGCAATAACAGAATCCCTCACAGAACTAGGGGTTGAGCCACCGTTGGTGGGGCTGATCCACAAATTGCTGATAAGCAGACTGGTCACGGCACTCCGCACGGAGGTGTACTATCACCCCTCCTGTGGAACAGTGCGGTAAATAAACTACTGCGGTTTCTTGAAGGAGGAGGCAGTAAAGTAGTGGCATACGCAGACGATGTTGCTATCATCTTTTATGGTAAGTATCCACAAACTCTGTGCGATCTTATGACCGCAAAACTAAAAATGGAATGGACGACAAAGAACGGACTTGGGGTAAATCCCTCAAAAACGGAACTAGTCCTTTTTACAAATAGATACAAAATTCCCAAACTTAACCTACCAACTCTAAACAACTGTTATCTCTCTTTTAGCGTGTACGCAAGATACTTAGGGTTAGTATTAGATAAGCGTCTTAAATGGGGTTTAAACAACGAAGAGAGAACCAAGAGAGAACCAAGAAAGCGACCATTGCACTTAACTCTTGTAAAAAATCAATCGGGCTAAGATGGGGTAGTCAAGCCAATCGTACTATACGGGGTGGCTCTGTGGTGATCCGCTCTGCACAAACAGTGTATCTTGACTCCCCTTAACAAAGTGCAGCGCATGGCGGCTTTGTGCATAAGGAGGTATATACTCCGAACAATTAGAAATCAGGCATTCATTCAGACTTCCTGACCTTTGCAGTGTCTTCCAAGCCGAATTGCATGCTATATTGGAAGCACTCGTCTGTTTAGAGGACATAAACATCCAAGACAGACTCATTAACATATATAGTGATAGCCAAGCGGCTATTAAATCAATTTACAATAGCAGACTGTCGCAAATCTCTCCACGAGATGGCTAGACAGTTTACTGTCAGCCTTATATGGGTACCGGGCGAACGGGATGTCGAAGGCAACTGTATGGCGGACGAGCTAGCCAGGCAACGCACCACCATACCTCTCCTTCCAGGAAAGGAGAAAGTTGGCATGCCTATGGCTACGTGTAAGCTAATTATTAAAAACCAGTACACCAAATTAGCCAACATACATTGGCAAAACAAACCACAGTGCCGAATCTCTCACCAGACCTGGCCTGCAATAAACAATAAAAAAACACTGGAATTACTTAAATTAAGCCGCACGGAGTGTGGCATGCTAATTCGATGAGGAAGAAGATGAACTGGAACAAAAAGAAGAAATAGCTGTTAATACCGTAATCACGAGTACAGAAAACAACATATCTAAATTACTTGAAAGATATTAAAGTTTTCAAAAATTTGGCGCACACGCCGGCAGGCTAAAAGCCCCAAAAAATGATTTCTGTAGAAGCTGAAGGGATGAGGAAGAAGAGGAAACGGTGGAACACCTACTCTGTTTTTGCCCAGCTCTATGCTGGCTTAGACTGAAACACTTCGGATATCCTTCCATAAATGACCTGACCGAAATATCGGAGATACACCTTAAGAATTCAAGCTCTTTTATTTAATCCTCCGGATGGGGGACTTGCTGATCAACCAACCTAAAGGCTGACTCATAACGGATAGGGGACCCAAAAAGAGAGATCATACGGTACCACAATGGACCCATAGAGGTCTAAGGGAGCCAGGCTGTAGTCTGGCAGCCGTCCTAACCTAACCTTACCTAAGGTGTTGACTTCACCTGCGGCGGCAAAGTTGAAGCCTATAATGAAACCAGAAACGGAACCCTATTAGTAAAAGCCAAACGCTTAACAAACGCAGGAAAACTATTGAAACTTACTAAATTCCACAACTTTATGGTATCAGTTACTGAACATAAAACTTTGATTTCCTCTAAAGGAGTAATCCACTCAAACAAACTAAGAATCGGACTGATGGAAGGATTCGTTTGTTATCCCGCTTTAAATAAGCGCATTACGCATTACGCATTACATGCGTTTATGTAATTACAGGGGTAATTACTAAACAATCACCTATACCGAAGATCTTTAAGAACATTATTACGCCGCATTTGTAGGTCCCTTATTTCCCCTTGTCAACACAGATTTATAAAATGTAGGTCAACTACAACCAACCTTTTGAAGTTTACTTCGTTTGTGATAAATGGTTTTAGAAAAAATCGTCAGACTGATGTACTTTACACTGATTTGAGTAAGGCGTTTAATTCTGTAAACCATCCGATTCCAGTCCGAAAATTGGTTCTTTTAGGGTTTCGAAATGATCTTCTTATGTTGATCTTAAGTTATTTGATTATCAGGACTCAAAGGGTCATTTTTAAAAACTCTTTCTCATCCCTAATCCGAGTTACGTCCGGTGTACCACAAGGAATTCATCTTGGTCCGCTCCTGTTTACTTATAAATGACCTTCCTCTAGTCTTATCGAAATCACGTGTACTTATGTACGCAGATGACGTTAAGTTGTGCCTGCAATTTAATGATCCCGCACAAAGTTTAGCTTTGCAATCTGATCTCAATGCATTTCAAACTTGGTGCATGAATAATAAATTAAATTTAAATGGTTCTAAGTGTAAACTAATGACCTTTTTTCGTGTCAGCCCTCACTATTCAACTTATACTTTGAGCGGTTGTGTGTTAGATAGAATAACGCATGCTGACGAGTCTATATGGATCCTAAACTTAAATTTTATGATCACATTAGTACCATGGTAAACAAGGCCAGGGGCGTGCTTGCATTTATCAAAAGGTGGTTGAAGGAATTCGATGATCCCTATGTCACAAAGTCCTAGTTTTTTTATTAGTCCGACCAATTCTTGAGTACTGCGCTCCCGTTTGGAGTCCCCAATATGGGGTTCATATAGACCGGATTGAGTCTGTGCCAACAAAATTATTAATATTTGCCATACGGGGACTTAACTGGGATACAAGGATAATTAACTTAACTTAATTAACTTACCATCATTAGTTAACCGTAGAACTATGCTTGGTATTACCTTTACTAGGAATGTTATGTGGAGAGTCTCGAGTTACTGCCAAATAGATTCACTAGAAACTATATTCATCTAGTTTTAAATCATTGTATCTCTAATTGTGCCTGTCTCTAAATCAGTAATACTATCCTACTTAGTAACTAATTGGTTATACCCATTACTCGTAGAATAAAACGGTATATTGTGTTCGTGCAAAAGTATGTAACAGGGATTCCGATCCTATAAAGTATATATATTCTTGATCAGAATCACAAGCCGAGTCGATGTAGCCATGTCCGTCTGTCCGTCTGTCCGTCCGTATGAACGCTGAGATCTCGGATACCATAAAAGCTAGAAAGTTGGCATTACCCACACATATTCTTTGGCTTTCTACGCAGGAGGCCACGCCCCCTCTAACGCTCATAATCGCCTTAAGCGATTTTAAAAGATGTGTGACCACACCTTAAAAAATTTCGGAAAAGTAAAAATGTAGTTTTATTGTAGAATAAAAATTTCAAATTTGACCATTCGTAAAAAAGTTATGCGCCATCAAAGTTTTATATCTCCATCTCCCTCGCACGCCTTTGAGTAACGGGTATCTGACAGTCGGGGCACCTGACTATAGCGTTCTCTCTTGTTTTACTTTATGTATCTTGACTATTCTGATTTAGACCTGCACATATTTTTTATTGTCTATTGTCGAATTGTCTTTTTCTTTTTCCGACTTTTCGTTTACCCGCCCAAGCCTATTTAATTTTATTTTTAAGTTGTCGAAAATCAAAATGTCTACTTCCTACAAAGATACAATGAATTTTTTTATATTTGTTTGATTATTCCTATGCGAGCCTTAAGATATAGTGGTCCGATCTGGCTCACACCGACATACATACATATGTACTATTTGTAATAAAAATAAGACTTTTGGGAAAGTTTCATTGCGATAGCTTTAAAATTGAGAGACTAGTTCGCATAGATGGGCTAGATGGACTCGTCTATTGGTGCTGATCAAGAATATATATACTTTATGTGGTCGAAAACGCCTCTTTCACTGGGTTACAAACTTCTGACTGAAATTATAATACCCTCTGCAAGGGTATAAAAAGAACAATATTCTTAAAGAATCAGGACTTGTAATTGTCACCTTCTCTTCAACGACTCTCCCCGATGCTTTAATGATAGGATACGAAAGAAAGGTTCGCCCACATATTCCACGCCCATTGAAATGCCGTAACTGCCACAGGTTTAAGCACATTACGAAAGCCTGCAAGATCCCCACCAAAGCCTCAGCAACTGCCCAGGAGAAGTACACACAACAGACGACACTGAATCCGACAAGTTTTGCATAAATGGTAAATATGACATAAACAACCAATTTAACCCCAGCCCACTAGATAAAGCATGCCCAGCTTTTATTAAACAAAAATAAATTATAACAATAAAAACACTACAAAAAGTTGACTTCAAAACCGTTACCAGAATCACATGCCACACCCACCAATTTACCCCGTACTCCACCAACACTAACACCAACCGTCAAATAAAAACCTAAAACGACATCATGAATCATCATCAAGCAAAGAACAAATCCCGGCATCGAAGATATGGAAACTGAAACTTCCACACAAGTCACTGCTACCCATTCCAAAAATACAATTTTTTAATTCGGTTCAGAAACCAATCTAAAGATAAAACTAAAATAATATCCAAACCCTCCCTCAACACCAAAACAAATCAGAGAAAACAAAGCCCATAAACACAACAAAATTAGCTAACGAATTAAGCAGATTAGCCAATCGCAACAGCTCTGAAGAAGAGCTTTAAATAGTTTTAACTTTATTATTGTTATACCCATTACTCGTAAAGTAAAAATGTATATTGTATTCGTGCAAAGTATGAAACAGGTAGAATGAAGCGTTTTCGACCCTATAAAGTATATATATTCTTGATCAGGGTCACTAGCCATGTCTGTTTGGATGAACGCTGAGATCTCGGAAACTACAAAAGCTAGAAAGTTGGGATTACCCACACATATTATTGGGCTTCCTACGCAGCGCAAGCTGCCGAGCGCCACGCCCCCTCTAACGCCCACAATCGCCCACACACGATTTTAAAATGTGTCTGGCGCCCATATTTTTAAAGATTTCGGAGTATAAGTATAAATGCAATTTTAGTGTGCTTAATTAAACCTATCTTTTTGTAAAAGAAATTTTTCAAATCGAACCTTGTAACGGACACGTTCAGTAGCGAACGCGGAACCTACTCTGTCTTGGATGGCCGGCTGAGCTCAGGGCTGGGGTGGGGTTTTAGTTCCTTATCGCGTACGCGTCACATAATACGAATCGACAGAGTAAAGGAACCGGGGGAAGGATAAGTCAAATGTACGATCGAATAGTGGGTATATCTAGCTCTCAGCCAAGAGGAAATTGGGTGGTAAGGTTCCTCTGATTCGCCCGCCCTGCCTATGTAAGCCAAATGATGTTTCGGCTTATCCCTTTCTGCTTGATAAAATATGCCTCAGGTGCCCATTAAAATTTGAAGTTTAATTCATGTTACATATGTATTTTAAATTAACATAAGTCATGATTGACAGTATAGTTCTTAAACCTAATAAAATAAAGCATTCAAGAATCAGTGTCGTTTTACTCTACTTTAGACGGATGCTAATTCTCCGTGCATTTGGGGTCGTGGGGCAAAAGCGTAATTACTCAATATATGGCTTTATTCACGTAAGCTTTTGCGGTGGGTTTCATATGTGGGCGTGTACAAAAAAGGTATCTATACCCATTCGGCTATGCCGTACTCACTGCTTCAATTGTGTCCAACGGTGTCAGCAGGCCTGTTGACGCTGGAGTAAGCTATTAGAAGGAAATTAAGACCAAATATGAAGATGCCCACGCAAGCTAACTGATCAAGCAGTTTGGCCCCACGGAACCAACTTAGGCTAGGAATTCTATCAAATAATTATAGTAGAATGGCTCGCGGCAATACGGATCCTGTTGCTTGGGCTTGAACGGTCTCGGTCTTGGTTGGCGCTCGTCTAAGAATCTCACAGGCGGTGGTGATATCTGGCCACCCTAGTATCGCTCAAGTAGAGGATAATCAGGGAAGGTAGCTGGTACCGCTGTCTGGGCGACGAGTGTTGCGGTGTAAGTGTAAGCGGTAAATTAACATAAGTCATGATTGACAGTATAGTTCTTAAACCTAATAAAATAAAGCATTCAAGAATCAGTGTCGTTTTACTCTACTTTAGACGGATGCTAATTCTCCGTGCATTTGGGGTCGTGGGGCAAAAGCGTAATTACTCAATATATGGCTTTATTCACGTAAGCTTTTGCGGTGGGTTTCATATGTGGGCGTGTACAAAAAAGGTATCTATACCCATTCGGCTATGCCGTACTCACTGCTTCAATTGTGTCCAACGGTGTCAGCAGGCCTGTTGACGCTGGAGTAAGCTATTAGAAGGAAATTAAGACCAAATATGAAGATGCCCACGCAAGCTAACTGATCAAGCAGTTTGGCCCCACGGAACCAACTTAGGCTAGGAATTCTATCAAATAATTATAGTAGAATGGCTCGCGGCAATACGGATCCTGTTGCTTGGGCTTGATCGGTCTCGGTCTTGGTTGGCGCTCGTCTAAGAATCTCACAGGCGGTGGTGATATCTGGCCACCCTAGTATCGCTCAAGTAGAGGATAATCAGGGAAGGTAGCTGGTACCGCTGTCTGGGCGACGAGTGTTGCGGTGTAAGTGGTCCACGTAGCGGAGAGGTCGCCGTTAGGCTACACTGTTGGCAGTGGCGAACGCTGTTGGTCGCCTCGGATAGTACTGAGTGAGATGAGAGAACCGTGCTTAGTGTTGCCGTACGCTGCCACCAATGGCCGATGGTCGGCTATGTCTCCGTGGCTGCCAGAATCCAGTTTTATAATTTGCGTTGGGAATTTTGATCTGAACGCCTTCTTGTCCGTGTTGATCGTACAGCTACTGCGGTCAAAGCAAATTTTCCGGATACCTCGAGCCACTACAAACGAGTATTGATCCGAAATTTCACGTGCATGCGGTCACACGGCTGCGGGGGGGTGTAGCGTAAGTCAGAGTAACCTCAAACAACGTTTTCTTACCTCAGGTGGGGATTTGTTCAAGAATTGCCTATCAAATACGGTTTTCGTCTGTTGGCGGTGCTGTTTGCACACTCAGAACGGGTCGCCGAGACGGGTAAGCGCTTTAGTAAAGTGTTGCAAGAGTGTTTTATTGGAGATCAATCTAGGTTAGCCTTAGCTCTTTTCTCAGCAGATTTCACGTCCTACGTTGTCGAATTTTCTTTGAGAAAGAACGAGAAAGATCAGCCATGTGGCGCAATTTGACAACTGGAAAACGAGGGTTGGAAGAGCAATGGAAACTTTCCAGTGCACTGTCACTTTGACAGACAGAGGTACTGCCAACTCGTGGCAAAAGTTGAGGAATTTGTTCCAGGAGAATTAGCTGGGACACCCAACCATAATTGAGCCCTCACAAACCGCAGATTGAAGCGACTACTATCCTAGAAGTTGATTCGAACTGAAAAAGAGGGTTTATGGGGAAATTCACCACAGGTCCTTCGCGTGGAATGTACCGAGTTCCTTTCCCATGAGGTCCTCAAGTACATACAACGAATATCCCACTTTACGTTTAATGCGTGCCTTTACTCCAACTGGGCCTAGTTTTGCGTTAAACCCCGTGGCTAGGTTGCTCAGAGCAAAGTTCCTTTTAATGACTTCGTCTCCTACTTCAAAGGATCTGGGTCTAACGCGCATATTGTACGATTTCTGGTTGTTGGCGTATGCCTTGGTCAAATTCTTGTGGATATCGGCCCGAATTCGAGAAAATTCGTCAGCTCGGTCCACTTTAACTTCGCCTTCGGTTAGTAAGTCGAGTTTTCGAAGCAGCTTGTAGTCATTCCCATGCGTCAGTAAATGTTGCCCAAATACGGCATAGTATGGCGACAACTTCGTAGACTGGTGGATGTGGTTTCGTAAAGCACAGTTGATGCTACTCAAATAATGATCCCACTCGCGTTGATTGGACCGGACATACGCCCTCAGAGCCGCGTTGATAGAACGATTAACTCGTTCCGCCGCATTGGCCTGTGGTGAGTAGGAACCTGTGAATATGTGCTTCACGCCGTGGCGAGACAAAAACTGTGTTAGTTCGCGACTTTTGAATTGTAAACCGTTGTCGCTAACTATGATCTCCGGAACGCCATAACAATCGAAAATATCCTGCTTAAGGATACTAACAGTGACTTCTGCAGTGAATTTCTTAACTGGTCGTAGCCAAGTGAATTTCGTGAAGTGATCGAGAATGATAAGTATTCCTATGTGTCCCTTTTTTGTCCGAGGAAATGGGCCTATAAAGTCGATGTATAAGCGCTGAAAGGCACGCTCACTAACCACTTGTCGACCCATGGGTGGCCGAAGGGTTTTGGTTGGCACTTTTGTTGTTTGGCGATCTAAACACTTCGCCATTCCGTAGTGGGCTGAAGTGGGTGGTTCGTGCGCAGCCCTTATGACCCCTTCGCGTAGCTGGGTTGGTACGAATAACTTCCAACCTCCGCTATCTGGGTCAGGGTCCTCCCTGAGCGCGATAATAAAGATAACCGTCCGCTACTCTAAAATCCGGCAAGTTTGATTTCAGAAATCTATCTTTGAGATCTTCATATTCCTGCGAGCGAAAGGATTCAGATGACAAGTCAATTTCTGGCAGTATATCCAAGTCTACGACCGCGATTTCGTCTTCAAAGGATCTTGACAGCGCATCTGCCACTATGTTTTCACTGCCTTTGCGGTGTTCTATGGAAAAGCGGAACCCTTGCAGCTTAATTGACCATCTAGCTAAACGTCCGCTCAAGTCGTTCTGATTCATCAGCCAACGTAAGCTGGCATGATCAGTTACTACCTTAAATTCTTGCCCCTCAATGTACATTCGAAATCGTTTTATGGCTAGGACTACAGCAAGACTTTCTAACTCCGTTACGGAGTAGTTTCTTTTGGCACGGTTAAGCTTCTTAGACATATAAGCTATCGGCCGTTCTTCTCCCGATGCGTCAAGTTGTGCAAGCACTGCCCCTACTCCTACCGTAGAGGCATCGCATTGGACTATAAAGGGTTTTGTATAGTCAGGGTTTATAAGGAACGGAGCTGACGATAGCCTATGCTTGATGTTTTCAAACGCAGCTTGGGCTGCTTCGTCCCACTCAAATGTTTTCCCTCGTAGCTTTTCTGTTAAGGGAAAGGTTAAAGTAGAATATTGACCGATAAACCGTAGGTACCAGCCAATGATACCGAGGAATCGTTTCAGTTGCTTCTTTGTTTTCGGTACCGGGAACTCTGAGACAGCTTCTACTTTGGCGGGATTGATCCGAAGAGTGCCTTCTCCAACTAAGTATCCCAAATAATCCACGCTTCTTAAACAAAAGTGGCTTTTGCGGACGTTGATGGTGTTCTATGTGCTCTTCCAAATTCGAGGATAGTATTAACAGATCATCTAGATATACTAGGACGTGTCCCTGTAGTTGATATGGTACCACTATATCCATCAGGCGACACATGGTCTGGGGTGCATTACATAACCCAAAGGGCATACGAACGAATTGGTAAAGAGGTCTGTTAGGTATCGTAAAGGCCGTTTTTTCTCGCGATTTTTGGTCGAGGCAAATTTGCCAGAAGGCGTCTTTTAGGTCTATTTTGGAGATACAGTGAACTGGGGGTAATCTGCTAAGTAGACATTCCAGATTTCGAATTGGATAGGCGTCCTTCAGAGTCACGGAGTTAACTTTTCGTGAGTCTAAACAAAATCTGACCTTACCAGGTTTTACGATTAAGACTGCCGGGGATGTCCATGCGGTTGAGGGGGCTTCTTCAATTACACCGAGTTCGATCATCCGATCGATCTCGCTGCAGAGAAGTTATTCTCTGGCTGGTGAAATAGGGTAAAATTTTTGCTTTATTGGCTTTGCTGAGCCCATATCAATGCTATGTTCGATCAGCGCGGTTTTCCCTAATCCCTCTTTCTCAAAGGAAGGGAAAAGTTCTATTGTTTTTTGTAACTGCCACCTCTCTGATTTGCTCAATGTCAACATGTCGGGATTTTGAAAGTCTAGTTCTTCTATGGTGCCAGGAAAAGCTACTTTAATCCCGAACTCATTCCAGAAGTCCATGCCGCAAATAATGTCTTGTCTAATGGAGGAAACTATCAGAAATTCAAAGTTGGAATGGATAAGAGATTGGGACGTCTACGGTTCCTATTATGGGTTGGCTCTGTCCATCTGCTGTTCGAACGATTCCACTAATTTTCTGAAATTTCTGATCCGCCTCTAACCTTTTGGCTAGGGTTCCCCCTAACACGCTTTTACTTGCTCCACTATCCAGCAGTGCCAGATACTCATGATCAAATATTGTAAGACTGATGAACGGACGGATATCATTAAACTTATGGGCCACAGCTGATATTTGGAATTTCTTTAAACGCTGCCTGTCCCTCCAATACTCTTGTATTCGTCTTGAAGATCTGGACTTCGAAAACTTTAGTGAAGACGTGGAAAAAATGGCTGCTCGTCGCAAATTATACTCGTGCAAGCGTACGTGAAATGGCTTGAATTTGGGTGTTGATGTCGGTTCGGGGAAATTGGAATCTTTATAAGAGAATTCATCCAAGGCTGTTTTCGGACACCCGTCTAGGGGTTCTGACGGACATCCTGTTGCCGGTTTTCCGGTTTAGGATTGCACTTAGGGCATAACGGCCGGTATTGGTTCAACAATCCACACCCATAGCAGAAGATTCGTTTTGGTTTCAGGCAGTCCTGGTATCTATGATCCCGCTCGTCGCAATTCCAGCACTTTATTTTATGAAGGGACTGGAGTGCGTTGAGCTCGACTAAGCCTTCCTGACTATATTCGGGATTATTGATCTCGGAATCGCACTGAACAAGTTCACTGATGTTACGCCTCTGATTGTTCTGTCTAAGGTAGTTTCTTGCAGCTAAGCTTGAGTGAAACTCTTCGTGTCGGTGGCATTCTCTACGTAAGGAGGATAAATCTGAAGTATTTATGTGCAAAAGCTCCTGTCTTAATTCTGGTCTGAGGTTACGTCTGACACTTGCTACCAGCTCAGCGTCGGGTAGCGGTTCCCGTAAGGCGTCCGAAATGGCTAGAATCGCGTCTAAAAAATCATCAAACCCTTCATTGGGTTTCTGTTTTCGTTGTCTAATTGCATCTTTAATATCTTTGTCGGTTCGCTGCTCTTGATATCTTTCTCGTAGGCATGAGCAGAGAAAGAACCAGTTTGGCTGAGTGGTGCTGCGATGGAAACGCCAATAAAAGGTCAAGGCTGGTCCCGTAAATAGCAAGTGAGCGAACCGATAAAGAATATTATAATTGTCATTCAGACATTGGCTAGTAAGGCAATTTACTCGATATATAAAATCGTCTATAGGAATGTCTTGTGGGGTACCTGAGAATTTTAAATGCCAATTTGTTATAACACTTGAAGTGCGATCAGATCTATCATCTCTCGGTTCTGAGCGATGTTCGGAGTAGGCTCGACTAGGGGCCCGGATGCGTTACTCGGACGTGGGGCAAGTAACGGAATCTCATCGTCCCACTCTAACTGTCGATCATTACTTGGGTCTCGTTGGTCAGATCGTAACTGCAAATTCCTCCGTTAATTTCCTCTGTCACTGCACTAGCTAAACTCGCTCTATGATTGTCTAATGCCGCGGCGATTAATTGTTGTATTCGGTTTTTTGTTACGGTAGTCCCACCCGCGCGACGCGTGTTATTATTCCGATTATTATTGGTGCCTCGATTGTTAGTTGTACCCCTTTCCTCTGGT
Source organism: Drosophila pseudotakahashii (assembly GCA_035046095.1). NCBI lineage: Eukaryota > Metazoa > Arthropoda > Insecta > Diptera > Drosophilidae > Drosophila > Drosophila pseudotakahashii. Next base: position 428,040 of record JAWNOE010000117.1, on the reverse strand, counting down.
TCTCGGGAAGGATTGTGCGTCTGAGATCTGGTGGCAGGTCGGCCTCGCGACGTTGCATCGGTTGGCGAGGCGGTTACGGCTAGTTGTGGGGGCAGTTAGTTATGGTTCATCGATAAAGGAGGAGGTGTGACTCCCATATTCCTGCTACAGATTTGCCTACAATTAGGGCAGGTCTCGCTAGTACCGAGCCAAAGGGCTAGACATGTTCGGTGAAACTTATGTTTGCAACTAGTTTCTATAACGGGTCTTTCACCCGTAAGACTCTCATTACAGATGGTGCAAAAGGCAACGTTGGTTTCTGTCCCTATTTGATTTAGTGGGCTTCGCGATACCGACATTTTGCTCTTTATATAAGAAGGTATGGAATGACCAAAAAAAATCTATTCAATTTGAATGAGTTTTCTATGGGATGATGTTTGGGTCTTAACCTAAGGCATATCTATCGGCAGAATGTGAAATGGCTGATAGGTCGATATTGACGATTCGATCGTGAGTGCTGTCAGTTTGTATGTTCGATTAAATTACGAGGAAAGTCACCAGTGCTAGCAGTCTCAAGTTACTTTAACCGAATAGGAAATCAAGGTGAACTCATCAAAGGTGGTTTAACGGTTATCATTCGGGCTTTTCCACCAAACGTTAAATCCGGAATAAACAAACCTTGGATGAACACCTTGATCTAGGGTAGTCAGGCTCCCAATGGATCTTCGTATAGGACGAGGGTCTGATCTCCAATTAGTGCTCAGAAAGTCAGCGTTTCCACTCCGTTCTATACGAGAGTAAAGTGATTATTGAGGATTGATGATTCCTAAATGTAAGAATATACGTAGTTTTGTGTGGCTGCATGTCCAATGATTATAGGTATCCTTGTCGTGATAGCCCCACGTTGGGCGCCATCTTATTAACGGACACGTTCAGTAGCGAACACGGAACCTACTCTGTCTTGGGTGGCCGGCTGAGCTCAGGGCTGGGGTGGTGTTTCAGTTCCTTATCGCGTACGCGTCACATAATACGAATCGACAGAGTAAAGGAACCGGGGGAAGGATAAGTCAAATGTACGACCGAATAGTGGGTATATCTAGCTCTCAGCCAAGAGGAAATTGGATGGTAAGGTTCCTCTGCTTCGCCCGCCCTGTATGTTTCGGCTTATCCCTTTCTGCTTGATAAAATATGCCTCAGGTGACCATTAAAATTTGAATTTAATTTATGTTACATATTTCTGTATTTTAAATTAACATAAGTCATGATTGACAGTTCTTAAACCTAACAAAATAAAGCATTCAAAAATCAGTGTCGTTTTACTCTACTTTAGACGGATGCAAATTCTCCGTGCATTTGGGGTCGTGGGGCAAGAGCGTAATTACTCAATATATGGCTTTATTCACGTAAGCTTTTGCGGTGGGTTTCATATGTGGGCGTGTACAAAAAAGGTATCTATACCCATTCGGCTATGCCGTACTCACTGCTTCAATTGTGTCCAACGGTGTCAGCAGGCCTGTTGACGCTGGAGTAAGCTATTAGAAGGAAATTAAGACCAAATATGAAGATGCCCACGCAAGCTAACTGATCAAGCAGTTTGGCCCCACGGAACCAACTTAGGCTAGGAATTCTATCAAATAATTATAGTAGAATGGCTCGCGGCAATACGGATCCTGTTGCTTGGGCTTGAACGGTCTCGGTCTTGGTTGGCGCTCGTCTAAGAATCTCACAGGCGGTGGTGATATCTGGCCACCCTAGTATCGCTCAAGTAGAGGATAATCAGGGAAGGTAGCTGGTACCGCTGTCTGGGCGACGAGTGTTGCGGTGTAAGTGGTCCACGTAGCGGAGAGGTCGCCGTTAGGCTACACTGTTGGCAGTGGCGAACGCTGTTGGTCGCCTCGGATAGTACTGAGTGAGATGAGAGAACCGTGCTTAGTGTTGCCGTACGCTGCCACCAATGGCCGATGGTCGGCTATGTCTCCGTGGCTGCCAGAATCCAGTTTTATAATTTGCGTTGGGAATTTTGATCTGAACGCCTTCTTGTCCGTGTTGATCGTACAGCTACTGCGGTCAAAGCAAATTTTCCGGATACCTCGAGCCACTACAAACGAGTATTGATCCGAAATTTCACGTGCATGCGGTCACACGGCTGCGGGGGGTGTAGCGTAAGTCAGAGTAACCTCAAACAACGTTTTCTTACCTCAGGTGGGGATTTGTTCAAGAATTGCCTATCAAATACGGTTTTCGTCTGTTGGCGGTGCTGTTTGCACACTCAGAACGGGTCGCCGAGACGGGTAAGCGCTTTAGTAAAGTGTTGCAAGAGTGTTTTATTGGAGATCAATCTAGGTTAGCCTTAGCTCTTTTCTCAGCAGATTTCACATCCTACGTTGTCGAATTTTCTTTGAGAAAGAACGAGAAAGATCAGCCATGTGGCGCAATTTGACAACTGGAAAACGAGGGTTGGAAGAGCAATGGAAACTTTCCAGTGCACTGTCACTTTGACAGGCAGAGGTACTGCCAACTCGTGGCAAAAGTTGAGGAATTTGTTCCAGGAGAATTAGCTGGGACACCCAACCATAATTGAGCCCTCACAACCTTTCGTTAAAAAGTTGTGCGCGAGCAAAGTTTTACATCTCCATCTCATCCGCTCTCCCTCAAGCTGGGGGTATCTGATAGTCGGAACACTCGACTATAGCGTTCTTTCTTGTTTAATTAATCAAAATGATATTAATACTTCAATGGAACTGTAACGGCTACCAAAACAAATACGAACAAAAAATTGATTGTGAACGGTCGTGTTTACCATTGTGCTCTGAGTTTTTGTTTAATTTTGTTATTTATTTGCAAGTGTTTTGTGTTTGATTATTAACAAAGTTTAGCCTAACAATATGGTTAGTGTTTTTTATAGATCTCCCAGTTACCGGGTACGTGGTTATAGTTATTTTAACATTTCCATTAATATATTTTCCATTTATTTAGTATCTTGGCTTTGTTAGTGTAATTTAAGCTTTTCATAAGATACGAGTGTCGCTCGCACAGGGAGACTTATTAAAAGACCAACTAACTGAAAAAGTCATCGCAAACGGTCTTTTCCCTAAAACAACTACACGATGTGGTCCCGTCGGCTGCCTAATTGCTTGGCTTTTAGTCTGTAAACGTGCTTGGGCTCCCTTTCACTGACACGTACTATCAGTGTCGTTAGCGTACTACCTACGGGACTACTTTGTATAGTTGAACTATGCACACACACATGCGCAAAAGACTTTTTGAATCGTCGTTCAAGAGCAATCGGTCTGTAAGCGAACCGAGCTACTTAGTTTCTTACTTAGTTACTTAGTTTCTTATAATGGCTCTCCTCTGTACTAAGAATAGTACTCTTTCGACTATAACCAAAGACCCTTTTATTTACTGTTGGTTCTGCGAAGCGATGATGCACTTTAAATTACAGGTTTTAGTGGCAGAGTTCGAGATTTCATTAATCTGCGTACTAGCCTCATGTGGGCATGTCCAGCAGGGAATTGGAAGTGGAGATGAGCAGCTTTATGAGGCAGACTCGAGAACCTTTCAGGAGTTTTTAAACAGCTCAATGACGGGTTCATTTCCTTTTGTGCCCAATTGAATAATAAAAAACTATTAACCGAGTCGCCGAAACTCAAAAAAAATATCTCAACGACAGTAAATGCGAACGTAGAATCCATCTTAGATCTGAACTTGGTTGCTGCAGAAGTTTCTGGTGACACAGGGGTAATTAAACCACCTGTGCCATTGTATAAAGCCAGTTGCGGTGTTCTCCCTGTATCTGAAAGTCAGGCTCTAATAAAATCTTCAGAGCCAACCATACCCATACCATATTCAGACTGCTGCTGAGGGACGTAAGATACTCTCAGTGTTAATTGCCGTTACCTCTACCCTAAATTCTGAGAGAATTCACTCTCATGTCCCTAATGACATTCAATTTGTTAGTTTGAAAGTTTCCCTGCAATCCTTGTCTATTTTTCTTACATGTTCTTATTATTCCACTTGGCTCTGACATAATACTTTATGAGCAATATATACCTGCTATCAAATCTATTCTAACCTTTCTTTCTAATAGGGACCTTTTGATTGTTTTGGGTGACTTTAATCTCCCGGATATTTCTTGGTCCACTCCTACTGACTTACTTGTCGCTCTACCTTTATCCACCCATGATTTTGTGGATGGCCTTTTAGAATTATCGATACAGCAAGTTAGTTTTATACGAAATTCATTAAATAAACAATTAGATCTTGTGTTTGTTTCAGTGCCGTCTGAAGACACAGTATCTAGAATTGACGATCTTGTGGTACCAGAAGACCGATACCATCCAACACTGGAATTGAAAATTTGCCTCCCCTACCTTGATACCCTATCTTTTTTAGTTTCTCCAACTAAAATTAGATGCTTTCGTAAATGTGACTATAATAAACTTAACTTAATGAATTCTTAATATTATTGGACAGATTTTTATAACTGTATGATTATAGAAAGTGTTTGTGTGCTTAAACGGTAAGAATCAGACGGTTTTTTATTATAAAGGAGTGTTAAAGCGAGTGGTCTTAAACGTACATTTTTGTTAGTAAACAAAGTGAGTCCAGCGGAATCCACTTCTAAATCTTATTTCATTTTGTTGATCATTTAATTGCTTTTAAAATGTATACGGTCAGAATCGCCTTTTATTGAAACTTTTCTGTCATTTGATTTTTTAGACCATAACCTCAAATTTAACAAAGTCCTATTGTTTCCACTGGTGCTTAAAGAAGTAAGTACTTTTCTGAACTTACATTATTATCAAAATAGAGCAGAAATACTTTGCTTTGTCATTGACTAACTAATGTTGATATTAGCGGCTTAAAAACGAAAGTTCCGCTACAACTGGAACAAAAAGTCGTACTAAATGTATACTAATTTCATTTCTCTGACCTCTTTTTGTGAACTTAAGGATATAGTCGTCCGATTTGTACGAAACTTTTAATATTATATTAGAAATGTAAACAATCGCTATATCTAAAGTCATGTGCATTTATCTCTATTATATATATATATAATATAGTTGTCCGATCAGAATGATTTTCCTATAGAATATGCACAGGAATAAAAAATTCAATAGCTCTTGAATTGACCGAGTTATGGTCAAATGCCCCATAGTAGATTCGTTTAAACTCAATGGAGGTATCGACAGATTCTGAAATTGCTGATTTATTTGCCGATTTTTTCCAGGAATAATAGGAATAAAAAATAATAAATAGCATAAATACTTTCTTATAAATATAAAGATTGTTATCGGCATGCCAATTTAGTTTACTCTTACTAAGCTCATTTCTTTACTTTCAATTTAAAAAAATATAAATTTGTTTTAACGATGGTATTTGCTTTACGTTACGTTACTATATCACCGTTCTCATTTGCCTACTAAAAGAAAACATTGTGAGCGCAAACACAACGTCGATTTACGATATTGGCGCGTTGAGTGGGTTTCGGCTGTGAAAATCTACGGTACTGGGTTTCACGAAATTTCTCAATTGTCTTTACATATATATAAAAGAAAATAAACTTGGCATATATTAACCCATTTATTTTTCTTTTTTTCCTTGTTTTCCACTAGCACACTCACACCAACTAATACAAATTTAAATAAAATTGAAATGGCACCCTACCATAAAATATGCATTATGGAAAAAAAATCGCGCACCAATTTACAGAAGTATCCTCGAAGAAAGCGTTTTGTTCGATATTGCTGATAATTCTGCAAAAATAAATAACAATTTTTTTTTAAGGACACTTATACTATTTTGTAAAATTTTTTCCACATGGGTCTTCTCTTTTACTACCGGGAAACTACACCGGAGCTTTCAGCTTTTCACACAACTCAAACACTGACCAACTACAAAACACACTTTAAAATAACATTAAAAAAAATCGCTTATGAATAAATAAAAAAACGTATACAAATTCGGCCATATATTTAGCCATCTCGGGTTTTTTTGTTTTCTTTCTCTTTGCTTCTCCTCTTTCGCCGTTTTGTGAGGTTACCTCGGATTTTTCACTGACTTTTTTTCGTACTTAAGATTTCTTTTTTTTCACTGCTACAAAAACTGGGGTCTGGGCGGGTTTTTCTAGCCGGGAAACGAAGTCGGGGACAGGTTAAACAAATATATATTAACGGATTACGCCTGCATTTAAACAAAACTTTTCGCTGCGCCTTCCCGTCACTCCGATTGTAAGCCGCGTAGACACTGCCGTCCTCTCCAAAATTGCACTCCAATGAGAGTTTTTCGCGCGTTCAGCTGGTTGCACTCCAAAGTGTTCTCGCTGCTGAGTATCGTAGTTTTGATTTTATGATCCCCTATAATCGATCCCCTAAATCGCACAAAGTTCAGTTGATCGAACCTTTAGATTTTTCCATTAATTTTTCATTAAACTCACCCCACTCTTAGGACTCGGACAAAGTGAATAGATTTGTTAAACCAAAATGTAGACTCTTCCACTAGGCGAAGACTTATGTATATGCCTGCTATGCCTAGTAATCTCTGACGATGGCTTATATTTTCCACGTCTTGATCAGTGGAGGGTCTAGATGGAAAAAAATGCTGCTGCCGTTTGCCAATGGCGGCAACCCCTTAGCTCCCGAAATGAAATCCGCTCTCAGCTGAAATCAACTGACTTTTCGCCCTGTTGACCTATTACGCTTTCTCTTACCCCTAAACGCAGTTCGGCAACCAAACCACAGACGGCGCCAGCTCCGATCCGTTTGTGGCGGTCCAGACTAAGAAGCCACCCAGCGGATAGAAGCGGTACTAATCCAAAATCCTAAATTCATCCTAAATCACTCCTTCTGACTTACTTGTCGCTCTACCTTTATCCACCCATGATTTTGTGGATGGCCTTTTAGAATTATCGATACAGCAAGTTAGTTTTATACGAAATTTATTAAATAAACAATTAGATCTTGTGTTTGTTTCAGTGCCGTCTGAAGACACAGTATCTAGAATTGACGCTCTTGTGGTACCAGAAGACCGATACCATTGTGAGGAGTCGTAAAACTCCCCCCACAAATCTCGAGGCAGGAGAGCCCCTAGCAACAGCAAAGGCAGCGAGAATGCGGCAGACCCCAAGGGCATCCAGGTCCACCGGTAAATACTGGACCTTGGACCCGGCCAAAGCGGAGAGACCGTGAAATAACGGTGCCGCGCTGGACCTTGGACCCACGCCGCCAAAGGGCAATGAGGTCGAACGGTAAAGCCGTGGACTTTGAACCGGCGCAAAGAGGAGGTACCGTGAATTAACGGGACACCCTTGGACCTTGGACCCGATGCGTGCCGTGTGCAAAGGGAACTAACGGGACACCCTTGGACATTGGACCCTAGCGAGCCGTGTGCAAAAAGGGAAATAACGGGACCACGCCGCAGCCTATAAAAGGAGGGCGCAGGCGCAGCTCGGGGCAGTCAACCGAGATACGTGAGCGAAAGTACAAGAGAGACAAGAAAACCAGATATCAAGATTCAAGTGCGAGGATTCAATCGAGTGCGTGACCGTGAGAGTACCGAGTAACCGAGTGCTCAACGCCCAGATCAAGATACCAGAGTCAAGACGCTAGGCCAAGGCTGAGACTGCGACGGTGAGATCTGCAGGAAACAGAGATTGGAATGAGGACGAGTGCTGGACAGGAGCAGAGTCGAGAGAAGGACGAGCTACCGGCAGGGTAAGCGCGGATCAAGAGTGTGTGCCAGGCGTCGGGGTTACGGTGGACTGACGATAAGGCTGAATCCTCGGATTTGACCTGTCGGGACATTTGTTTCTCAGGCTAGAGCCAGACCGACCTCAGGGAACACGACGAAACAGGTGGTTCCAGGATCATTTTGGTCGGACCCGAAAGGAAGGTTGTGCAGACTTTTGAGTCCTACGTGCCGGGTGGAACTGGTGAGGCGCCGTTGGAGAACGACGCCACAGGAGTCCACAAGTAGCACGAAGAGATACGAGAGCAGCGACGCCGTCGAGGAGCGCCGCCGTGAAACGCACGAGGAGAATCTTGAGCCGAGGAAGGCAAGTCGCCGACCAGGCAAGCCGCAACAGCCAGCTGACGTAGAACACAATTCCAGCGAAAAGAAAACTTAATAAAGTTTTCCGATTTGTTCCAATCGGATAGCACTGCATTTTCTTGGGTCACGGGCAGTCACGTAATACAAATTTAGTGGGACGAACACACAATATCTCTGAGCTAGTCGCGGCGTTTACGTAGCGATCAAACAGTTGAAAACGGTTCCTTACATCTGGCGCCCAACGTGGGGCCCGATCAAGAAAGCAGATAGAAGATGGGCAAGTCGTGTCTGTATGCCCTCAAAAGGGATGACTTTCCCGCCATCGCAGCCGCCCTTGGAATCGGGCTAGAGGGTCTCGTGGATGACATGAGAAAAGCACTGTCGGAGTTCATAGACCGCACAACCAAAGAACCGGAGACAGTTGCCATCCTCGAAGCATTGGAAAGGGATTACGGAAAGAAGACTCCCGAGATGAAAATCACGAGCGCAGAGGGCTTGGTGAGCAGTTTGGACGTCCAAAGCCTCAGGGACGCCGGCAACCAGGAGCGACGAAACTCCACTCAAAGGGAGAACAGTCGGGAAAGGCAGGAGGACTCCTATCGAAGGAAGGACAGGGCCAAGCCAGAAGTGCCGGACTATGCCAAGGTGGCGAAGCAGGTACGAGAGTGGACCTTCAAGTACGACGGCCACGACAAACCCCTGGAGTTCCTAGAACAAGTAGAGTGGTCAGCGGTGACGTACGGGCTCAACGCCGATCTAATCCCCAGAGCGATGCCGGAACTCCTGCAGAGAAGAGCCCTCAAATGGTTTATCGCCAACAACAGATTCTGGGAGACATGGGCAGACTTTTCCCGGAGCTTCAAGGAATTCTTCCTGCCCAGGGGCTTCATGGTGAAGCTAGCCGATCAGGTCAGGCAGAGGAAACAAGCCTTCAATGAGTCCTTTAAAGACTACATGGTAGACATGCAGACCTTGATGCGGCCCCTGGATATGTCCCGAGAAGAGGTCCTGCAGAGGATAATAGAAAACAGCACACCGGCGTTGCGGATATTCATTCGCCCGTACGAGTGCAGGGACCTGGACGCCTTGATGGCACTGGCAGACGACTTCGAGGAGTTGGACCAGCAAAGGAGGAAGTTCGAGGAGGCCAACACCCCACAGACCAGGATGCACCCCGTACCCGCAAGAAGAGAGTTCCAACACCCGGTAGCTGCAGGACGGGAATTCGAACACCCGGGAACAGCACGAAGAGAGTTCGCGCACCCAGCAGCCACTCGAAAGGAGCAAGGAGCAGTCTGCAGAATGTGCCAAGACGGCACAGATGATCCCCGGAGGCGAGGTCCACAGGACCAAAGGACAGAGGGAAGGAGAGGATACGTCACAAACCCAGAAACAGCATGCCGAAGATGCGGAAGCCAAGAGCACTGGGCAACAGAGTGCCGAAACCGCCCGGTGCTGTTCTGCTGGAAATGCGGGAAAATAGGCATAGTGACAAACAATTGCTGCCCGAGATCGGGAAATGCCCAGCGATCCCAGCCACCGAGGGGCAACTAGGGGCAACTAGGCACTGCCCCTCAGATCTAATGGGCGACCTGAAGGCGGAAGAAATGCAACTGTCCGCCACAGTGCTCATAGCCGGGAAGAGGCTGAAGGCCACGGTGGACACCGGCGCCACGGCTAGTTTTATAAGCGAGGAGCTGGCGGACAGGTTGCAGGCGGCAGGACAGGTCAGGCCCACGAGGAGGCAAGTACGGATGGCAGACGGACGGTGCGGGAGCATCACCTCGCAGTTGGAAATAGGAATAGGACTCGGCACGAGAACTGTGGTAATACAGTTGCTGATCCTTCCTGGAATCATAGACGCCCTGGTGCTAGGATGGAATTTCCTCACTACAATAGGAGCAAAAATGGAATGCGCTGGACTTCGGGTGGCAATACCACCAAGAAACAGGGAACAAAACTGCACAGAGGAAAGACTGTCCGTCGCGGTCACGGAAACGCCAAAAGAATTCACGGAAGAGGACGTAGCTGAATTCCTGAAAACAGAATTGGCAGGTTTGGAGAATATAAAAGGAACGTCGACCGTGGCTGTACACAAGATCACCATGAAAGATGATCAGCCGGTCAAACAAAGGTACTATCCCAAGAATCCCAAGATGCAAGGGGAAATTAACTCCAAGGTCGACGAGCTACTCGAAAAAGGCTGCATAGAACCATCGAAAAGCCCCTACAGCTCACCAATCGTCATGGTCAGGAAGAAGACAGGGAAATGGAGGTTGTGCGTAGATTTCCGGCAAATAAACGCAAAGTCCGTTAAGGACGCGTATCCCATGCCAATGATAAACTACATCCTGGACCAGCTGAGAGAAGCCAAGTACATCAGCAGCTTGGATCTAAAGGACGGGTACTGGCAGATACCCTTGGAGACGGACAGCAGGCAGTACACAGCCTTCACAGTCCCGGGAAAAGGTCTATTCCAATGGAGAGTCATGCCATTCGGACTACACTCGGCATCGGCGACATTCCAAAGAGCGTTGGACCAGGTCATAGGGCCCGAGATGATGCCGCACGCTTTTGCGTATCAAGACGACATTATCGTCATCGGACGGACCATAAAGGAACATATGCAGAACCTAAAAGAGGTGTTCAGAAGACTGCGGGCAGCAAACCTGAAAGTAAATGCTGATAAGTGTAAATTCTTCAGGAAGAATTTGCAATACTTAGGGCATCGAATCACAGACCAAGGCATTGGGACGGACCCGGAGAAGGTCTCGGCTATAGCTCAGCTGAAGCCACCGGCAAACGTTAAGGAGCTGCGCCAATATCTGGGGGTGGCATCATGGTATAGGCGATTCGTACCAGACTTTGCCACCATGGTACAGCCCTTGAACGCACTTCTTCGGAAGAAAGCAAAATGGGAATGGACGAACGATCACCAGCAAGCGTTCGAAGCCGTCAAGGCCAGGCTAGTTGCTGATCCAATCCTAGCATGCCCCGATTTCAGCAAAACGTTTGTACTCCAAACAGACAGCCAGCGATTACGGCCTCGGTGCTATTCTCACACAACATTCGGACCAGGGTGAGCGGGTGATTTCCTACTCCAGCCGATCCTTGAACGGGGCGGTGGTTGAAGTGGTTGAATAGCATCGAGAGTCCGTCCGGCAGAATCGCGAGATGGGCGCTGGAGCTACAACAATACGATTTTGAAATCGCATACAGGAAGGGCCAGCTTAACATAGTAGCGGACGCACTGTCACGGCAGCCGCTACCAGAAACGTGCCGAATGCACCGTATGCATCGAGACGTACGGAAATATGTGCGGAACTGTGAAAGCTGCATGAAATACAAGCCTAACCAACTCCAGGCAGCCGGAAAAATGCTAACACAAATTCCGGAGGAGCCATGGGCTACGGTATGCGCCGATTTTGTCGGTCCCCTGCCACGGTCAAAACACGGGAATTCGATGCTACTAGTCTTGGTGGATCGATTCTCAAAGTGGACCGAAATCGTGCCCATGCGAAGGGCAACCACGGAAACCCTTTAAAAGGCCATCAGAGAACGTATAATTTCGCGATACGGAGTACCTAAAATAATGATAACCGACAACGGCGTGCAGTTCACAAGCAGAGCGTTCAAGAAGTTCATGGAGGAACTGGGTGTCCGACACCAGTTTACAGCACCGTACACGCCACAAGAAAACCCGACGGAGAGAACCAACAGGACCGTGAAAACAATGATCGCGCAATTCACCGGGGCCGATCAGAGGACGTGGGATGAAAAATTGCCAGAATTGCAGTTGGCCATGAATACACGTGTGGCGGAAACAACTGGCTATTCGCCAGCGTTTATCACGCAGGGTAGAGAGCCGAGACTCCCAAACGCGCTGTATGAAGAGCAGACGACCGGAACAGGAAAAGAAACACAAACGCCCACGGAAAACGCACAAAAATTAAAGGAAATCTTCGAGTTGGTCAGGAGAAACATGGAAAGGGCGGCGCAGGATCATAAACGTACATTTTTGTTAGTAAACAAAGTGAGTCCAGCGGAGTCCACTTCTAAATCTTATTTCACTTTGTTGATCATTTAATTGCTTTTAAAATGTATACGGTCAGAATCGCCTTTTATTGAAACTTTTCTGTCATTTGATTTTTTAGACCATAACCTCAAATTTAACAAAGTCCTATTGTTTCCACTGGTGCTTAAAGAAGTAAGTACTTTTCTGAACTTACATTATTATCAAAATAGAGCAGAAATACTTTGCTTTGTCATTGACTAACTAATGTTGATATTAGCGGCTTAAAAACGAAAGTTCCGCTACAACTGGAACAAAAAGTCGTACTAAATGTATACTAATTTCATTTCTCTGACCTCTTTTTGTGAACTTAAGGATATAGTCGTCCGATTTGTACGAAACTTTTAATATTATATTAGAAATGTAAACAATCGCTATATCTAAAGTCATGTGCATTTATCTCTATTATACGGCAGCTATATGATATAGTTGTCCGATCAGAATGATTTTCCTATATAATATGCGCAGGAATAAAAAATTCAATAGCTCTTGAATTGACCGAGTTATGGTCAAATGCCCTATAGTAGATTCGTTTAAACTCAATGGAGGCATCGACAGATTCTGAAATTGCTGATTTATTTGCCGATTTTTTCCAGGAATAATAGGAATAAAAAATAATAAATAGCATAAATACTTTCTTATAAATTTAAAGATTGTTATCGGCATGCCAATTTAGTTTACTCTTACTAAGCTCATTTCTTTACTTTCAATTTAAAAAAATATAAATTTGTTTTAACGATGGTATTTGCTTTACGTTACGTTACTATATCACCGTTCTCATTTGCCTACTAAAAGAAAACATTGTGAGCGCAAACACAACGTCGATTTACGATATTGGCGCCTTGAGTGGGTTTCGGCTGTGAAAATCTACGGTACTGGGTTTCACGAAATTTCTCAATTGTCTTTACATATATTAAAAGAAAATAAACTTGGCATATATTAACCCATTTATTTTTCTTTTTTTTCCTTGTTTTCCACTAGCACACTCACACCAACTAATACAAATTTAAATAAAATTAAAATGGCACCCTACCATAAAATATGCATTATATATGGAGAAAAAATCGCGCACCAATTTACAGCAGTATCCTCGAAGAAAGCGTTTTGTTCGATATTGCTGATAATTCTGCAAAAATAAATAACAATTTTTGTTTAAGGACACTTATACTATTTTGTAACATTTTTTCCACATGGGTCTTCTCTTTTACTACCGGGAAACTACACCGGAGCTTTCAGCTTTTCACACAACTCAAACACTGACCAACTACAAAACACACTTTAAAATAACATTAAAAATAATCGCTTATGAATAAATAAAAAACGTATAAAAATTCGGCCATATATTTGCCATCTTGGGTTTTTTTGTTTTCTTTCTCTTTGCTTCTCCTCTTTCGCCGTTTTGTGAGGTTACCTCGGATTTTTCACTGACTTTTTTCGTACTTAAGATTTCTTTTTTTTCACTGCTACAAAAACTGGGGTCTGGGCGGGTTTTTCTAGCCGGGAAACGAAGTCGGGGACAGGTTAAACAAATATATATTAACGGATTACGCCTGCATTTAAACAAAACTTTTCGCTGCGCCTTCCCGTCACTCCGATTGTAAGCCGCGTAGACACTGCCGTCCTCTCCAAAATTGCACTCCAATGAGAGTTTTTCGCGCGTTCAGCTGGTTGCAGTCCAAAGTGTTCTCGCTGCTGAGTATCGTAGTTTTGATTTTATGATCCCCTATAATCGATCCCCTAAATCGCACAAAGTTCAGTTGATCGAACCTTTAGATTTTTCCATTAATTTTTCATTAAACTCACCCCACTCTTAGGACTCGGACAAAGTGAATAGATTTGTTAAACCAAAATGTAGACTCTTCCACTAGGCGAAGACTTATGTATATGCCTGCTATGCCTAGTAATCTCTGACGATGGCTTATATTTTCCACGTCTTGATCAGTGGAGGGTCTAGATGGAAAAAAATGCTGCTGCCGTTTGCCAATGGCGGCAAGCCCCTTAACTCCCGAAATGAAATCCGCTCTCAGCAGAAATCAACTGACTTTTCGCCCTGTTAACCTATTACGCTTTCTCTTACCCCTAACCGCAGTTCGGCAACCAAACCCCAGATGGCGCCAGCTCCGATCCGTTTGTGGCGGTCCAGACTAAGAAGCCACCCAGCGGATAGAAGCGGTTCTAATCCAAAATCCTAAATTCATCCTAAATCACTCCTACTGACTTACTTGTCGCTCTACCTTTATCCACCCATGATTTTGTGGATGGCCTTTTAGAATTATCGATACAGCAAGTTAGTTTTATACGAAATTCATTAAATAAACAATTAGATCTTGTGTTTGTTTCAGTGCCGTCTGAAGACACAGTATCTAGAATTGACGCTCTTGTGGTACCAGAAGACCGATACCATCCAACACTGGAATTGTAAATTTGCCTCCCCTACCTTGATACCCTTTCTTTTTTAGTTTCTCCAACTAAAATTAGATGCTTTCGTAAATGCGACTATAATAAACTTAACTTAATGAATTCTTAATATTATTGGACAGATTTTTATAACTGTATGATTATAGAAAGCAAGTTAGTTTTATACGAAATTCATTAAATAAACAATTAGATCTTGTGTTTGTTTCAGTGCCGTCTGAAGACACAGTATCTAGAATTGACGCTCTTGTGGTACCAGAAGACCGATACCATCCAACACTGGAATTGAAAATTTGCCTCCCCTACCTTGATACCCTATCTTTTTTAGTTTCTCCACCTAAAATTAGATGCTTTCGTAAATGCGACTATAATAAACTTAATATTATTGGACAGATTTTTATAACTGTATGATTATAGAAAGTGTTTGTGTGCTTAAACGGTAAGAATCAGACGGTTTTTTTATTATAAAGGAGTGTTAAAGCGAGTGGTCTTAAACGTACATTTTTGTTAGTAAACAAAGTGAGTCCAGCGGAGTCCACTTCTAAATCTTATTTCATTTTGTTGATCATTTAATTGCTTTTAAAATGTATACGGTCAGAATCGCCTTTTATTGAAACTTTTCTGTCATTTGATTTTTTAGACCATAACCTCAAATTTAACAAAGTCCTATTGTTTCCACTGGTGCTTAAAGAAGTAAGTACTTTTCTGAACTTACATTATTATCAAAATAGAGCAGAAATACTTTGCTTTGTCATTGACTAACTAATGTTGATATTAGCGGCTTAAAAACGAAAGTTCCGCTACAACTGGAACAAAAAGTCGTACTAAATGTATACTAATTTCATTTCTCTGACCTCTTTTTGTGAACTTAAGGATATAGTCGTCCGATTTGTACGAAACTTTTAATATTATATTAGAAATGTAAACAATCGCTATATCTAAAGTCATGTGCATTTATAGCATATATACTTTCTTATAAATATAAAGATTGTTATCGACATGCCAATTTAGTTTACTCTTACTAAGCTCATTTCTTTACTTTCAATTTAAAAAAATATAAATTTGTTTTAACGATGGTATTTGCTTTACGTTACGTTACTATATCACCGTTCTCATTTGCCTACTAAAAGAAAACATTGTGAGCGCAAACACAACGTCGATTTACGATATTGGCGCGTTGAGTGGGTTTCGACTGTGAAAATCTACGGTACTGGGTTTCACGAAATTTCTCAATTGTCTTTACATATATTAAAAGAAAATAAACTTGGCATATATTAACCCATTTATTTTTCTTTTTTTTTCCTTGTTTTCCACTAGCACACTCACACCAACTAATACAAATTTAAATAAAATTGAAATGGCACCCTACCATAAAATATGCATTATATATGGAGAAAAAATCGCGCACCAATTTACAGCAGTATCCTCGAAGAAAGCGTTTTGTTCGATATTGCTGATAATTCTGCAAAAATAAATAACAATTTTTGTTTAAGGACACTTATACTCTTTTGTAAAATTTTTACCACATGGGTCTTCTCTTTGACTACCGGGAAACTACACCGGAGCTTTCAGCTTTTCACACAACGCAAACACTGACCAACTACAAAACACACTTTAAAATAACATTAAAAAAAATCGCTTTTGAATAAATAAAAAAACGTATAAAAATTCCACCATATATTTAGCCATCTCGGGTTTTTTTGTTTTCTTTCTCTTTGCTTCTCCTCTTTCGCCGTTTTGTGAGGTTACCTCGGATTTTTCACTGACTTTTTTCGTACTTAAGATTTCTTTTTTTTCACTGCTACAAAAACTGTGGTCTGGGCGGGTTTTTCTAGCCGGGAAACGAAGTCGGGGACAGGTTAAACAAATATATATTAACGGATTACGCCTGCATTTAAACAAAACTTTTCGCTGCGCCTTCCCGTCACTCCTCGCCGATTGTAAGCCGCGTAGACACTGCCGTCCTCTCCAAAATTGCACTCCAATGAGAGTTTTTCGTGCGCTCAGCTGGTTGCAGTCCAAAGTGTTCTCGCTGCTGAGTATCGTAGTTTTGATTTTATGATCCCCTATAATCGATCCCCTAAATCGCACAAAGTTCAGTTGATCGAACCTTTAGATTTTTCCATTAATTATACCCGTTACTCGTAGAGTATTACGCTTTCTCTTACCCCTAAACGCAGTTCGACAACCAAACCACAGATGGCGCCAGCTCCGATCCGTTTGTGGCGGTCCAGACTAAGAAGCCACCCAGCGGATAGAAGCGGTACTAATCCAAAATCCTAAATTCATCCTAAATCACTCCTTCTGACTTACTTGTCGCTCTACCTTTATCCACACATGATTTTGTGGATGGCCTTTTAGAATTATCGATACAGCAAGTTAGTTTTATACGAAATTCATTAAATAAACAATTAGATCTTGTGTTTGTTTCAGTGCCGTCTGAAGACACAGTATCTAGAATTGACGCTATTGTGGTACCAGAAGACCGATAGCATCCAACACTGGAATTGAAAATTTGCCTCCCCTACCTTGATACCCTTTCTTTTTTAGTTTCTCCAACTAAAATTAGATGCTTTCGTAAATGTGACTATAATAAACTTAACTTAATGAATTCTTAATATTATTGGACAGATTTTTATAACTGTATGATTATAGAAAGTGTTTGTGTGCTTAAACGGTAAGAATCAGACGGTTTTTTATTATAAAGGAGTGTTAAAGCGAGTGGTCTTAAACGTACATTTTTGTTAGTAAACAAAGTGAGTCCAGCGGAGTCCACTTCTAAATCTTATTTCATTTTGTTGATCATTTAATTGCTTTTAAAATGTATACGGTCAGAATCGCCTTTTATTGAAACTTTTCTGTCATTTGATTTTTTAGACCATAACCTTAAATTTAACAAAGTCCTGTTGTTTCCACTGGTGCTTAAAGAAGTAAGTACTTTTCTGAACTTACATTATTATCAAAATAGAGCAGAAATACTTTGCTTTGTCATTGACTAACTAATGTTGATATTAGCGGCTTAAAAACGAAAGTTCCGCTACAACTGGAACAAAAAGTCGTACTAAATGTATACTAATTTCATTTCTCTGACCTCTTTTTGTGAACTTAAGGATATAGTCGTCCGATTTGTACGAAACTTTTAATATTATATTAGAAATGTAAACAATCGCTATATCTAAAGTCATGTGCATTTATCTCTATTATACGGCAGCTATATGATATAGTTGTCCGATCAGAATGATTTTCCTATATAATATGCGCAGGAATAAAAAATTCAATAGCTCTTGAATTGACCGAGTTATGGTCAAATGCCCCATAGTAGATTCGTTTAAACTCAATGGAGGCATCGACAGATTCTGAAATTGCTGATTTATTTGCCGATTTTTTCCAGGAATAATAGGAATAAAAAATAATAAATAGCATAAATACTTTCTTATAAATATAAAGATTGTTATCGGCATGCCAATTTAGTTTACTCTTACTAAGCTCATTTTTTTACTTTCAATTTAAAAAAATATAAATTTGTTTTAACGATGGTATTTGCTTTACGTTACGTTACTATATCACCGTTCTCATTTGCCTACTAAAAGAAAACATTGTGAGCGCAAACACAACGTCGATTTACGATATTGGCGCGTTGAGTGGGTTTCGGCTGTGAAAATCTACGGTACTGGGTTTCACGAAATTTCTCAATTGTCTTTACATATATTAAAAGAAAATAAACTTGGCATATATTAACCCATTTATTTTTCTTTTTTTTTCCTTGTTTTCCACTAGCACACTCACACCAACTAATACAAATTTAAATAAAATTGAAATGGCACCCTACCATAAAATATGCATTATATATGGAGAAAAAATCGCGCACCAATTTACAGCAGTATCCTCGAAGAAAGCGTTTTGTTCGATATTGCTGATAATTCTGCAAAAATAAATAACAATTTTTGTTTAAGGACACTTATACTCTTTTGTAAAATTTTTACCACATGGGTCTTCTCTTTGACTACCGGGAAACTACACCGGAGCTTTCAGCTTTTCACACAACTCAAACACTGACCAACTACAAAACACACTTTAAAATAACATTAAAAAAAATCGCTTTTGAATAAATAAAAAAACGTATAAAAATTCCACCATATATTTAGCCATCTCGGGTTTTTTTGTTTTCTTTCTCTTTGCTTCTCCTCTTTCGCCGTTTTGTGAGGTTACCTCGGATTTTTCACTGACTTTTTTCGTACTTAAGATTTCTTTTTTTTCACTGCTACAAAAACTGTGGTCTGGGCGGGTTTTTCTAGCCGGGAAACGAAGTCGGGGACAGGTTAAACAAATATATATTAACGGATTACGCCTGCATTTAAACAAAACTTTTCGCTGCGCCTTCCCGTCACTCCTCGCCGATTGTAAGCCGCGTAGACACTGCCGTCCTCTCCAAAATTGCACTCCAATGAGAGTTTTTCGTGCGCTCAGCTGGTTGCAGTCCAAAGTGTTCTCGCTGCTGAGTATCGTAGTTTTGATTTTATGATCCCCTATAATCGATCCCCTAAATCGCACAAAGTTCAGTTGATCGAACCTTTAGATTTTTCCATTAATTTTTCGTTAAACTCACCCCACTCTTAGGACTCGGACTAAGTGAATAGATTTGTTAAACCAAAATGTAGACTCTTCCACTAGGCGAAGACTTATGTATATGCCTGCTATGCCTAGTAATCTCTGACGATGGCTTATATTTTCCACGTCTTGATCAGTGGAGGGTCTAGATGGAAAAAAATGCTGCTGCCGTTTGCCAATGGCGGCAAGCCCCTTAACTCCCGAAATGAAATCCGCTCTCAACAGAAATCAACTGACTTTTCGCCCTGTTGACCTATTACGCTTTCTCTTACCCCTAACCGACACGATGTAAAGCACTACATAGAAACTACAGGAAACCCAATATCCGATCGCCCACGCCGTTTGTCTGGTGAGAAACTAATCACCACGAAAGCAGAGATAAACTTATTGAACAATGAAGGCATTTGTCGCCCTTCCAAGAGCCAATGGTCAAGCCCAGATGTAACAAGATGATTTGGTATGTCTGCTCGCTACGAGATTCGTGTGGCTAGCTCAGAGAAGTTGTGTGTTCGTCCCACCAAAATTATATAAACTAGACCGCCCAGTAGATCAGAAAGCACAGAATTCACGGGATTGGGTTTATTTCGGGTGTGTTTACAGCGGGTTTGATGGCTCGATTGGCCTTGGTATCGCCGCTCGTGGGCCTCGGTGTCTCCTGGTGATGCTCGTCTCTGCACTTTGGTGCGTCCCTCGGTAGTTTGCATGCCTCGTTGACTCCGTGGTCAGGTCCTGCATCTCCCTGTAGCTCCGTGTAGATGCCTGGCGATGCTCGTCGCGGCTGCGTGGGCTCGATGACTACTCTTAGCGCCTCGGACTCACAAGGAGATCGGCCGTGAGGGCTTACGGAAGAGCTACCGTTATCAGACTAGGATGAACAGGACAGCGCCTATAGACACACAACCGCCCGTCTCTGGCTCTGTCTCGGATGGTCCCACGACACACGCCGGTCCCGGGCTCGAAGAACCGTTGGGTCTTTCTAGGACAGCGCCTTGAAATGACAACCGGCCTCTTCTTTCTAGGACAGCGCTTTGAAATCTTAACCGACCTCTTCTCTCTAGGACAGCGCCTTGAAATGGCTGGTCGCGCCAGGACCTGTTCGATTTCCACTTGACGGACTGGGCTGACGCCGGGACCCGCCAAAGTTTAATGCAAGGCACCCTGGGCTTAGATGGCTCTCGCCCCGAGTTCACGATCCTTTGTTGCAGGACTTCAGTGCTCGGCTCTGAGAGACACGCCAGGCGTAATGCGAGGATTTAGTCGTAACAGGAGTAGGAACAGTTTGTCTTGACTTAGCCGTGTGATGCCCTCTGGACCTCAGCTACCTGTTTCTCAATTCGGAGATTCCTGGTGATCCAATCCCGAACGTCTCGACGTAGCGATCTTGCTCCTTGTAGGCTCCCACGGCGCTGCTTCCGACGACTTGACTTGTGTTTTACTTGTAGATTACTTGCCACTGGTTGACTGTCTTGTTCACTTTGATATCTTGACTGATCTTGACGGATTGACTCCTCGTGATCGACTGATCCAGTTGCCAGCGCCAGGCGGCCTTATATAAGGCGCCCGGGAACCGTTATTTCCTTTTCCGCTCTGCCCGCTGAATCTCTCCACTCCAGGTCCAAAGTCCTTGGCTCCTGTTTGAGCCCGTTGTCCTTCTTGCCCGGCTTCAAATTGCAGTTCCATGTGTTGCTGCCGTCCCGCTGATTCCCCTGATGCATGTGGCACGCCTGTGTGCCGCTCCGCTGCTGAGATGTGGCACTTGTCCTCCTGGTCCAAAGTTCACGGCAGAGTCCAAAGTTCGGAGCAGTTCCGTTATTTCCCTTTTTGCACACGGCACTCTGGCTCTGCCTGCGAAGTCTCCGCTCCTTGCTCTCCAAACTCTCTTTGGCAGAGTTCTCTCTCCTAACCTCGAAGTCTCCAACCTCTCACTCTCCGCTCCTTGCTCTCCAAACTCTCTTTGGCAGAGTTCTCTCTCCTAACCTCGAAGTCACCAACCTCTCACTCTCCACTTGCTCTTC
This sequence comes from Drosophila pseudotakahashii, assembly GCA_035046095.1. Taxonomy (NCBI): domain Eukaryota; kingdom Metazoa; phylum Arthropoda; class Insecta; order Diptera; family Drosophilidae; genus Drosophila; species Drosophila pseudotakahashii. The sequence goes on along the minus strand of JAWNOE010000117.1, from coordinate 406,899 downwards.
GCTGCGCCGCTACTACGCTAATTCGCCGCGTAACTGGCAAGTTATTTGAGCTGCTGCTATTTGTGATGAGTTATTCAACTCCTCACAATTAATTCATAAATATCAGTTTTAATAATATTACCAATATGCATTTTATTAGGATAATGCCACACAGAAAATAAATTGATAAAAGACCAGATTGATATGTGCTGGTCAATTTTATATTTTTTAAAGATCAAGTTATTCATTACACTTTGATATGAATAAATATTATGTTAATCTAATTGTACATTATTTGTTCAAAAATACTAAAATACATATCATGTTGATATGTTTGAATCATAAATTTGACATAAATCATATCGGCATTTTATTGATATGAAATAAGGTAGAGATGACCCTATTTCATATCGAATTCTTTTCTGTGCATACAGAATTTTAAAAAGACTGAACTGCGATTATACAGATTGTACAGCCACTATTATTTCACCCGCTATTGTAGCTGAGTATCTGTGTAAGGTAAACCATAACCCTTTTTGACCGACATCCCGCAGGACCAAAAACGGTAAGGCCGGCAACTGTTGCCAATTCGACAACGGCACTCAAATGAATTGGCGGTTATTGCGGGGCTGAGGGTGAGGAGCCTGCCACTCCCCTCGCCCACAATGCGTTTGCTTAACGGTTCATTGGATGGCGGACTTCCTGTCCCTGGGCCGTGCCAATCTTCTGGGTTGTTCACGAGTAACCGGTATAAAATGAGGTCATGTTTTGAAAATACCGGAACTGAAATTTGGTCATAAAGAAGGATCTTAGAGTTGTCGTTAACAAAAAATACGTCCATCAATGTTTCAGTTGTGCATTGAAAACCCCAGTCGCGTGGCTGGGACTTACTAGGTGCAGTCCTAGTGCTGCCATGTTATCCGAGAGGTGATTCTCAATTAACATGTTGGTACTTAGACCGCCTGCTAGAATGATGTTGGTATACTGTACAACTAAGTTTGCCAATATGTCGATTTATTATCCTGTAGTTCAAATCAGTTTTATTGGTTTTAGTCGGAGCAGCAATGGTTCAGCTCCAACGATCGAAGTATCTCTGTTCTTTTACAATATTCTTTAAGTCTGATTAAGGCTAAGTCTCGTAGCTGCGCTGCTCGCAGGCGGCGGCAGAGAGACGGCTATGTACCTATATACTTATGTATAATGGAATGTACTTATATACGTTGCTATGCGCTCTCAAGTGGAGGCGCGAGGGGTATGCATATGCTGTCCGTTCGTTGCAATTATGCCGACGCTAGCACTTTCTGTGTGCGGGCTAAGCCATAGCGATCGCCTTTAGGTACTTTCGGTACAAAGGGTATTCAATATATGTGCATACTACATCTCCCTCCTTTTGAAAAATAACGTAATATAATGAAGTTATTTTTATAATAAAAATTTCTAAGTACAGCATCCTTTTTTTTATTGTTTTTTTTTCTTTTTTATGTTATTAGAATCAAAGAAAATGAGATTATTAAAAGAATATGTGTAGTTATTTCTCTATGTATGTGTTTTATGAAATAAAGATTTTTAATCTATTCTTATGAACTGTTTGTTTCTTATGTTTGTTATTTGTTATTACTATGTTATCTCTATCTCCTATTTCCGTTACTATATACGGACCTGTATATTTAGGATCTAACTTATGACCTGTCTCGTTTTTTAATAAAACTTGGTCTCCTACTGATATATCTATATCCATTACTTTATGATCGTATAGTAGTTTATTTCTATTCTTATTTGCTTCTAAGATAACTCTAGCTCTTTTATAGGCTACTTCTAATCTATACTAATTCTCCTTAGCATAGTCATCTATATTATACAGTGCTTCTACACTATCTAAAATCGCTAAATAACTTGTTTTACCGAATACTAGCTCATACTAGCTCATAAAAATAACGTCTCAATCAGTTTTATCAGCCGATATGTAAGATCGTATGTACTCATTGAAAGTTCTATGACATCTTTCTATTGTTCCAACTGTCTGGTGGTGGTGTGCTGTGGATGTAATGTTTTCAATATTTAAATATTTGCACAAATCGTCTTATTATTATCGAATTATTATATTCTGTTCCCATGTCCATAATGAACGTCTTCATTGACCGTACTTCACAATAAAAGATTCAAATATTGCTTTAGCGACAGTATTAGCATTTTTATTCGGAACAGGTATAACAACTAAATACTTAGTTAAATCACATATTAAAGTGACTGCATACTCATTGCCATTTTCTGATTTTGGTAGTGGACCAATAGTGTCCACTATCACTCTGTCGAAAGCATTTATTGGTGTGTCTGTAATTGTTAAAGGGGTCTTTGTGTGTTTAGTTGTTTTGGCTTTCTGGCATTTTTGACATTTTATTACGTACTCAGTTATATCTTTAGACAAACTTTTCCAGTAATAGTGTCTTTTTACTTTGGCCAAAGTTTTGGATATGCCAGTATGACCTCCTTGAATTGGATCATCATGAAATGTAGACAAAATTGCTTATTTTTGTTTTAAATTTGTTATTTGTGTCACCGGGTTGAGTAGCGCTACTCTTAATGTTTTCAAGATTTTATTGCCCATTAATTTGAAATTATCTATTGAAGTATGTTCAAAGATATTTTCCCACGGTGCAACTTTGAGTTGGCTGATTTTATGTATACCGGCTTGGAAAATACCTTTGGAAAAATTGATCTAAGTCAATAACTCCATTAGTATATAATGGGGGCCACGCCCCCTCTAACGCCCACAATCGCCTAACGCCCACAATAAACGAGTTTAAAAAGTGTCTGGCGCCCAAACCTTTTAAGTAAAAATGCAGGTGTATTGCATTTATCAATACCTATCGAAATGTAGAAGAAATTTTTCAAATCGGACCATTCGTTAAAAAGTTATGCCAGATTAAAAATTTTCTATCTCGATATCCCTCGCACTCACTTTGGCTGAGTAACGGGTATCTGATAGTCTCTTGTTTTTATCTGCAAGGTCCCTACTTTTCGTATTTCATCATTGTTTATGACGTCGTATACGTTGGGCTTAGAAGATTTACTTAAAGATTGCATAGGCAATTCTTGTTCTTGATTTTCCGTGCGGAATTTTTGTCTACTTTGATATCTAGTAGTGACTTTCAATATATTTCCAGTTATATTTTGTAGATCTGTGATGGTTATCCTTGATAACGCATCAGCTACATAATTATCTTTTCCATTTAAATATTCGACTGTAAAGTCGTATTCTTCTAGTTCGAGCCTCATACGCGTCAGTTTAGAACTGGGATTGATCATTGAGAAAAGGTATGTTAAAGGTCTATGGTCTGTTTTTATTAAGAAATGTTTTCCATATATATATGGTCTGAAATGTAATATCGCCCAATGAATTGCAGCTAATTCCTGCTCAGTAGTACATTTGTAACTTTCACCTTTTGTAAGTGCTCCAAATGCGTATGCAATGGGAAGTTGGAGACCATTATGGTTTTGAGTTAAAACCGCTCCACATGCTTGCTTACTTGCATCTGTTATTATACAGAATTCTTTAGTGAAATCTGGATATTGTAGCAAGGTAGGTTCCATAAGTTAGGTTTTTAAGTATTGAATTGCATTTTCACACTCATTCGTCCATTTAAAAGGAACATTCTTTTTACATAATCTTGTTATGTGCCGTGAATATTCGGCGAAATTTTGTATAAAAGGTCTATAATAGTTACAGAATGCTACGAAACGCCTAGCACTGTCCGCGTCGTGCGGAACTGGGTAGTTCATAATGACCTCGTATTTCTTGTCATCTGGAAGTATTCCTTTATCAGTGCATTTATGACCTAGAAAAGTCACTTCATGCATAAAAAATGAACATTTTTCTGGATGTAACTTTAGGTTGTATTTCCTACATTTCTCAAAAACATCTGTTAAGATCCTAAGCATATGTTTTTCAGAACAACCAATTACTATTAAGTCGTCCATATAAAGGAATGCTTGAGAAGGTTCTAGACCAGATAACGCAATAGTCATTATTCTCTGAAACGAATTAGGAGCTATTTTTAATCCGAATGGTAATCGCGTGAAGCGATATGAGCCGTTGCTAGTTGAAAAAGACGTTATATCTCTTGAACCTTTTTCTAGTTCAATTTTATGGAATCCTGTCATTATGTCAAGACATAAAAAGTATTTTGCTCGACCTAGTTGATCTAAAATATCATCAATTCTAGGTAATGGAAATTTATCAGATAGTAATTTTTTATTAGTCTGACGGTAGTCAATTACTAATCTCCATTTCTTTACATTTGACCCGGGGGATGATTTCTTAGGAACAAGTAACAATGGGCTATTATATTCGGACTCTGACGGTTCGACAATCCCGTCAGAGATTAATTTTCCTACTTGCTTTTGTATTTGACTTATCGGCTTCGATAGTTCTTTATATAGACTGGTTCATCATCTTATAATCTCAGTTTCTGTTTATAAAAATTATTTGTGGTTATTGATTCGGTTTCCAATCCGAATATATCGCTATACTGGGTGCATAAGCTAGAAAGCTGTGACTTGGACTGTGGAGGGAAGTTTTTTGAAAGTTGTGATAGTACGGATTTTTTTCTATTGTCTGGATTTGTGTTGACTACATCGTAGTTCGAAAGTGATTCATATGTTAGGTTATCTGCACTGACTACTTGGTCGGTATTTGTTGTATTTATTAGTCTTATGAAGGCATTATTTGATGTTGCTATAGTATTTGCAACGTAAATACCATGCTGAATTTTCTGATTTGGAATTAACACACTGTCTTCTTTTGAATTAAGTTCAATTTTCCGAATAACTTGGGATCTTGCTGGCAGAAGTATTGAATTATTGCCAGAACTATGAGCTATTGGTACATTAATTGGAAATTTTAAATTATTGGGTCTAATTATAAGCCAAACTTCAGATGGCTTGAAGTCTAGTTGATAGTTGTATTTTTTAATAAAGTCGGTGCCTAATATTCCATCGCATGGAATAGGGAAGTGTGAATTTACGATATGAAAATCGTGTGGAATTATGTATTTAGTTGTCTATATCTCCATAGAAACTAAACCTTGGGATTTGATTATTTCTTGACTTTTGCCTTTTATGTCTATGATGTAATCATCTTGGATGTTTTGGAAGTTATCCGAAGTTTCTTTTAAAATGGAAATTTCTGCACCTGTGTCTATTAAAAAGATAAGTTCTTTTCCAGTAGCTACATTGAAAAATGAAACGAATATATTTTGGCTGAGATTAATGGTGTGACCTCTGACTTCTTTTATTGTTGAGTATTTAAAGGGCTTTGGGAGTTTTCCGATGTGTTTTGGTTAGTATTTTGTGTAATTCTGACATTGCTTTGGTTATTGCTATTGTGGCCTCGGTTCGAGTTACCACCGCCTCTATAGTTTCCTCTATATTGGCCTCGTCCTCCATTGTTATTTTGGTAATTGTTGTTATAGTTATTGTTGTTATAGTTATTGTTGTTATAGTCATTGTTGTTGTAGTTAATGTGATTACCACGAGAATTGCCTCTATAATTTCCACGTCCGCGATTTGAGCCGCGCTGTGGATAGTTCTTGAAATATAGGACGGTGTTTGACTGTGCAGTTGCTTCAGTGCAACTATTGACAAATTTGGAAACAGCATCGTTCATGGTACTAAAGGTGCCACCTTGCATGATAAGTTTTACCTTATCGATTGTGCAATTTTTAGTCATTGCCTTGACTGCATGCTGCGAGGAATAACTTCTGGCTAGCTCTAAAGGTATATATATAGGCACCTTCTAAGGCTTTCGTCATCTGCTCAATTTCTTGTGTAAATTGGTTAGCAGTTTTATTACGCTGCTGTAGGTTCATCAGCTTCGCTGATAATACTTCTGTCTGTCCGTCTGTCCGTCCGGATGAACGCTGAGATCTCAGGAACTACAAAAGCTAGAGAATTGGGATTACCCACACATATTCTTTGGCTTCCTACGCAGCGCAAGTTTGTTTCAGCCGGGGGCCACGCCCCCTCTAACGCCCACAATCGCCTAACGCCCACAATAAACGAGTTTAAGAAGTGTCTGGCGCCCACACCTTTAAAGATTTTGGAAAAGTAAAAATGCAGTTTTATTGCATTTAATAATACCTATCGAAATGTAGAAGAAATTTTTCATATGAGACCATTCGTTAAAAAGTTATGCCAGATTAAAAATTTTCAATCTCCATCTCCCTTGCACTCACTTTGGCTGAGTAACGGGTATCTGATAGTCGGGGCACCCGACTATAGCGTTCTCTCTTGTTTTAATTATGGAAACAGCTAATTCTTCGTGCTCGCCTTTTATTGTTTCTATTATTTGTAAAGCATCAATGAAACTTGTTGAATTTTCAGCCTGAACATCAAAAACTGGTATAATCTTGGATGCTGTATTAATAAAATCAATATTTAATTGTGCCATTGTGGTAGAGTTACTTCTTTTGTTTTCTATTACACTCGAAGTATCTGAATCTGTTGAATTGTCAAGCTCAGTGTATACCGCCGGAATAGTAAGATTATTTAAATCTTCATCTTCTATTTTGAGGTTTACTTCGGGAAGCTCTTCTGACTCCGATTCGTTCGTTTCTGTTGATTCCGGGCCAGGTGCAGTGTCAACTGCTATTGGAGTGTTCAGAACGGTTGGTACCGATTTCTAAACTGAACTTTTGTTTAACAAATATTAAATTAGATCGTAGTCGTATCAAAAGTTTCGATATATGTGACCAATGATCTTGATTGAATCTTTCCCTGTGATTATGTATTAGCATTCGCGCTTCATTTAATGGGTTCAAAATGCTATGCTATATTTGTAGTCTTTACTATTTGCTATTGCTACGAGAGTTATTTCTATGAAGCCTGGAGCAAAGCATTTTTGAAATGCTACAGTCAGAATACTATATGGAGCCGTAGCAATAACAAAAACTATAGTTTTTTTTTGGAGCAGAGCATTCTATATTACTACAGCTATTGCTCTCAGCAGTGCTATAGTAACTATAGTAAATATCTTATAGCATTTTTACTTGGAAAATTTTAATAGAATAAAATGCTAGGCATTCGATTAATTTTGTGAAACAATAGAAACATATTTTAATATTTAAAACGGATTGTTTATTTTAAAAAAATGGATTTTGGAGTCTTAGAAAAAAGGTAAAAATTTAAGAAACCTCTATGTAGCCACTTCGCATTCGAGGCAAACTGGAATCTGACCACTTGTCGGTCACCAGCTCGAATTCGAGTTCTTGAGGTAAATGTCATGCAAATCGCTGCCGATGCAGCCATCACACTTCTCAATGAAATTGGCAATCAGACTACGATCCACTTTCAAACCAGTAGAGTTGGAGTAAGAAAAAAACTTCAGAATTTGGAAAAATTGGGAATCCTAATTAAATTATGCCTCTGCATCTGAGTCTCCTGTGTCGGAATCATTGTCTTCAAATAACGGAAGATTTTGAATAGCTTTATCTAAATGATTTGAATTGAGTTTGACCAGAAGTATGTTTTCCAATGTATTTTGACTCATCCTGTTTCTGTTGTCCGCCAATATTAATTTTAAGGATGAAAATGCTCTTTCTATGGTGACCTATGAAAGATACAGGTTGTACAGATTATTGTATAGAATAAATTACAAAATGTATACCTGTGTTGGTGGCATAGCAAAGCATATTTGGCTGAGTTCATATAATTCTGGATCAATTGACTTTCTTTCGAGCCAAAAGCGTTTAATATATGGTGAAATCTAGGATCCAGGTAAAGGCATGCCAGCATTCCAGTGTTTTCAAGCAATTTCTTATTTCTTGTGTTTATACTGATTAGAAGGCTCCGCCCAATCAAAGTAATAATTGCATTCTGAGCGTTCGATGCCACAATTTGTTCTGTTTGCAGTTTGCAAGTAAGCCATAGTGCGTAAAAGTTTCCATAGTGTAGTTGTTCCGATTGAAATTGAATTATACCGGCCTGTTCCAGTTTTCACTCGGAAGTGAATTTGTTAACACTATCGGATTTCCCTTTAACAGAACTAAATTTCCCTCATTTGTTAGGGACATTTTATAAAATTTCCCTTTGGTCCCTTTGCAGTTAAACTTTGTGTCAGGTCAGTTGTTTTTGTAGCACTTTTATTTTCAAATAGCGTTGCAAACTGCTAGAGCATACAGAGATGCCAAAGTCGAAAAACAAAGTCCCTATCAAATGTCCCCATTCAAATTTCACATGAAATAATGTGGTATTCCGAGCCAAAACGTTTATTTCGTTAATTAGGATAAATTATCTTTCTTATAAAAGAACCATGAACCTTATCGGATAAGTTTAGAATAAGTCCCAACAAAATACTTACTTATTTCCATAACGTGACAACTCTAGACCATTTTTACCAAATCCGAGCGGAATTTAGAACAAGGGCGGCGGATTTTCATGTATTGTAAAGACTAGAATTTATCGGGTTTTGAGGTGCAACCACAAAATAATTCCTAATAAGTCAAATCTGCAATGAATTCAAATTCCGATGATGCAATTGTAAACATAAAACATCAAGGAATTTGATAAAAATAGCATTGGCATATAAAGATAACGCGAAGAATTTTTAAACAATTAATTTTCATGCTGCCGGATTTAAATCCGCCTGTCAAATGCTTGTCGGAAAGTTTCCGTGTGAATTTTTCGGAAGTTAACAGAGTAACAACAGAGGGAAATTCGAATCCGAGCAGTTCTTTCGGAAGTGAGTCCTGGAACAGGTCTGGGAAATTCGATTCCGTGTGAATCTTTCGGAAGTGAAAACTAGAACAGGGCCGATAGTCTTTTGTAAGGGGTTCATAGATGTAGTGTAGCCAGAAATAAAATCCAAAAGTGCGTCATTAAAATTAAAATTTTCTTCGTCTGTCTTGTTGTTAATTATTGTATTGTTATTAAAATGTCCTTTGCTTGGTTAAGTCTTTCTATCATTTTATATGTTGAGCCCCATCTAGTTGGGCAATCTAATTGAGGCAACTTCAGTTTTTTTATGTCAAAGAGTTCACTGTATCCATTTGAAGCCTTCCGTATATGCTTAGTAATGTTTCGGCATTGCAATAAAAATTTGTTTATGTTTGTATTGTTTGTGACATCAATCGCACACAATTGTGCCGTGTGTGCTGCGCATCGACAGATTTGTATACCACCTACGTACACGTCTTCAGTGTTTTCAAAGTTATCAAGGTTTTCTAAGTATTTCGCGTTATTTTCTTCAACAACATGTTCATCCTCAAAATTATTAGTACTTTGATGTGAAAGTATTTTTGTAGTCTTTATCATATTGGCTCCATTGTCAGATGTTATAGAAATTAATTGTGTTATCTTAACGTCGAACTTTCTTAAAGTGCATAGTATTTCCTTGGCTAAGTTTCTTGAAGTACTAGAATTTTGTCCTTTTAGCTGTGTCATTCCTAAAATTCTTGATTGTATTTCATTGTTTTGTATAAATTGTGCACTAATTCCAAAAATATTTCGATTTAATCTTGTTGCACTATCAATTTTAAGCGAAAGTATACGATTTCTTAGTTCTTCTGTTATATGTGTTCAAATATTTTTGGCAACCTTACCCAGCACATTTTTACAATTTTGACTATTAAAAGCTAACTGTTTTCCACTCTTAGTGTTAAGGCCTTGACAAAACTTCAGATGGCTTGAAGTCTAGTTGACAGTTGTATTTTTTAATAAAGTCGGTGCCTAATATTCCATCGCATGGAATAGGGAAGTGTGAATTTACGATATGAAAATCGTGTGGAATTATGTATTTAGTTGTCTGTATCTCCATAGAAACTAAACCTTGGGATTTGATTATTTCTTGACTTTTGCCTTTTATGTCTATGATGTAATCATCTTGGATGTTTTGGAAGTTATCCGAAGTTTCTTTTAAAATGGAAATTTCTGCACCTGTGTCTATTAAAAAGATAAGTTCTTTTCCAGTAGCTACATTGAAAAATGAAACGAATATATTTTGGCTGAGATTAATGGTGTGACCTCTGACTTCTTTTATTGTTGAGTATTTAAAGGGCTTTGGGAGTTTTCCGATGTGTTTTGGTTAGTATTTTGTGTAATTCTGACATTGCTTTGGTTATTGCTATTGTGGCCTCGGTTCGAGTTACCACCGCCTCTATAGTTTCCTCTATATTGGCCTCGTCCTCCATTGTTATTTTGGTAATTGTTGTTATAGTTATTGTTGTTATAGGTATTGTTGTTGTAGTTAATGTGATTACCACGAGAATTGCCTCTATAATTTCCACGTCCGCGATTTGAGCCGCGCTGTGGATAGTTCTTGAAATATAGGACGGTGTTTGACTGTGCAGTTGCTTCAGTGCAACTATTGACAAATTTGGAAACAGCATCGTTCATGGTACTAAAGGTGCCAGCTTGCATGATAAGTTTTACCTTATCGATTGTGTAATTTTTAGTCATTGCCTTGACTGCATGCTGCGAGGAATAACTTCTGGCTAGCTCTAAAGGTATATATATAGGCACCTTCTAAGGCTTTCGTCATCTGCTCAATTTCTTGTGTAAATTGGTTAGCAGTTTTATTACGCTGCTGTAGGTTCATCAGCTTCGCTGATAATACTTCTGTCTGTCCGTCTGTCCGTCCGGATGAACGCTGAGATCTCAGGAACTACCAAAGCTAGAGAATTGGGATTACCCACACATATTCTTTGGCTTCCTACGCAGCGCAAGTTTGTTTCAGCCGGGGGCCACGCCCCCTCTAACGCCCACAATCGCCTAACGCCCACAATAAACGAGTTTAAGAAGTGTCTGGCGCCCACACCTTTAAAGATTTTGGAAAAGTAAAAATGCAGTTTTATTGCATTTAAAAATACCTATCGAAATGTAGAAGAAATTTTTCATATGAGACCATTCGTTAAAAAGTTATGCCAGATTAAAAATTTTCTATCTCCATCTCCCTTGCACTCACTTTGGCTGAGTAACGGGTATCTGATAGTCGGGGCACTCGACTATAGCGTTCTCTCTTGTTTTAATTATGGAAACAGCTAATTCTTCGTGCTCGCCTTTTATTGTTTCTATTATTTGTAAAGCATCAATGAAACTTGTTGAATTTTCAGCCTGAACATCAAAAACTGGTATAATCTTGGATGCTGTATTAATAAAATCAATATTTAATTGTGCCATTGTGGTAGAGTTACTTCTTTTGTTTTCTATTACACTCGAAGTATCTGAATCTGTTGAATTGTCAAGCTCAGTGTATACCGCCGGAATAGTAAGATTATTTAAATCTTCATCTTCTATTTTGAGGTTTACTTCGGGAAGCTCTTCTGACTCCGATTCGTTCGTTTCTGTTGATTCCGGGCCAGGTGCAGTGTCAACTGCTATTGGAGTGTTCAGAACGGTTGGTACCGATTTCTAAACTGAACTTTTGTTTAACAAATATTAAATTAGATCGTAGTCGTATCAAAAGTTTCGATATATGTGACCAATGATCTTGATTGAATCTTTCCCTGTGATTATGTATTAGCATTCGCGCTTCATTTAATGGGTTCAAAATGCTATGCTATATTTGTAGTCTTTACTATTTGCTATTGCTACGAGAGTTATTTCTATGAAGCCTGGAGCAAAGCATTTTTGAAATGCTACAGTCAGAATACTATATGGAGCCGTAGCAATAACAAAAACTATAGTTTTTTTTGGAGCAGAGCATTCTATATTACTACAGCTATTGCTCTCAGCAGTGCTATAGTAACTATAGTAAATATCTTATAGCATTTTTACTTGGAAAATTTTAATAGAATAAAATGCTAGGCATTCGATTAATTTTGTGAAACAATAGAAACATATTTTAATATTTAAAACGGATTGTTTATTTAAAAAAAATGGATTTTGGAGTCTTAGAAAAAAGGTAAAAATTTAAGAAACCTCTATGTAGCCACTTCGCATTCGAGGCAAACAGGAATCTGACCACTTGTCGGTCACCAGCTCGAATTCGAGTTCTTGAGGTAAATGTCATGCAAATCGCTGCCGATGCAGCCATCACGCTTCTCAATGAAATTGGCAATTAGACTACGAGACACTTTCAAACCAGTAGAGTTGGAGTAAGAAAAAAGCTTCAGAATTTGGTAAAATTGGGAATCCTAATTAAATTATGCCTCTGCATCTGAGTCTCCTGTGTCGGAATCATTGTCTTCAAATAACGGAAGATTTTGAATAGCTTTATCTAAATGATTTGAATTGAGTTTGACCAGAAGTATGTTTTCCAATGTATTTTGACTCATCCTGTTTCTGTTGTCCGCCAATATTAATTTTAAGGATGAAAATGCTCTTTCTATGGTGACCTATGAAAGATACAGGTTGTACAGATTATTGTATAGAATAAATTACAAAATGTATACCTGTGTTGGTGGCATAGCAAAGCATATTTGGCTGAGTTCATATAATTCTGGATCAATTGTCTTTCTTTCGAGCCAAAAGTTTAATACATTGCTAATTTTCCTGTACGATAGATTTAAAGTCTCAATTTTTCTATTAACATATGTTGCTGTAGTAGGAGGAGTCTCTGGTAAATGGGAGCTTAAATAATTGTGTAAAATATCAAAAGAAGAGTTGGTTTCATTGTCGGTGATCAATGGACTTGCATTTCCTTGTTTACTGCTTAATTTTGGATCATGATGAATTATCTTCTTCCATAATGTTTTCAAAAATTCTGTACCATTCTGTTTTTGTTCAGCGTTTAATATATGGTGAAATCTAGGATCCAGGTAAAGGCATGCCAGCATTCCAGTGTTTTCAAGCAATTTCTTATTTCTTGTGTTTATACTGATTAGAAGGCTCCGCCCAATCAAAGTAATAATTGCATTCTGAGCGTTCGATGCCACAATTTGTTCTGTTTGCAGTTTGCAAGTAAGCCATAGTGCGTAAAAGTTTCCATAGTGTAGTTGTTCCGATTGAAATTGAATTATACCGGCCTGTTCCAGTTTTCACTCGGAAGTGAATTTGTTAACACTATCGGATTTCCCTTTAACAGAACTAAATTTCCCTCATTTGTTAGGGACATTTTATAAAATTTCCCTTTGGTCCCTTTGCAGTTAAACTTTGTGTCAGGTCAGTTGTTTTTGTAGCACTTTTGTTTTCAAATAGCGTTGCAAACTGCTAGAGCATACAGAGATGCCAAAGTCGAAAAACAAAGTCCCTATCAAATGTCCCCATTCAAATTTCACATGAAATAATGTGGTATTCCGAGCCAAAACGTTTATTTCGTTAATTAGGATAAATTATCTTTCTTATAAAAGAACCATGAACCTTATCGGATAAGTTTAGAATAAGTCCCAACAAAATACTTACTTATTTCCATAACGTGACAACTCTAGACCATTTTTACCAAATCCGAGCGGAATTTAGAACAAGGGCGGCGGATTTTCATGTATTGTAAAGACTAGAATTTATCGGGTTTTGAGGTGCAACCACAAAATAATTCCTAATAAGTCAAATCTGCAATGAATTCAAATTCCGATGATGCAATTGTAAACATAAAACATCAAGGAATTTGATAAAAATAGCATTGGCATATAAAGATAACGCGAAGAATTTTTAAACAATTAATTTTCATGCTGCCGGATTTAAATCCGCCTGTCAAATGCTTGTCGGAAAGTTTCCGTGTGAATTTTTCGGAAGTTAACAGAGTAACAACAGAGGGAAATTCGAATCCGAGCAGTTCTTTCGGAAGTGAGTCCTGGAACAGGTCTGGGAAATTCGATTCCGTGTGAATCTTTCGGAAGTGAAAACTAGAACAGGGCCGATAGTCTTTTGTAAGGGGTTCATAGATGTAGTGTAGCCAGAAATAAAATCCAAAAGTGCGTCATTAAAATTAAAATTTTCTTCGTCTGTCTTGTTGTTAATTATTGTATTGTTATTAAAATGTCCTTTGCTTGGTTAAGTCTTTCTATCATTTTATATGTTGAGCCCCATCTAGTTGGGCAATCTAATTGAGGCAACTTCAGTTTTTTTATGTCAAAGAGTTCACTGTATCCATTTGAAGCCTTCCGTATATGCTTAGTAATGTTTCGGCATTGCAATAAAAATTTGTTTATGTTTGTATTGTTTGTGACATCAATCGCACACAATTGTGCCGTGTGTGCTGCGCATCGACAGATTTGTATACCACCTACGTACACGTCTTCAGTGTTTTCAAAGTTATCAAGGTTTTCTAAGTATTTCGCGTTATTTTCTTCAACAACATGTTCATCCTCAAAATTATTAGTACTTTGATGTGAAAGTATTTTTGTAGTCTTTATCATATTGGCTCCATTGTCAGATGTTATAGAAATTAATTGTGTTATCTTAACGTCGAACTTTCTTAAAGTGCATAGTATTTCCTTGGCTAAGTTTCTTGAAGTACTAGAATTTTGTCCTTTTAGCTTTGTCATTCCTAAAATTCTTGATTGTATTTCATTGTTTTGTATAAATTGTGCACTAATTCCAAAAATATTTCGATTTAATCTTGTTGCACTATCAATTTTAAGCGAAAGTATACGATTTCTTAGTTCTTCTGTTATATGTGTTCAAATATTTTTGGCAACCTTACCCAGCACATTTTTACAATTTTGACTATTAAAAGCTAACTGTTTTCCACTCTTAGTGTTAAGGCCTTGACAAAACTTCAGATGGCTTGAAGTCTAGTTGACAGTTGTATTTTTTAATAAAGTCGGTGCCTAATATTCCATCGCATGGAATAGGGAAGTGTGAATTTACGATATGAAAATCGTGTGGAATTATGTATTTAGTTGTCTGTATCTCCATAGAAACTAAACCTTGGGATTTGATTATTTCTTGACTTTTGCCTTTTATGTCTATGATGTAATCATCTTGGATGTTTTGGAAGTTATCCGAAGTTTCTTTTAAAATGGAAATTTCTGCACCTGTGTCTATTAAAAAGATAAGTTCTTTTCCAGTAGCTACATTGAAAAATGAAACGAATATATTTTGGCTGAGATTAATGGTGTGACCTCTGACTTCTTTTATTGTTGAGTATTTAAAGGGCTTTGGGAGTTTTCCGATGTGTTTTGGTTAGTATTTTGTGTAATTCTGACATTGCTTTGGTTATTGCTATTGTGGCCTCGGTTCGAGTTACCACCGCCTCTATAGTTTCCTCTATATTGGCCTCGTCCTCCATTGTTATTTTGGTAATTGTTGTTATAGTTATTGTTGTTATAGGTATTGTTGTTGTAGTTAATGTGATTACCACGAGAATTGCCTCTATAATTTCCACGTCCGCGATTTGAGCCGCGCTGTGGATAGTTCTTGAAATATAGGACGGTGTTTGACTGTCCAGTTGCTTCAGTGCAACTATTGACAAATTTGGAAACAGCATCGTTCATGGTACTAAAGGTGCCAGCTTGCATGATAAGTTTTACCTTATCGATTGTGCAATTTTTAGTCATTGCCTTGACTGCATGCTGCGTGGAATAACTTCTGGCTAGCTCTAAAGGTATATATATATGCACCTTCTAAGGCTTTCGTCATCTGCCCAATTTCTTGTGTAAATTGGTTAGCAGTTTTATTACGCTGCTCATCAGCTTCGCTGATAATACTTCTGTCTGTCCGTCTGTCCGTCCGGATGAACGCTGAGATCTCAGGAACTACAAAAGCTAGAGAATTGGGATTACCCACACACATTCTTTGGCTTCCTACGCAGCGCAAGTTTGTTTCAGCCGGGGGCCACGCCCCCTCTAACGCCCACAATCGCCTAACGCCCACAATAAACGAGTTTAAAATGTTTCTGGCGCCCACACCTTTAAAGATTTTGGAAAAGTAAAAATGCAGTTTTATTGCATTTATCAATACCTATCGAAATGTAGAAGAAATTTTTCATATGAGACCATTCGTTAAAAAGTTATGCCAGATTAAAAATTTTCTATCTCCATCTCCCTCGCACTCACTTTGGCTTAGTAACGGATATCTGATAGTCGGGGCACCCGACTATAGCGTTCTCTCTTGTTTTAATTATGGAAACAGCTAATTCTTCGTGCTCGCCTTTTATTGTTTCTATTATTTGTAAAGCATCAATGAAACTTGTTGAATTTTCAGCCTGAACATCAAAAACTGGTATAATCTTGGATGCTGTATTAATAAAATCAATATTTAATTGTGCCATTGTGGTAGAGTTACTTCTTTTGTTTTCTATTACACTCGAAGTATCTGAATCTGTTGAATTGTCAAGCTCAGTGTATACCGCCGGAATAGTAAGATTATTTAAATCTTCATCTTCTGTTTTGAGGTTTACTTCGGGAAGCTCTTCTGACTCCGATTCGTTCGTTTCTGTTGATTCCGGGCCAGGTGCAGTGTCAACTGCTATTGGAGTGTTCAGAACGGTTGGTACCGATTTCTAAACTGAACTTTTGTTTAACAAATATTAAATTAGATCGTAGTCGTATCAAAAGTTTCGATATATGTGACCAATGATCTTGATTGAATCTTTCCCTGTGATTATGTATTAGCATTCGCGCTTCATTTAATGGGTTCAAAATGCTATGCTATATTTGTAGTCTTTACTATTTGCTATTGCTACGAGAGTTATTTCTATGAAGCCTGGAGCAAAGCATTTTTGAAATGCTACAGTCAGAATACTATATGGAGCCGTAGCAATAACAAAAACTATAGTTTTTTTTTGGAGCAGAGCATTCTATATTACTACAGCTATTGCTCTCAGCAGTGCTATAGTAACTATAGTAAATATCTTATAGCATTTTTACTTGGAAAATTTTAAAAGAATAAAATGCTAGGCATTCGATTGATTTTGTGAAACAATAGAAACATATTTTAATATTTAAAACGGATTGTTTATTTTAAAAAAATGGATTTTGGAGTCTTAGAAAAAAGGTTAAAATTTAAGAAACCTCTATGTAGCCACTTCGCATTCGAGGCAAACAGGAATCTGACCACTTGTCGGTCACCAGCTCGAATTCGAAGGAGTTCTTGAGGTAAATGTCATGCAAACCGCTGCCGATGCAGCCATCACGCTTCTCAATGAAATTGGCAATCAGACTACGATCCACTTTCAAACCAGTAGAGTTGGAGTAAGAAAAAAACTTCAGAATTTGGAAAAATTGGGAATCCTAATTAAATTATGTCTCTGCATCTGAGTCTCCTGCGTCGGAATCATTGTCTTCAAATAACGGAAGATTTTGAATAGCTTTATCTAAATGATTTGAATTAAGTTTGACCAGAAGTATGTTTTCCAATGTATTTTGACTCATCCTGTTTCTGTTGTCCGCCAATATTAATTTTAAGGATGAAAATGCTCTTTCTATGGTGACTTATGAAAGATACAGGTTGTACAGATTATTGTATAGAATAAATTACAAAATGTATACCTGTGTTGGTGGCATAGCAAAGCATATTTGGCTGAGTTCATATAATTCTGGATCAATTGACTTTCTTTCGAGCCAAAAGTTTAATACATTGCTAATTTTCCTGTACGATAGATTTAAAGTCTCAATTTTTCTATTAACATCTGTTGCTGTAGTAGGAGGAGTCTCTGGTAAATGGGAGCTTAAATAATTGTGTAAAATATCAAAAGAAGAGTTTGATTCATTGTCGGTGATCAATAGACTTGCATTTCCTTGTTTACTGCTTAATTTGGGATCATGATGAATTATCTTCTTCCATAATGTTTTCAAAAATTCTGTACCATTCTGTTTTTGTTCAGCGTTTAATATATGGTGAAATCTAGGATCCAGGTAAAGGCATGCCAGCATTCCAGTGTTTTCAAGCAATTTCTTATTTCTTGTGTTTATACTGATTAGAAGGCTCCGCCCAATCAAAGTAATAATTGCATTCTGAGCGTTCGATGCCACAATTTGTTCTGTTTGCAGTTTGCAAGTAAGCCATAGTGCGTAAAAGTTTCCATAGTGTAGTTGTTCCGATTGAAATTGAATTATAGTCTTTTGTAAGGGGTTCATAGATGTAGTGTAGCCAGAAATAAAATCCAAAAGTGCGTCATTAAAATTAAAATTTTATTCGTCTGTCTTGTTGTTAATTATTGTATTGTTATTAAAATGTCCTTTGCTTGGTTAAGTCTTTCTATCATTTTATATGTTGAGCCCCATCTAGTTGGGCAATCTAATTGAGGCAACTTCAGTTTTTTTATGTCAAAGAGTTCACTGTATCCATTTGAAGCCTTCCGTATATGCTTAGTAATGTTTCGGCATTGCAATAAAAATTTGTTTATGTTTGTATTGTTTGTGACATCAATCGCACACAATTTTGCCGTGTGTGCTGCGCATCGACAGATTTGTATACCACCTACGTACACGTCTTCAGTGTTTTCAAAGTTATCAAGGTTTTCTAAGTATTTCGCGTTATTTTCTTCAACAACATGTTCATCCTCAAAATTATTAGTACTTTGATGTGAAAGTATTTTTGTAGTCTTTATCATATTGGCTCCATTGTCAGATGTTATAGAAATTAATTGTGTTATCTTAACGTCGAACTTTCTTAAAGTGCATAGTATTTCCTTGGCTAAGTTTCTTGAAGTACTAGAATTTTGTCCTTTTAGCTGTGTCATTCCTAAAATTTTTGATTGTATTTCATTGTTTTGTATAAATTGTGCACTAATTCCAAAAATATTTCGATTTAATCTTGTTGCACTATCAATTTTAAGCGAAAGTATACGATTTCTTAGTTCTTCTGTTATATGTGTTCAAATATTTTTGGCAACCTTACCCAGCACATTTTTACAATTTTGACTATTAAAAGCTAACTGTTTTCCACTCTTAGTGTTAAGGCCTTGACAAATAGGTTCAATTATATTTTTCATGTTTTTTGAGTCTAATATATTAAAAGGTATATGGTTTTCCGTAACGAGTCCTATGTATGACCGTATTAGTTGTTGTTTATTTATTTCAACTATAATAGTTCGTTTTTTTATGTACTTATCAGTTTTTACACTGGTGTTATCCGGTGTAATTTTATGGACGTCAGCTAAGTGTTTCTTCAGATTGTATATTCTCTCCTTCTTTAAAATCCTACTACAAATTTGGCACTGCACTTGCGTTTCATTCCAATCATTAAACCTTCTTAAAATATCCTTAGAATCTTTGTTTTTCGCCATTTTTTTTTTATTCACTTTAGAAGCAGAGAGTTCCGCTGTGACTATAATATATGACTATATATGAACACACTTTGAATACAATAGCAAAGCTGCTATAGCTATTTTCTAAATCTTACTATAGCAAATAAATATTTTACTATAGTAAATAAACTATAGCAGAGCTGGGAGCTACATTATACTGAATATATTACAGTTTTCCATAAGAAATTAATTTTTTAATAAAATTTCTTCCTTTTATGCTTCTACCACGTATAAGTCCAGGGCTTTAGGTAAGTACAGAATGGTCCACAAAATCTAATGTTTTACTTGTTCCTAAGAATTCGCAGTTCTAAAAAAATCGATTTCAGTATCGAACCTTTTCTTATACTTTGTTGGATATTTAAATCCGTTCTTCAAAAACCGCGAATTCTTAAGAAGAAGAGGAACTGATTGTGTGGATACTTTCTCTTCCTAGCTAAGGACATTTTTCTTATAGTTCGTTTGACATTTAAATCGATTCTCAATAATTTCGAATTCTTTAAAACCCCTTTGATTAGGCGATAATTAAAATAAAAGAAAAATTCACAATTTAACCTCAAAAGAAAAGAACGAAAATTACAGAAACTAAAACTGCCACACTCAGAGAAAAGAAAAGTTCAAAAAATGGAAATTCAAAGAGAGCTAAAATTGAATATGAGTGGCTTGGGGCATCTTTCCATTTAAAGGGGGTAAATATTTAAAAAATTAAATCTGAAGTAAATCAAATTAAATGGGAAAAAATAAATTAATTAAATATTAAATGAAACTTTTCCAAGTCGAATGGCAATAATCCCCATGCGGCACCTAACAATATTTATACAACAAAAAGTTTTAAAATTCTTATTTAACTATTTATCATATTTTAACCTGTTTTATATATTTATTGTCTATATTTATTTATTTAGTTCATGCATGTTCTTATATTTAGCTTAAATGATGGTTTTATAGTTTTAGTTGGTAAATAAATTTTATAATGTTTAACTAATTCGAGAAGTGGCCGCAGCTAGCGTTGTCTGCAATGTAGGGTAGCACTTGGTAAAGGGGTCGCTCAGGCTGTCAAGCGACGAAGGGGGTGAGCGACCAAAGGTAGGGTGGGCAGGCCAAGACCTCCACGACATCCAGGGAGGCGAAGGGTGGAGGCAGACGAAAGGGGAATTGTCAGGGAACGTTCAGTAGTATTGTATTGAGTGTGTTTATCTCAACCCGGTTTTAAGTTCGGTGATGCACGCGAGTATCTAAATATTATTAGCAAAAGGCAATACGAGTAATCGGCAAGATCATCACACCCATAGCCGAGAGCCAGAGCCGGAGAATATCTTTCGCGTGCGCCGATGGCTCGGCACAACAACTAGCCTAAATTATGGTTATGAGCGTAGCGGTTCGTTACAACTATCAGAAGTATATGTATCCAATATAGATTGATGTTGCTAGATTCTACCTTGTTGATGACATTGGCAGTGGAATCCACTGTTTTTGCATATACTTTTATCTTACGTGTATAAAGTGTTGTATTAAAATTATTATGATCTTCTATTGAAAATTTACTTATCGCATTACTGCGCATTTAAATTAACAACCTTCCTACCTAGTTTTTTGCATAGCTTTACGGGCTACACGTCTAATCGGGCAGAAAAAGTTCCGCTCAATTTTACAAAATATTATATTATATAAAAAAAAATATGCATCGTAGTGCAATCAAAAAAATATGCAACGCAGTGCATGGGTAAAAAAAAATGTTGTTTTAAGCTACGTCAGCTGGTCGTCGCCGGTTTGGCTATGCTGACGCTCCATCGAAGGCGCAGGTGGCGGTGGTGCCTCCCACGCTTAATAACTGCGGCTGCTGTCCTGGGCCTATTGGCTCAGGTGGTACCGGCGCTGGTCTTCGCACTGGTCTTCGGCTTCATGCATGCGGAATTGCATGCCGCAGAATTGAGAGGTCCGGGGCAGTCGGTCGGGCAGACTAGTGGTCGTTTTGGCAGTGGCTTGGGAATATTTGGTTTCGTTATTAGTTTTTGATTTATAACTTGTATTTGGTTTGCTGAGTGAGTTGTGACTTGTGGTACTCTATTTTGGTTTGGTTTCCTTTAAAAATTCAAGCTCATTATAAAGTTTTTGCGCCGTCGTCCATGCGGGCGGTGTTGATTGAGCAAATAGCAGCCACTTTATGCGGGCTATTCTTTTGTTAATTTTATTTTTCTGACCTCCACGTACAATTACGCACACTCTACTCACTCAGACGTGTTTTTATTTTGTATATCCTCCTTGTATTACTGACACAATCCTCCCGATCCGCTGCTCCTTGTGACTCTAGTCACGGTCGCCATGACAGTTTTATTTGTTTTAGTCGGAGCATCAATGGTGCCGCTCCAACGATCGAAGTATCTCTGTTCTTTTACAATATTCTTTAAGTCTGATTAAGGCTAAGTCTCGTAGCTGCGCTGCTCGCAGGCGGCGGCAGAGAGACGGCTATGTACCTATATACTTATGTATAAAGGAATGTACTTATATACGTTGCTATGCGCTCTCAAGTGGAGGCGCGAGGGGTATGCATATGCTGTCCGTTCGTTGCAATTACCGCCGACGCTAGCACTTTCTGTGTGCGGGCTAAGCCATAGCGATCGGTTCATATTTCGGCCACTTAGGGTTTATGATCGGGACTTTGAAATATGTATATATGATATGCTATTTGGTATTGTTTCAATACTATTTCGTATACAGAGTATACTATGTTAGCCATCAGAAGTATACATGTTAAGCTATTTTTTGGAAATGTTAGTACAATTTACATACTCTTTTAGCAAAGCCAGTATAAATATTACACCCCGTATTAATTTAAATTTTTTTTTTTAATTTTAATATATTATTAGATATTTTTTACATTTATAAAAATTACTGAAGGTAAAAAAACATGTACACAATAAGCGTATTTGGGCAAATGCGGCCGTTTTACCGCTTATGTCGCTGAACATCTTCAGAGTGAACGTCGTCCAGTTGAACACCGAAGCTTTGTCGAGGACTCTGATATTGAAGTAAACATTGCGCTGGCCACGGTCGCAAAAAATCCAAGCCGCATTAAGCAATGCGCAGATTGAAAGATCCTTAGTTACCCGGTAGCTGGAGTGGATTTCAAGTTGGTGTCGGTGAAAGGGTAAAATTTACACATTAGATAAGCACTAAGACACAATTTAAATATACTTACTTTTCAAATAAGCCCAAAATAAATCAAATGTTAAAATTTTCACAAGAAAATTAGCTTAAGCAGACCGCAGCGACGTTTACAAAATCCACCAATGTCAAACCCTTAAAATACTAACACGTCGAATAACATTAAAATGCGGTAACACGTTTTCTGTTCGAAATGCCCAGGCTCCACACCAGAGCATCCTGGCTTTACACCAATAACGAAAATCGAAACTGCGGTATAGATATTAAATCAGGTTATAAACCTCATACTATTTAGTCTTGACTTTGTAACGAACACGACTGTCTAATTACGCCCGAGAGTCTTTTCTGTCTATCTAACTTGCCGACTGGGTTCAGGGCTGGGGTGGATCTTTTGACTCTCGACCGCAGTCGTCACATTACCAATATGTAGACAGAAAGAAAAGGAGCTCGAAGGATTGCATTAGATATAGTACAGTAGGAAAAGCAGCTCAGCAGGCTTAGGAACAATAAGTTGGTGGTTTCTTCCCTTCAATACCCGCCCTCCTAGAAATTTAGACAAAAATTGATAATTGTCCCTTTTTGTTGAAACCGTTCTTTTCATTGTTGTTCACTCCATTTAATTACCATAATTCGGGCATTATCTCTAAATTAACCAATCTTAATTTGATTACGAAACTTACAATTTTAATACTTCATTGAATTTCAGATTTTAATAGATTTATACTTTATTATATAAGTTTGTGGGGCTTATTGCCGAGTAATAAAATAAAAAATTTATTGAATATTTAATTTTTAGATTATGCTTTAATAATTTATGGCGGTTATGGAGCATGTCAGGAAATTCATACGCAATAATAAACAACGATGAGCGGCTATGCCGTACTTACTTAGGCTGCCACGAAGTCAGCAGGCCTGATGACATAGCTGGAGGTGTTATTGGCTGAGGCAATTTAACGATATTACATTATTTACATATGTTCCCCACATGACTCCCTTTTGGCAACAGAGTATGCATTAAGCGTTTAAAAGTAAACAATGAATCTCCAACTACTTTAATTGACTGCAGAAGGCTTCAGGGAAATTAAGAAAAATGATTAATGCTAATAACTAACTGAGGCACGTAATTCCTTCAACCACATGCCGGACACTCTCTGCTTATCAGTGCTGATTTATGCGTTCCAAATTGTCTTCCTTCTTTTTATACGTCGTTTAGCATCTCCTGTATTTCTGCTTTCCTAGCATACCCTTGAATGGAATCTACCTGCAGCAGCAGGATCCGATGGTGCACAGGCACGCCTTACGGGTTTTTGATCCGCACGTGGAGAGCGGTGGCCGTATGGCCCTGTCCGACGATTGATTCGCAAGTGGACGTCGCTCCGCACGTGGAGAGCGGAGGCCGTTAGCTCGCGGGTGGAAGATCGATCCGCACGTGGAATGCGGTTATGGTTGTCTCCTTGGCCGCTCCGGCTTAAGTCCGTGTGCGGCCGCGGATACTTCCCCAGCAGAGGGTATCCGCGCCGCTCGAAACTGGATCTTCACGACAGATTTCGCTGGGGAAGCTGTAGCTGGGGGTGCTCCGCACGTGGGCGATGGCAGAAATACTCCGCAGCGGTGTTTCAGGTGCGTAGCGTTGTGCACGTGACACGCTGCAGGCTCCGTAGATCTCCCCCGAGTCTGATTCACGGCGGGGGCAGCCTGTACCTGAGGGCTACTTCGTTAAGAATGCGATCACTTAAAGCATAACACTTTTTACATACCAAGATTGACAAAAAATTGAAAATATCGCTCGTCTCTTGCAGAAACGCAGAGGCGGGACATGAAGCAGGGTCGTTGTTAGCAGTTTAATACTAGCTGTGATATATTATTAACACAACCGATATTAAATGTAAACTTTCGATATTTTTTTTGGGTGTACTCGATAGCAATACAAAAAAATTTTAAGTTCAGTCTTTGGTTAATGTAAATTGCAACAATCATTCCATCACGATGGGATCGAAATAAATTATATCCCCACCAATCAACAACGAGGTCAGACATATTTATTCATTTATTTATTTGTTTATTGTATCCTAGCGTTAGAAGATTTAGAAACTTATGAATTAATATAGGGCATGCACAAGTTTGTCAGCGAGGTAAGTTGGTTCATTTGTCATAATAATCTTGAACAAAGATTTCATTTTTTCTATAAGGATCTTAAGGTTTACTGGCATAAAGTGTTGGGATACTGCCAACTGCCTTAACAGTCCATATATTTATACCCTTACAAAGGGTATTATAATTTCAGTCAGAAGTTTGTAACGAAGGAGGCGTTTCCGACCACATAAAGTATATATATTCTTGATCAGTACCAATAGCCGAGTCCATCTAGCCATGTCCGTTTCTATGCGAACTAGTCTCTCAGTTTTAAAGCTATCGCGATGAAACTTTCCCAAAAGTTTTCTTTCTATTGCAGGTAGTACATATGTCGGAGCGAGCCGGATCGGACCACTATATCTTTAGGATCCCATTGGAATAATCAAACAAATATAAGAAAATTCATTGTAACTTTGTACCTACTTTGTAGGCGTTATGATTTTTGACAACTTAAAAACAAAATGTTAAATAGGCACGCAGAATCTAAAATCCCTGGAACTGCACTGATAGAGTGAGCATTAAACTACAAGTATTTACTTTATCTGCAAGGGTATATAAGCTTCGGCTAGCCGAAGCTAGCTTCCTTTCTTGTTTTCTGTTGCTTAAGTAATATGTGTACTCCATTGCAAGGTATTGTTGAAAGTTACAACCAAGTTAACATTATTTGCCTACGTTGCGCAGTTGAGCCCAGGTGTTTTTTGTGGAAGAAAAGTTGGCGAATTTATTGCTGACACCATGACACCATTGTACGAAGTTTTTTAAAAAATTTTGGGTACTTGAAGTTTTATATCGCTTCCATCTTAGATATGCTTTGTCCCGTAGCTGTATGACTTTTCTAATATCGGCGTTAAACCATGGTTGTTTCTTAGGTCGAGTGATCTTACGTTTTAGTGAAACATGCTTATCATAGAGATGTTTAATGTTAGTATTAAGAACGCATAATTGGTCCTCAACATTTGTATGCGTATAAATAGAATTCCAATCCCACGCTACAAAATCAGTTTCAAGTTGATGATAGTCAATACTCAATATTAATGTCATTATAGTCAAAGGTCAGATTATATGTCAGAACAATAAGGTCATGCTTTGAAAAAACTGGTACAGAAACCTGGTCATAAATTATTATTATTATTAATTATTGTTTGGCTTCCTAACGCTACAAGTTTTATAACTTATAAATTATTGCGCTAGTCACAACTGATAATTAAATTTTATATTTGAACAAAATTGGTTCTTAAATCTAATGACATACATTTAACATAAATTATTGAAAATAGAGAATGACAAATAAATTTAAATTGAAGTTATAAACAAAGGAAATGGTTTTGGGGATAAGTCACAATGTTAATATAGGATAATATACCTTATAGCAAACTAGAACCTCTATTTAGGTATGAGAGAAGTTTTGTCTTAAATAGTGTTGCACTCCTAGTGAGCAGCGGATCCTCGATGGCCTTTCCAAACGTCTGGACCTGATCTCTGACGAGGTCAAGCGGTCGGCTGAACGGGTCACCAGCCTGGAGCTGGAGGTGGCCGATCTGCGCTCCCATCGAGACCAGCTGCGTGAACGAATGGATCATCTGGAGCGCGAGGTTGGTGAGCTGCGTACACTGCGGGAGAGAGTTGGGGGGGTGGAGACGAAATTATCCGCTCAGCACATAGCAAACAATGCATGCGACTTACGTCTGCACGGAGTCCCCTTTCAGGAGGGAGAAAACCTAAAAACACTGTTCAACCAGCTATGTTTTTCACTAAAACTCACTCCGCCGCCAAGAATTCGGGACATTTATCGAGCGCGGAAACAACAAAACTCGATAGTTGACCCGGTTGTATTAATTAAATTAGATACCGTCCGAGAGAAAATCTCTTTGCTCCGATCGATTGGGTCATATCGGCGAGAGAACAAACAACAACTGAATTTGCATATGATGGGCCTCGACTCAAGCGCCACGGTCTATGTAAATGAGCAGCTTTTGAAAGAAAATTATCTTATCTTCAGAGAAGCGATGCGCCTAAAAAAGCTTAAAAGGTTTAATGCTGTGTATACTCGAGGAGGTTTAGTCCACGTGCGCTGTACTGGAGGAGAGAGTTACTTTCGAATTGAGCGGATGGACGAGCTTTCAGCGCTCGCTCAGGAACACGAAGTCGGGCCCCAAAGCTCTCCCCCTCTCTCTTCCAAAACTCCATCAGCAGCTGCTAGCGAAGCTGGGTTTCACTCTTAAATTGTCACCTTATAACTTCTCATTAACACATAGTCTTATTCTAGTTACTCTTAATCAAGTATTTAATATAAAAGGAATTTCTCTCAATTTATTTTCTGTATTTAATGTTTGTGTTTTTGTTTTG
Source organism: Drosophila pseudotakahashii (assembly GCA_035046095.1). Taxonomy (NCBI): domain Eukaryota; kingdom Metazoa; phylum Arthropoda; class Insecta; order Diptera; family Drosophilidae; genus Drosophila; species Drosophila pseudotakahashii. The sequence continues at coordinate 380,156 of JAWNOE010000117.1, read as the reverse complement.
TGGCGTATTGCCAAATTTTATCATATGAGGTCGCTCTCAATTACTATATCTAGGTTGTTTACATGCCTAACTTTTAATATACATTTTAAATGCTTTCTTTGATAAATAACCCCATTGAGAACAGCAACGTAGTTCTCAAGCTCTTATGCAAGCAATATAAAGGTCTTAAAATATGCCATATAAATGCCCAGAGTCTTACCAAAAAGATTGAAGAATTCAGATACTTGTTCGTTAACTCCGGAGTCGATGTTATATGTGTTTCTGAGACATGGTTTTCGTCCGATGTTAGTGATTGTCTTGTCTCATGTGAAGGATTTAATTTGTATCGTGCTGATCGTGATGGACATGCGGGGGGTGTTGCAATTTATTTAAATAAGAGATTTAAAGCCAAAGTAGTCAAGAAAAATGAATCAAATAGTACAATAGAATATCTATTTATTGAACTCGTGCCATCTGTCCAAACAGAAAAATTACTTCTGGGTTGCGTCTACCGACCCAATCGAACCAATGACTATACCGAATTTTTTGCCCTTTTCTGTGATATATCTATGACGTATAGCAATATTATATTGACGGGGGATATGAACAGCAATGCTCTAAACGAAAAACATCTTGTCAATAACATGGAATCTGTGGGAATGACTATAGTGAATTCGTCATTTCCAACGCATTTTTCTAGTACCTGCAACACTCTCCTAGACGTATTTTTCGTAAACAAACCCAACAATGTTCTTTTATATGACCAGAGCTCAGTACCAGCATTCTCTAAACATGACCTTATATTCGTTACCTTTGACATTTCTATCGATAATACTGACCACCAAATTACTTTTAGGGACTTCAAAAATATTGACTACAATCTGTTAGCGTTTGAATGTAATCAATGTGACTGGAACGCGTTGTATGGTCTTGTTTCTGTCGATGAGCAAATTGATTGTCTCCAAAATAATGTACTGCATTTATATAATACCTGTGTTCCTATAAAAACCAGAATATTGAAACAAAATAAGCACCAATGGTTTAATAGCACTATTGAAAGTGAAATAAAAAGAAGAGATACGGCTTTTAAAAAATGAAAAAGGTATAAAGCAAATTATTTATATGAAGAGTTCAAAGCCTTACGAAAAAAAGTAACGGACTTAATTCACTCATGTAAATGCGCTTATTTTAATACTAAATTTACAAATGCAGTTGATACTCGACAAAAATGGAAAGACCTTAAGGCACTAGGCGTTGGTAAGCCAAAACCTTCATTGGAAATTGATGTGGACATCAATGAATTAAACCAAAAATTTGTGCAATGTCAAGTACCTGAGGTGTCATTTAATGAGTACTGTGATCATGCTGAGACAAACAATGACTGTGATATAACCTGTGATTATAGATTTAGCTTTTCGTGTATTAGTGAATGTGATGTACTTGAAGCCATCCTTAATATACGATCAAACGCAGTTGGACTTGATAACATAGATCCCAAATTTATTAAAATCATACTACCAAAAACTTTGCCACATGTTACTTTTGCCGTAAATAGTGTGCTAACCACTTCCACTTTCCCTAAAATATGGAAGGACGCCAAAATACTTCCTGTTCGTAAGGCAAATGGTGACTATAGGCCAATATCTATACTACCGTATTTGTCTAAATTAAGCGAAAACCTAATGGCCAAGCAAATCAACAAATATGTAGAGACAAATGGTCTGTTGAACAACGCGCAATCAGGTTTTAGGAAAAATAGGAGCTGTGTAACAGCCTTGCCGAATATAGTGGAGGAAACCAGGGAAAGCATGGAGGAAGGCAAAGTAACTCTACTGACCCTTCTAGACTTTAGCAAAGCCTTCGACACCGTGAACTATGATATTCTGTGCTCTAAGCTAATAAGAATGTTTAACTTCTCTGTAACAGCAGAGAAATTGATACGCTCTTACTTAAATTGCAGACGTCAAGCCATAGTTACGTCCACTCAAACTTCCAACTATGAACAGCTCTCTAGAGGAGTTCCACAGGGATCTGTTCTAGGACCTCTTCTTTTCTCTATGTATGTTAATGAGCTTCCAAATGTTGTGTCCTCGTGCAAAGTCCATATGTATGCCGATGACGTTCAAATGTGTGTATCGCGTCCTTTGTCCAGAATAAATGAATGTGTAGTGATGTCAAATACTGAATTGTCGGTAGTAAACAAATGGTCGAAGCTAAATGGTCTACAAATAAACCCAAAAAAGTCTAAATGTTTGGTTGTTTATAATAAATTAATCGATACCACTGCCCTGACACCATTAGTAATAGATGGTGAAGTCATTGAGTATGTTGAAAAAGCAAATAATCTGGGTATCATATTCAACAAAACACTCACTTGGAGCGACCATATTAACCAAGCTATTGGAAAAACATATGGTTCTTTAAGGTCACTGTTCCATACTCAAAAATTCTTACCAGAAGGGACAAGACTTCTAATGGCAAAAACCTATTTAATACCGCCATTATTCTACGGCGTCGAGATATTCGGAAACAGTGATGCAACAAGTAAACAAAAACTTAATGTAGCGTTTAATAGTGTTGCGAGATATGTCTTTAATGTAAGACGTGGGCATCCGATTTCAAGTTTAGCGTACAAGATATTTGAAGTTGATCTTCAATCATGGATCCAATTCAGGGCATTAGTGGCATTGCACAAAATAATTAACACCAAAGAACCCGACTATCTCTACAAAAAACTAACACATACCAGTTCGAGACGAACGAATAACATTGCCTGCATAAGACACAAAAGAACTTTTTCTGAAAAACATTTCTTTATTTTTGCTGTTCGCTATTGGAACGAACTTCCCAATGGATTTAAAATAATTAAGAGCGTACCGAAATTTAAATCAACATTAATTATACACCTTAAAAACCGTTAATATAATGAGAGAAATTAGTTTAAATTAGTTTAAGTACCCCCAACATCAGTTTAAATTTGTAAAAAACTATATGTTTCAATGAAAATTTGTATCCCATTTTGTTCATTTTCTTTTCTTTATTTTTGTTTTATGTATGTTATATATAGTATTTTCATTTATTATGTGTCTTTTCTTTGTAACTGTCTTTAAAATAACTGTTTTTTCTTAAGATTATTTTCTAAATTATTCTGATCAAAAGTATTGTAATTCACGTGACTAGCACATTAATATATAAGTTTAACTTGTAGTGCTAGGAATTTAAATAAATATTTATTATTAAAGAGAGTTTCTTTTATGTAATTGGGAAGTATATTCCACGATCTAATCGCATTTATAAAAAATTGTCTATTTAAAAGCAGAAACCTGTGTCGGATGCTTACAATGTTCTTTGTTCTTGGAGATCTGGAGAATTGTAAGCCAAGTTAAGGTTAAATATTTTGTAAGCAATAGTAACAGGTAAGGAACATTTAACTAGTGACGAGAATCTTATTTGCCCATATGTTTTGCCCACTGCTTTGTTTACGTGGTCATCCCAGTTCAATGTTCTATTAAATGTCATACAGCAAGGTTTTTTCCAAAATCCAGATTGATGGTCATTAAGGAGGCTATTGACAGATATACAATTATTTATTTGTGATGCGACAATATTTTCAAACACCTTCGAGAGGTATGGAAGAATAGATATGGGGCGGTATTCTTTGCTTGCTTTGGGTATTGGGATAATTTTGGCGGTTTTCCAGCAATCCGGAACCGTAGACGTGGTAAGGGCCGTGTTAAATGTGTGCGTAAGGACGGGATAAGTTTAGGAAGTATCATTTTTATAAATTTAGGATGAATATCGTCAGGCCCAACTGCGTTAGACTTAACTTTAAGAATATTATCTAAGACATCACATTGGTCAACACACATAAATCTAAATCTAGTATCACAGATGTTATCAGGTACTGAATTTAGGTACGTGTTGGTTGTGACCTCAGGAACTGGGCATACAGCTAATTTTAAGTTGAGTTCATCTATGTCAACATCTAGTTCCTGTGATGTCTTTTGTTTACCTATCCCTAGAGCTTTAATCTGTTTCCATGTTTGACTCGAAGAGGTTGAGTTTTTATATCTTTGTCTATAAAAGTTTGATTTTGCAGAGTCGATTAGTTTGGTAACCGTTTTTCTCAGATATGCAAACATGCTGTGGTGTTGCGGTGTTTTGTATCTTTTCCACTTCTGGCATGCTTCATTCCTTTTTATAATTGCCAATTTTACATTATTAGTAAACCATGTTTTTGCAGACGGTCGGATTGTTTTACTTCTAACTGGAACAAAACTATCGTATAGGTGGCTAATATTATATTGAAGAAGGTTAAGTTGACGATTAACTGTTGGAAGACTGTAAATATTGTCCCATATACCCTGGTTAAATGTTTCGCTCAACAGTATATAGCTAATATTCTTAAAATCTCGATAAACTATTGTATGGCCAGTGTAGTTAAGGTCAAAGTTATAGGCCAGGTATATAAGGTCATGTTTTGAAAAGGACAGAACAATTAGCTGATCATACAAACAAATTTTATTAACATCACTCACAAAAAACAAATCTAATAAGGTGTTACGTGTTCTGCTGAAGTGGGTTGGAAATGAAAGATTCACCGGTTTCAGACCTAGCGATTCCATGTTGCTGGTAAGGAGAGATTCCCTCAGAATATCACTATTAAAATCACCAGCAAGGATTACATCAGTATAGTTTACTGTAATATCTGACAGAATATTGATTAGATCATCATAATTTGTGTTAAATGCAGCCAATTAATAGATTTTTCTGAATGATTGCGTTATGTATTTAAAGAAAAATATATTCTATTGCACTGTTTATTGTGTGTTGGCAAATAATTTTTGTTTTTAAATTTTTGCTTACATATATGGCAACTCCTTACCCATGACTAACACGATCAGAACGGTACACAATATATCCATCACACGATATAAGCACATCACATAGACTCTGGACAAACCATGTCTCAGACACACATACAATATCAATTTCCGTATTTAATATACCTAAACTCTTCTATTTTCTTTGGCAGGCTTTGATCATTTATATGACAAATCTTTAGACCAGGTTTCTGCTTTGCAAGGATGCACAGAAAGGCATGACTATTTTCAGCTGAACTATTTAAGTTTTCTTCCCTTGCTAATAGTTTTAAATCGCAAAATAGAATAACAAGGCCTACACACCAGACAAAAAATTAGGCAAACAACTAAATTAACAATGCGACTGATCCTAGACAAAATACTTACAAGAATTAAAGATATTAAACTAATTTAAAATCCTAATATAGAAATAAAAAATGTTTTAATTACGAAATGAATTATTCTCTAAAGCGGAATCTCTGCTTGAGTTGATTTCGGCCGCATCTCTACTCAGATCAGAACGCTCATTAGAGCTTTGCACATAGTAAGCATAATAGTAGGCTTGACAAATACGTCTCCACGTTGAGTAAAGACTGCCGCAACGCGCTTTTGTTTTTTGAGTCGCATAGAATGCTTAAAGATTTGTTTTTGTTAATTGTTCGTTTAAATATATAAATGCCGGCGAGTCACAACCATTCAGCTGTAAGCTCAGCTGCGATTTGGTTGTTCGTCGGTGCACTCCAATCGCCCGCAGCAGCGCAGCTTTTTCGCGCACTTGGTCCATTTTTATATCACAGATTTAATTAAGTCGCTAAGAAAGAATACGTCAAGTAATATATCACAGCTGTTGGTAAAGTGGGTAGGTATTTCACTGTTTACTATAATTAATCCGAGTGCTTTAAATTTATTTAGCAGATTAGCCTCTTTAAGATTCTGATACATACTCTACAATTTGATAAGTTAAAGAAGGATATAGTTAATAACTATATAACTATATATATATAACCATTAGTTATACCAATTACACTATGCAGCATCAAAAATTTACCTCGATGGATGCTATATTTTTGGATTCGTTACGAATTTCCAAGTTAATTTGCGTTTTCCAAAAAGTTCCCCGACGCAAGGATTCTTAGCAAAAGGACCTCAAAGTTCGAAAAATGCTGAAATTGGCCAACTTTCCAGAGATCTCAGAGGCAAACGGATGCATGGTTTGATTCGATGTTAAAGTTTTTTAAAAGATACACTCTTTATATTTCAAACCCTATACTTAGAATAATTTTAGGATTTTTTTAAGGCAGAAACAAATTCTAGAAAACAGTCAAAAAACATAAAAGTATACAGCTGCGGTCAAAATAGTAGTAGTGTTGCCGCCCTGTGTTTTTAAAAGTTTGATGTTTTAACTTTTTTTATCCAATTAGTCGAATAGTTAAATTATAATCAATACAATCTTACCAGGAAAATATCAATTACAACAAAAAACTTTTAAATACACAGGGCTGCAACACTACTACTATTTTGACCGCAGCTGTCTACTTTTATGTTTTTTGACTGCGTCGGAGAACTTTTTGGAAAACGCAGTTTAACTTGGGAATTCGTAACGAATCCAAAAATAAAGCATCCATCGAGGTAAATTTAGAAAGCACTAAAAATGCTGCACAGTGTTTTTAATACAATATAAAAATACTTAGAAACGAGATATATGGTTAAGTTACGTTGAGGATACATGAAGATTACAGACATACAATTTACCAGAGACATATAATTGTTATTGTTGTTCTTGAAATGATAATTCAGTTGATGGAAAGGCATCCGTTAACTGCTGCATTCCTTCGAAGAATTGAAATGATTCATCTCCAGCATCTTAAAATGCACCAGGCCGCGTCTCGTAAATACTGCAGTCACCTTTTTCATTATTTTAAGGTGCATAGCCTTTTTAAAAATTGTATATTGCTCCTTGAATAGCTGATCATTAATATAGAACGGCACTTGAAAGTCAAATCCCATTAGGTTCAACTGAAGAGGTTGCTTCCTTTCGCGGCGATGCATTTCCAGGCTCCTGAGTAGCAATATTTCAATTTATTTTTCAATTTATTTTTAAAATGCTTTGTCCCGTAAATATTCCATTTTTGGGACTATTACAGGATCACATTACAGCGCTGTGTTTTACGAGCGCAGAAGATCTCTGTGATCCTTGGTGGTGGCGTTAGGCCTAAGGCATAGCAGAGGGTGTTGTAGAGCGTTTAAACATTCTCGCCTTCTGCAAAGAAACTACATGAATAGGTCAAGAGCAGTTTTGGACACGTCCAGTTCACGAACAGAGCCATCTCGTGATATGCGCTCCAACTTACTTTGTAGCTAATCTCGTTGTGAACGCAGGTCCTCCGCATCCTTCTCCAGGGTGTTTGTCTATTCCAAATTGCTCAGAGTGCAATTCGTCGGTCACTGCAGCCCATCTTCTATGTTTTGATGCTGTCCGCTGCTTTTCGTTGTGCCGTCGCGCCTTCTACACTTCGTGTGAAAACATTTCGCCAGATGTGGATAAATTGCTGACCAATCTGCCGAATTTATTGTGACAATGCGACAACTGTCTTGTCGCTTATGATTCCCACTCAAAAATTGATGAACTCAATAATAAAATCAATAAGCTGAAAATATGTTCGGATCTCAACAACAAATTCCTAAGTGCGGTCGCCCCCAAACCTGGGGCCATTCAATCTCAATCTCAGCCTCAACCGCAGCCGCAGCTAAGTGCTAACAACATGAACAACGTTAGTACCAGGCCGCGGACCCTTAGACCTTTGGCAGTGTCCGCCAATAATGAGGCGCATGTGGCGGACCCGCTAACTGTGGTTAAAGAGGGTGATTGGAACATCGTACGTAAGAAGAGGAGGAACATTCGGAAAAACAACAAAAAGCGTTTAGTTGGTGAGGCCCCCAGCTGTAACGAATTGACAGTAATGCAAAGCCAGAAATATTTGCTTGTCGGTAAATTTGCAGTTGACACCGAGCCAGAGGCGGTGTTAAAATATGTGGCTGAAAAGCTTTATGTGGCCACTGAAACTTTTACATGCTTCAAGCTTGTCAAACTTGATGCTGACTTGTCAGATCTTTAGTTTGTTAACTTTAAGCTGGGAGTTCCTGATCATCTCCTGGCAGCAGTTTTCAACAATAAATTCTGGCCAATGTCAGTTAAGGTGGGACATTACGTTCAACGAGAGAGACCCAAAGCGGATCACGTTAATCTTCGAAATCCAACAGCCGATGAATCTTCTACGCCCATAAACTCCCTTTCAAAAAACTCCGAATAATCGGCGTCACTGGCATTGACGTCTGTTGCGGTTCCTTCGTTGCTTATCGCCGCAATTCTCAACTGTATTACCAACAACAACGGCAGAAGCTAGTGGTGAATCCGCTCGCTCTCTGCATCGATCTCTCTCATCAACTCGCGCAGCAACAGCTGCATTCGCAACAACAATAACACCAGCTGATTTTGCTGTCTGCTTTATTCAACCCCGAACTGGTTCTGGATGCGCTCCCACACAGCGCTCTCCTTGGAATTACGCTCTCTTTTCATCGTGCAGCTCTATACATTCAGTTGTTTACGTCGGCTGCCTTGTGTGATGTTCCAAGTTCTCTCGCATGCGAGGCATATACTCGCAGCGTGCTCTTCGAAGTGGCGCTCTCTTCACCTCTCGCTGCCAGGACCTAGCATCCATTATCTCGCAGCGTGCTCTTCGGATTGGCGCTCTCTTCACCTCCCGCTGAATTGGCGCAGTATCCAACAGCTCACAGCGTGCTCTTTGGAGTTGCGCTCTCTTCACCTCCCGCTGCCTGGATGCAGCATCCAGCGTCTCGCAGCGTGCTCTTCGGAGTGGCGATCTCTTCTCCTCCCGCTGAATTGGCGCAGTATCCAACAGCTCACAGTGTGCTCTACGGTGTGGCGCTCTCTTCGCCTCACACTACCTTGGAGATGTGGCCAACACCTGGGTGGCTCAGCGATTTTAATGGAGGATCACTCTCTGCTACACAGTTGCATCGTTGGATTGTAATACCATTTATGATCCTTGGGATGATGATCTCAACCTACCAATACGTATTCGTACGGAATCACTGCGCAGTGTTCTTAATGGATCCAACGGCTGTGAAGTGCAGACGACTGTTGCTGCTGTTGCTGATTTCACTCTCCCTGATTACCGCCAGGCATCCATGGCAAGAGTTCCAAGAAATTCACCTAGCCGTAGAATTGGAAACAACCGTCTTACAATTTTCTTTCAAAATATATCTGGAATGAGGACCAAAACCCAATCTGTCGTCATAAACACATCCACATCCAATCCAGTTGCATCGTTGGATTGTAATACCATTTATGATCCTTGGGATGATGATCTCAACCTACCAATACGTATTCGTACGGAATCACTGCGCAGTGTTCTTAATGGATCCAACGGCTGTGAAGTGCAGACGACTGTTGCTGCTGTTGCTGATTTCACTCTCCCTGATTACCGCCAGGCATCCATGGCAAGAGTTCCAGGAAATTCACCTAGCCGTAGAATTGGAAACAACCGTCTTACAATTGTCTTTCAAAATATATCTGGAATGAGGACCAAAACCCAATCTGTCGTCATAAACACATCCAATAGTGATTATGACGTAATCATATTGGAGGAAACCTGACTCAGCCCTAACTTTAACGACAACAAGTTCTTCGATGCAAATCTGTTCAACGTCTATCGTAAGGACAGAGACTTCAGCAGAATACAGTGCGATAGAGGTGGTGGTGTCATCGTGGCAGAACGCCATACTTTCTGCTGCATAGCCGTTAAACTTGAAAACGAAGACTCTCTTCTGGACCAGTTGGCTGTCCAGGTAGCTGGCCCGTCAGGAAAGACTGTAATAGTTGCTTCCTACATTCCCCCTGGTAGCGATTTTACGCTTTATCAGGCAAATATGAATAATATTTCCAGCATAATTAACAGTTTAGTTGACGGTGTGGGTATCTGTGTGACAGGAGATTTTAATTTAGGATCGCTCTTTATGGTGCCTGGTAATGTTCACCAGACACATGAAATTATTGTCCTTGACGATTTTTATAGTATGGGCCTCAGCCAAATAAATAATATCTTTATTGATTTGCATAGGCTACTAGATTTAATTTTCATCCATTCGATTGTTCATTCCTCGGTAAGCCTTGCTGAATATACTTTTTCTAATTGTAATTCTCATTATAGGGCCATTTGCTTTAATATTGAATTTTATAATTTTTTACCAACAGTTAATGTAGTTCCTATGTATAACTTTGATGATTCCAGCCTGGCTGCCGTAAGTGATTGCCTCGTATCTATTAATTGGGTTTCTTTACTATCGGATGCTTGCATTGAGACCAATTATAATAATTTTCTAGTTGCACTAAAAAATACTCTGGATAGCATTGTCCCAACCAAGATGCGGGGTTCTTATAGTTAGTGTACCACGGAAGCCTATAGGAACCCCTCCAGAAGTATAAAAATTTAAGGAATAAGTTCTATAAAAGGTTCTTAAGATGGGGTAATCCGGTGGATGGCGATAGATACAGGCAACATAAGCGTGAATTTGAGTTTTTTAATATATGTTATACATAATCAATACATTTCTGATATTGAAAATAGCTTAAAATCCAATCCTAATTCGTTCTGGCGCTTCGTTAATTCTAAAAAGTCATTATCATCCATACCTTCAACTATGACATACAAGAATATGGTCGCTAACTCTGGGGCTGATATTGCCAACTTATTTGCTTCATTTTTTTCTGCCAACTTCGAGCCCGCTTCTAGCTGGAATAACCAGGAAGTTTTAAACAATATTCCAGAATTTAGTAGTATCGGCTCCCTTGATATAACTGATGGGGACATCTCTGAAGCTATAGTTGATGCAGCATCCATACTCCATCATGGATCTTCGTTCTTTCTAAAACATTGCTATTCTGGTCCTCTTAAAATCTTTTTTTCTGCCTCTCTAGCTCAGGGAAATTTTATATCTAGATGGAAAATGGCTAAAATTCTACCGGTTCATAAATGTGGATGTAAGTCTGAGATCTCAAACTACAGGCCTATTGCCAAAATAAGCAATATTGCTAAGCTGTTCGAGAGAATCGTAGTTAAAAAAAAATCTTTCCATTTAAATGCCTATAATGACCCAAATCAGCATGGGTTTATGCCTGTACGTTCTACGACCACGAATCTTTATAATCCTTTGAGTCCCATTCGCAGGTGGATACAGTTTATACTGACTTTGCCAAGGCTTTTGGTAAGGTCTGTCACTCTGCCTTTCAAGGAAAGCTTTTCATCTTGGCTTTCACTCTTCACTTCTAAAATGGATTTCGTCTTTCATAGCTGAAGTCAGTGGATCAGTATCAAACTCATATAAAGCGACATCTGGGCTTCCTCTGGGCTTCCTTTCTCTGGGCCCCTTGCTCTTTATCATTTTCATTAATGACATTTGCTTCTGCATTCAGTCAGCCAAATATCTTCTCTATGCATTCGACTTTAAGGTGTACCTTTCGGTGAATTCGTTAAGTGACACTTATTTGCTGCAGTCTGATCTAAGCAAAATTAGTTTATAGTGCACTCGGAACAAACTGCCACTTAATCAAAACAAATGTCATGTGGTCCGCTATAGTAAACGTTCATTATCTATTATTTCAACGTATTATATTTACGATCACCCACTGCTTGCGCTGAACGAAATAATGGATCTTGGGGTCCTCTTTGATAGCAAATTCCTTTTCAATCACCACATTAATTACATCCTGCCCAAAGCATATGCTATGTTCGGATTTGTCAAACGAAATACTGTACTGTTTAGGGACCCGTACTCATGACTGTCAGTGTTTTCTGCATTTGTTCGCTCAAGGGTGGTAACAAGGTAGCAATAGGGTTGAGCGGCTTCAGAAAAAATTTCTGAATTTTTTACTCCAGCCGTTGCATTTTTCAGAACCATTCCTTTTAAGGGCTTTGCCTTTATTTAACTCCCTACCAGCTAGCATCCGGTTATGTTGGGGATCCAAGAAGGATATGCTTAGGCAATCGCTTAAGGAATATTTTTTATGTAGTTCTTAGTCCTAGATTTAAGTTTATAACCTACTAGCCAGATAAGGATTAAATTCATTGACGGAATAAATAAATAAATAAACTCGCATCAAGGCGCTCAGTAACACCGTCTACAATGCGTTTTTCGGCTTCACGCATGTTGGATACCATAGCATCTGCCTGCTCCAGGAGACGTTGGTTCAGTGCGGCAAGCATTTTATCCATATGGTCATCCGAAGTGCAATGTTAATGTTTTTTCGCAAGCGTTTTGTCTTGGGCTGCGACGTTGGCTATGTGAACTGGCTATGTGTCAATTCGGGTAGACGATAGCCTTGCCAAGTTGTACAGGTCTGAGACTTTGTTGTGTATGCCAGTGAGAAACAAACGCGTCCGTACTTTTACTGAAATGATTGTCGGACAATCTATGTTTCTGAGACGCAAGTAACATCCACATTAGAACGGACAAACCTATTATTAAAGTCATCCATTTTCTTTGTTAAGCCTTGGGCATTGATGTGACATACTTAAAGAACCGTTTGTTTGTTACTTAAAATGTTTATCATTGCATAACTGCTTGCCCCTGCTGTTCTTATTTAGAATTTATGTCCCATTTCGTTTTTTCTTAATACAAACTGTTGCAGAATTAGAATAGTAAACCTACACACCATAAAAATAATAAATACAATTTTATTAGCTTTACCAAGCCGCGAAAGAAGTTTTCAGGTTCTGCGATTTTTGGTGTTGCGGTATTAGACGGGTTGGAGGTAGTTCTTCTTGTAGGAACGATTTGATTCGCTACTGTATTCGTCTGAAAGTATGTAGTAGGGAGAATGAAGTGTTTCCGACCCCATAAAGTTGATATGGATAGTGATCCAAACTAGTTTGTCTGTTTGTCCGTCCGTAGTAATGCTGACATCTTGGAAACCACAAAAGCTAAAAAGTTGAGATTTCTCATGAAGAGTCCTGGGGTTCCTGCGCGGCGCAGTGCCAGCGTGTGGTTTTGGAATACATTGCCTGACTACTCTAAGACAACGTTTGATCTTTGACGGCTATATAGTCAAGCTAGTTTAAAGTGAAAGCCGTTTTGGCTCAAACTCTCGTTTGATTTGACGGCTCCTCACACACACGTGAGAACACTCTTGGAGTCCACCTGAACCCTGAGAAGATGGCAGCGCTCTTCAACCAATGCCTGAGAGAAGGTACCTTCCCCGAATGATGGAAGCGGAAAAAACTCTTGCTCCTCGCCCGGCAAACCAGCTGGGGATCCCTTCTCCTTCAGGCCGATTTTCCTATTGGACACGATAAGAAAGGTCTTCGAGAAGGTGATAACAGATAACGCAGGTGGACTGTCCCCGAATCAGTTTGGCTTCAGGAAGAAGAGGTCGACCCTGGACGCGATCACAAAAGTGACAATAGATGAAGAGGATGTACGGAGAAGTACTGCCTAGTGGTAAAGCTGGATATCCGCAACGCATTCAACTCGGCTGACTGCGAGCGGACGTTGGATGTACTGAAAGCGTTCTACGTTCAAGAATATCTGTTGAACATAGTGCACAGTTAATTCGGCAACAGGGATCTCCTTCTGGACTTTTCCGAAGGCACCAGGTCCCACGAGGTCACCGCCGGAGTCCCCCAAGGCTCAGTGCTGGGTCCACTGCTGTGGAACACCATGTATAACGGTGTGCTAAGCCTGTCTCTACAAGAAAACACCACAATCGTTGGTTTCGCCGACGACGTCGCGCTGGTAGTGGTGGCAAAAGAGATCTGCAATGCTGAAACAGCGGCCAACACAGCGATTCACGCCGTTGAGCCGTGGCTAGCGGTGGCAGGCCTGGAGCTGGCCTCGCAGAAGACGGAAGCCGTCCTGATCTCAAGCAGGAAACAGGAAACGGCCAAGATACTGGTTGGCGGAAGCGAAATAACGTCTCAATGGGCAATCAGATACCTGGGTGTTATACTGGACACCAGGCTCTGCTTCAAGGAGCACCTGGATTACGCACACGAGAAGGCGAACGCGACTGCCTGAGCCCTGTCCTGGATTTTCCTTAACACAAGAGGACCGAAGCAAGGAAGAAAGAAGCTGCTCGCGAGTGTCGTGACTTCCCAGCTGCTATACGCAGCCGCAGTGTGGGCAGACGCTACACAGCTTAAGAGCTAAATAAGCGGACGACGCGGCACTGGTCATTGCTGGCCAAGAGCCCCTAGCAGAGCTAGTGCACGAAGCGAAGGAAGTCCGCGGCCTAGGCGAGCCCGTGGATCAAGGAGCGAAGTCCAAAGCGAAATCCGAAGCCAGAGCCAGGAGCATGGAAAGGTGGCAGAGCAGGTGGGACCACTCCACAAAAAGACGCTGAACATCAGAACCTGGACGTAAACACGGGGAGGTAGACTTTTACCTGACTCAAATACTCAGCGGTCACGGATGATTCCACGGGTATCTGAATAAGTACGGGCACGACGCCTAGCACGTCATATTCGAGTGTCACAGATTCCACCATCAATGACAGGCACTCCAAAAAGCGACAGGAGCCAGCGTGGAAGCCCATACACTGGTTCCAACAATGCTGGTCAGTCATGACTTTTGGGACGCAAAGGCAGAATTTGCTGCCAAAATCATGAAGACGCTAAGATGTCTGGAGAGATCGAGGAACGGGCAAGTGGAGTAGGCGGCGTAAGTCGCGCGAAGGAATGCTTTGCGGCAGTCCCGCGCGACCGAGCCTCCTACACTACCCTACATATTATTGTTGAATACTTCTAAGTTAATGCAAATAAAGGAATATAAAAAAAAACTCTCGGACTCATCGATTCGTTGGAATTGCACAAGCATTACCAAATAAAGTATCGAATAATATGCTGATAAGCAGCAGTTTCGCAAAGACCAATACATTGAACCAAAGCTTATCGGCAGAAGTTAGCTTAATTAATTAGCTTAATTGGTTTCGTTTATATTTGCGTCTAACAAAGTAGTAAATATAGATAATAGGTAGATAGTTATAACACTATTTTACATCCAAAATACACCAAGAAAAATGATGGTAGTTTCTGGTGGATTTGGACACACTAGATCAAAAAGAAAAAATTTGTTTTATCAAAGATTTTAGTTTTTTTTAAATAATTTTTTATTATTTAATAGTGTATTATTTATTTATCTTCCTACAGCTAGAGTTAACAATTTAACTTAAAAACAAAGCGCTTGTTAGGGCGGGGGTGGCTTGATTGTAGAAGATGTTGAGTCCCAGGGAAAATGCGGCTGAAATGCGCGCGGAATTAATGTCGAAAACACGGGGGAAAACTTCGGGGTTTTGCGCGACGTGCAACTTGGAAATATGAACCTACTTAAGCCGAACGCTCAACGCGATCCGAAAACTGGAAGGTTACCACTTTAAAGTAGTTCCCTTTTTAGGGAAAATCGACCTAGAGTTGCTGTAGTACGACTTCGAAAGGACAGCTCAACGTGGTGGCGGACGCTTTGTCAAGGCAACCACTACCAGAGACCCTTCGAGCATGCAGCTGTATTAAGAAGTATTAAGAGAAGAACCCAAACGCAAAACTACCCTGAGGGTAACACCTCATTCAGAAATATAACAATATATATAACAATATAACGTGGAAGGTGTGCGTCCCGAAAGCTCTACGGGAAACGGTCCTGAAGGGAAACCACGACTCACCGTCAGCTGGGTACGTAGGAAAGACAATAGCACGACTGGTAGCCCGATATCTGGCCAGGTATGCATAGAGACTAGAGTTGACAAAAAATCGACTAAATTCAGTCGATTTTCAGTCGACTACTATCAAATTTGTTCAATAAAGTAACATTTGGGGAATTATTGAACAATTTATGGTACATTTAAATATTTCTGTGCTAATATTGGTCTAAACAGAATTAGGGAATTTTTCTAACATTATTTTGCTTTAAAAATTTACTTGTTTTGCAATTTTTAATGCTCTGCCTGAAAACAATAACATATCTTAGCAACCTAATCATAACAAAATACTTTGATCTAATGTCAAACAACGACTAGTCGATAATATCAAAACAGTCGACTGAAATGCTGTCAAACAATCCGGCTCGCTCCGACATATGTACTACCTGCAATAGAAAGAAGACTTTTGGGGAAGTTTCATCGCGATAGCTTTAAAACTGAGAGACTAGTTCGCATAGAAACGGACAGACGGACAGACGGACATGGCTAGATGGACTCGGCTATTGGTGCTGATCAAGAATATATATACTTTATGTGGTCGGATACGCCTCCTTCACAGCGTTACAAACTTCTGACTGAAATTATAATACCCTCTGCAAGGGTATAAAAACATTTGGACTTTCCTTAGAGTATTTTTTTTTAATAATTATTTTTCTTCGGCGAATTTTATGAAAATTTGGTTATTTTTACCAAAAAAAGTGTAATGTTTCATTAATAGCGCTAAAAATTTACCCGAATCGTTTATGTATTTTTTTAGACTACATCTATTAAGAATACTAAGAATCGATGGTCTTTATAGTAAATATGCGCCAAAAACAATATACTGAAAATAAGAAAAAACCTTGTATTGCTTGTATTTATTAAATAAAACAAGAGAGAATGCTATAGTCGGGTGCCCGACTATCAGATACCCGTTACTCAGCTAGAGGGAGTGCGAGGGAGATGGATATATAAAACTTTGACCTAGCACAACATTTTAACGAATGGTCCGATTTGATAAATTTCTTTTACATTTCGATAGGTATTGATAAACACAATAAAACTTTTTTACTTTTCCAAAATCTTTAATAGTGTGGGCGCCAGACATAAAAACACACACACATAAAGTCGTTTAAGGCGATTTTGGGCGTTAGAGGGGGCGTGGCGCTCGTCTGAAATAAACTTGCGCTGCGTAGGAAGCCCAAGAATTTGTGTTGTTAATCCCAAATTTCTAGATTTTATAGTTTCCGAAATCTCAGCGTTCATACGGACGGACAGACAGACAGACGGACAGACGGACATGGCTAGATCGACTCGGCAAATGATCCTGATCAAGAATATATATACTTTATAGGGTCGGAAACGCTTCCTTCTAGCTGTTACATACTTTTGCACGAATACAATATACCCTTTTACTCTACGAGTAACGGGTATAAATATAAGAACGTGAGAATACGCACTTATAAGAAATACCCTTCAAAATTAAAAGCAAGGATATAAACCAAAACAATACAATCTATTAGTAATTTAATATTTAGTGTTGGAAAATTATTCACAATCAAGAAAGGCGAAGACAATGCATTATGAAGGGTGTTAGTATTTTTACGAAGAAATTGGCATACAATTAATTTTGGATTTTGTTGGATCATCAATTAAAAATTAGCTAAACATAAAAAAGACGTTCACGAAATAGACACAAAACATGTATTATTTCAAATTGATGTAACGAGAACAATTATTGTTAACATAGCGATTTATAGATATGTAGATACTACATATAAATTCAAAATCCTTTTCAAAGAATATTAATACTTACGTAATATACGAAATAAACGCTGTTAAAGGTTGATGTTGCTGCGAATAATTAGTAAGTTTTGCTTTGCAACTAATCACGTGCTCACGATTTTAGGTCTATTTTTATAGATATGTAGATACCAGGGACCGAAAATAATCGTTATTGAAAAATAAAAATCACCAAGAAGGAATTGAGCTACATAGATGTGCTATATATATGCTATCTACTAGATACTACCGTAACAAACTGATTTTATAAGTCTGCTCGCTACGAGATTCGTGCGGCTAGCTCAGTAAGGTTGTGTGTTCGTCCCACCAAATTTATATAAACGTGACCGCCCAGTAGATCAGTGAGAAAGCACAGAATTCACGGGTTCTTAGTGGGTTTATTGCGGGGTGGTAGTACAGTGTTCTTGTAAGGTCGGCTGGCCTTGGTATGGCCACTGGTGGCCGTCGATGACTCCTAGTCGTCTTGCCGACTCGGTGCTCTCCTCGTCGACTTCGCGCTCTGGCCCTGTAGCTCCCTCGACGATCCTTGAAGCTCCTTAGGGACGCTGAAACTCCCTGAAGATCCTTGAAGCTCCCTGAAGACGCTCGGCGCTGCTCGTCTCCGCTGCGTAGAATCGATCACTACTCGTAGCGCCTTGAACTCGCCAGGGGGGTCAGCTGCGCGGGTTTAGGGAAGCGTCACCGTTCTCAGACTAGGGTGAACAGAGGCCGCGCTCTCCAGGAATCTCTCCTTTCGATACACCACCGCCTGTCCCTTGCTCTGTCCCGGATGGTCCCACTGGTGCTCCACTCAGATCGCGCTGACAGTCCAAGTTACGCAGGGATACTGCCGAGCGCTTCACTTCGCTTCTACACCTAGTGCAAACGAACGTTCCGCCCTAGCCTCACCTTTTGGCTTATCGTCCGTGACGTTTCCTCGTAGCTCGATCTGTCGTGGTGGGTGGCTTGACGTGGCGTTGCGTGACGTAACGTGGCTTCTGGTACTCGGGGTCTTGGTCGTACGCCGATCCGGGACTACACGACTCAACCGTAGGGCTCTTCTGGAGTTCTCCACTCGAGACCGCAAACGATCGACCGATCTCCCTTCTGGCTCGTTTCACTCGGGGTTCAGACACACGCCGCTCCGGGACTACACGAATCAAACCGTATGGCTCTTTTGGAGTTCTCCACTCGAGACCACAAACGATTGACCGATCTCCCTTCTGGCAAGGCCCACTGGGTCTAGATAGGTTTCTCCCCGAGTTCACGATTTCTTGTCGCAGGCTTTCACCGCTCAAACTCTGATCGACTCTCCAGGCGAGACGCGCGGATTTAGTTGAGACAGGAATGCAAACGGATCGCCTTGACCTAGCCGTGTGACGCCCTCTGGACCTCAGCTACCTGTGTCTCAATTCGGAGATTCCTGGTGATCCAATCCCGAACGTCTCGACGTAGCGATCTTGTTCCTTGTAGGCTCCCACGGCGTTGCTTCCGGCGAATCGATTTGTTGTTGTTCACTTGTAGTTCACTGTAATGGCTGACTTGCTCACTTTGATATCTTGACTGATCTTGATTGACTGATCTTGATCGACTGATCTTGATCCACACTCTTGATCGAGTGATCCTGTTGCCAGCGCCCGGCGGCTTTATATAGGGCCTCCGGGAACCGTTATTTCCCTTGTGCGCTCTGATCGCGGCATCTCTCCACTCCGGGTCCAAAGTCCGTGGTTCCTGCTTGACCCACTTGTCCTTCACGCACGGCCTCCAATTGTAGTTCTGCGTGTTGCTGCCATCCCGCCGGTTCTCGTGGTGCATGTGGCACGCCTGTGTGCCGCTGCGCTGCCCCGATGTGGCACTTGTCCTCGCGGCTCAAAGTTCCCGGCAGAGTCCAAAGTCCGGTGCAGTTCCGTTATTTCCCTTTTGCACACGGCACTCTGGCTCTGCCCGCCAAGTCTCCACTCTCTCACTCTCCGCCACCTACTCTCCAAACTCTCTTCGTCAGAGTTCCCTCTCTCAACCTCGAAGTCTCCAACCTCTCTCTCTCCACTTCTCGGTCTCCAAACTCTCTCTCTCCGCTTCTCTTCTCCAAACTCTCTATTTGCGAGTTTCTCTCCACTTGCTCTTCGCCGCGCCGCTACTACGCTACTCTTGCCGCGTAAATGGTAAACGGCCGGCCATCCACGGTTGCAGGAATTTGTGGGGAGTTATTCAACTCCTCACATTCCCCCCTTACTTCGGGAAACTTTAAAAGAACTCGCTTCTACCCTCTGGCGTTTCCTCGTGTATCCTAGCCATTGAGTCCTTGCGATGATCTAATTGAATCCCTCGGCGCTCCCTCGTTGCTCCATCGTCGCTCCCTCGACGCTCCCTCGACGCTCCCTCGAAGCTTTCAACTCCGAGAGTTTCTACGGCGCAAGTCGGCATCTCCGCAGCAATTTTGAACTTCCCGCGCCGATCCTCCGTCTGGCCACACTGGGCATCGATAACCCTCGGCTATCGATATGCCAGCGGCCCGCAGTTTAAATTTCCCGCGACGATCTCTGATCTGGTCCCACTTGGAACCTATCGATACCATCAGCTATCGATATTGCAGGTGTAGCGTTGCCACCTGATCGCAGCGATATTCACCATGATTTTTCCATTTTCGCGTGCCCATCGATCGCACTATCGTCCAGTGCCAATCGACCGCCTTATCGAGGCGCCCCCGTCCCTAGCTCATGGTCAGCTTGCACAATTGTTTTGTAAGTGCATGTTTCGGTGTTTGTTTTTGTGTTTTTAACATTTTTTTCCTTTCCAGATGCATTTAAAGTATGTCCTTCCTTGCCTTTGGGTTTGGGGTCAATGCCCTTGACATGTTCGACTGCGGCGGAACTGTATTGCCGCATTCTGTCAGCATATGATTTTGTTTACCACTTTGGTTGTGGTGAGTTGCCAGTTTGGCCGACCGGCATACACATCGGGTTCCCTTTTTTTTTTTTTTTTGTTTCAGGGTTTTCTTTTGTTGAGTGTTGGTGCCCTTCGTGTGCTCTGCCTCGATTTTCCAGACGGTTTCGGTATAGCCCTGAAGCTGTACCGTCCTCCCCCTTTCTTCGGGAAAATAGAGAAGCTTTGCCGTGTCTTTCCATGCCAATACTGTGTGTCCTTGTGTATTCTGTGTTTCCTTGGAGTTTCCTTTGTCTTGTTGTATCCTCGGAGTTATCTCGTAGTATCCTTGGAGTTTTGTAGTATCCTTGGAGTTCTGTAGTATCCTTGGAGTTTTGTAGAATCCTTGGAGTCCTGTAGTATCCTTGGAGTTTCGTAGAATCCTTGGAGTCCTGTAGTATCCTTGGAGTTTCGCCTTACAATCTCAAAGACCTCTTTTAGTTTGCTTGCATTTTCATCCGGGGTTTCAGCCGCACGTCCTGTCCCTAACGTTTCTCGATCGTATAGGGCGCTTGGTAGTCTGGGCTCTCTGCCTTGAGTAAGAAATGCCGGGGTGTAACCAGTGGATTCCGAAACGCTGGTGTTCACTGCAAGCATGATTTCTGGCCATTTCTCGTCCCAATTTCTCTGGTCCTGCCCGGCGAACTGCGCAATCATTGTTTTTACAGTCCTATTGGCTCGCTCGGTCGGGTTCTCTTGCGGGGTGTATGTAGCTGTGAACTGTTGTTTGATACCCATATCGGCTAGGAAACCCTTGAAGATTCTGCTGGCAAATTGTACTCCGTTGTCAGTTATGACCACCTTCGGGACCCCATACCTTGCAATTATGCGTTCCCTGAATGCTTTCTTCAGTGATTCGGCCGTCGCGCTAGCAGCATTTGATTGCCGTGCTTTGAACGTGGCAGGGGTCCGACTAAGTCCGCGCATACCGTTGCCCATGGTTCCTCTGGTACCTGCGTTAGCATTTTGCCTGCCGCCTGCATTTGATTCGGCTTGAATTTCATGCATATCTCGCATTTTCTCACATGGGCTCGGGCATCTCTGTGCATACCTGGCCAGTAATATCGTGCTGCCAGACGTGCGATCGTCCTTCGGCTTCCGACGTGGCCCGCTGAAGGTGAGTCGTGGTTCTCTGTGAGCACTGTTTCCCTTAGAGCTTTAGGGACGCACATCTTCCACGTTGCGACATCCTCGCTACCTGCTCTGTGTGGTATGTTCCTGTATAGGGTGTCGCCTTCCATCACGTAGTCCGGGTACTTTTGCGGTGGGTCCTTATCTTTTCGCACATTTCCATGATCTAGCTGCATGCTGCTACGGCTTCCGCCGCCGATGTTTCCCTGATGCCTCGAAGCGTCTCTGGCAGTGGCTGTCTTGACAGGGCGTCCGCCACTACGTTGAGCTGTCCTTTCCGGTATGCTATCTCGAAGTCGTACTGCTGTAACTCCAGGGCCCATCTGGCGATCCTTCCTGAAGGGCTCTCGATGCTGTTTAGCCACTTCAGGGCCATATGGTCGGTTACTACCTTAAAGTGGTAACCTTCCAGATATGGCTTTAGTTTCCGGATCGCCCAGACGATTGCCAAGCACTCCTTCTCAGTCGTCGAGTAATTCTTCTCGGCGCCGTTGAGCGTTCTGCTTGAGTAGGAGATTACCTTTTCGCCATTCTCCGGGTTTAGCCTTTTTTTTTTTTTTGTTTCAGGGTTTTCTTTTGTTGAGTGTTGGTGCCCTTCGTGTGCTCTGCCTCGATTTTCCAGACGGTTTCGGTATAGCCCTGAAGCTGTACCGTCCTCCCCCTTTCTTCGGGAAAATAGAGAAGCTTTGCCGTGTCTTTCCATGCCAATACTGTGTGTCCTTGTGTATTCTGTGTTTCCTTGGAGTTTCCTTTGTCTTGTTGTATCCTCGGAGTTATCTCGTAGTATCCTTGGAGTTTTGTAGTATCCTTGGAGTTCTGTAGTATCCTTGGAGTTTTGTAGAATCCTTGGAGTCCTGTAGTATCCTTGGAGTTTCGTAGAATCCTTGGAGTCCTGTAGTATCCTTGGAGTTTCGCCTTACAATCTCAAAGACCTCTTTTAGTTTGCTTGCATTTTCATCCGGGGTTTCAGCCGCACGTCCTGTCCCTAACGTTTCTCGATCGTATAGGGCGCTTGGTAGTCTGGGCTCTCTGCCTTGAGTAAGAAATGCCGGGGTGTAACCAGTGGATTCCGAAACGCTGGTGTTCACTGCAAGCATGATTTCTGGCCATTTCTCGTCCCAATTTCTCTGGTCCTGCCCGGCGAACTGCGCAATCATTGTTTTTACAGTCCTATTGGCTCGCTCGGTCGGGTTCTCTTGCGGGGTGTATGTAGCTGTGAACTGTTGTTTGATACCCATATCGGCTAGGAAACCCTTGAAGATTCTGCTGGCAAATTGTACTCCGTTGTCAGTTATGACCACCTTCGGGACCCCATACCTTGCAATTATGCGTTCCCTGAATGCTTTCTTCAGTGATTCGGCCGTCGCGCTAGCAGCATTTGATTGCCGTGCTTTGAACGTGGCAGGGGTCCGACTAAGTCCGCGCATACCGTTGCCCATGGTTCCTCTGGTACCTGCGTTAGCATTTTGCCTGCCGCCTGCATTTGATTCGGCTTGAATTTCATGCATATCTCGCATTTTCTCACATGGGCTCGGGCATCTCTGTGCATACCTGGCCAGTAATATCGTGCTGCCAGACGTGCGATCGTCCTTCGGCTTCCGACGTGGCCCGCTGAAGGTGAGTCGTGGTTCTCTGTGAGCACTGTTTCCCTTAGAGCTTTAGGGACGCACATCTTCCACGTTGCGACATCCTCGCTACCTGCTCTGTGTGGTATGTTCCTGTATAGGGTGTCGCCTTCCATCACGTAGTCCGGGTACTTTTGCGGTGGGTCCTTATCTTTTCGCACATTTCCATGATCCAGCTGCATGCTGCTACGGCTTCCGCCGCCGATGTTTCCCTGATGCCTCGAAGCGTCTCTGGCAGTGGCTGTCTTGACAGGGCGTCCGCCACTACGTTGAGCTGTCCTTTCCGGTATGCTATCTCGAAATCGTACTGCTGTAACTCCAGGGCCCATCTGGCGATCCTTCCTGAAGGGCTCTCGATGCTGTTTAGCCACTTCAGGGCCATATGGTCGGTTACTACCTTAAAGTGGTAACCTTCCAGATATGGCTTTAGTTTCCGGATCGCCCAGACGATTGCCAAGCACTCCTTCTCAGTCGTCGAGTAATTCTTCTCGGCGCCGTTGAGCGTTCTGCTTGAGTAGGAGATTACCTTTTCGCCATTCTCCGGGTTTAGCCTCAGATTTGCCTCTTTTAGCCGCCGAAACACTTCTCTCAGGTTCGCTTTGTGTTCTTCCAGCGTGCGTCCGATCACTATTATGTCGTCCTGGTAGGCGAACGCGTGGGGTGACATTTCCGGACCAATTACTTGGTCCAAGACTCGTTGAAAAGTCGCGGATGCCGAATGGAGACCGAAAGGCATAACCCTCCACTGGAACAATCCTTTTCCGGGCACCGTGAAAGCCGTGTATTGCCTGCTACTTTCCTCCAGTGGGATTTGCCAGTACCCATCCTTCAGGTCCAAACTGCTGATGTACCTCGCTTCTCGCAGTTGGTCGAGGATGTAATTTATGCGCGGCATTGGGTATGCATCCTTTATCGACTTTGCGTTGATCTGCCTAAAATCGACACAGAGTCTCCATTTGCCCGTCTTCTTCTTCACCATCACGATGGGGGAGCTGTATGGGCTCTTCGAGTGCTCTATATACTCCATTCCGAGAAGCTCATCCACCTTCGCATTAATCTCCCCTTGAACTCTTGGATTCTTGGGGTAGTATCGTTGCTTGATTGGCTTGTCGTCTTTCATCGTGATCCGATGCTCCGCCATGTTCGACGTTCCCGTCATGGTGTTGAAGTCGGCTCGCTGTGCCTCCAGGAATTCCGCTGTGTCGTTATCTTCGCTTGTGTGTTGAACGACTGCCACCGATAGCTTTTCCTCGAGCCACCCATTGTGTCGGGTCCTGGCCGGTATTGTGATCTCGTGTCCGGCGCACTTTATTTCGGTTCCGACTTGCGTGAGGAAATTCCATCCTAACACCAACGAATCCACTACCCCTGGTAGTATCAGCAGAATGCGATTTCTACCTCCAGCTGTGCACTGATTCTGCCGCATCTCCCGTCTGCCAACCTAACTTGCCGTCTTGTCCTTGTGATCTTTCCAAGAGCAGCCAGATTGTCCGCCAGTTCCTCGCTTATGAAGCTCGCTGTTGCCCCGGTGTCGATTGTGGCTTTATACGTGTCTCCACCAATCGTTACCGCTGCGGACAACTGCTGCTCCTCCTCGATCAGCTTGCCAGTTAGTTTGGAGAGGAAGCATTTTGCGATCCCCGCCCGCCTCTCTGCGGCTGAGATCGCTGACCATTTCCAGCTCTTTGGCAGAACTCAACGCTCCTGATACCCACTTTGCCGCACACCCAGCAGAACAACAAGCGCTGGTTTCGGCAGCCGCGTTCCCAGTGTCCGTGACTGCCGCACTTTCGGCAGGCCTCCTGGGGGCGGGGTCCATTGCCTGTTCCCACTGGGTTCCTGGTCGCCAGTGTCCTCGCATCGTCTGCACATGATTTGCGCCTGAGGTGCTAGTTTTGCTTTGGCGAATTTGTTCTCCTGGGCAAATGTCTCCCGTTCCTTCTCCAGTTCCTCAAACTCGTCGGCAAGGTCCATCAGTGTATCCAGGTCCGCCACTGTGTATGCTCTGAGGGCGATCTTTAGGTTCGGTGTGCAGTTCTGCCGGATGATGTTGAGGGACTCTGTCGGCGAATAACTAAGTGGCCTCATCATTGCCTGTATGTCGATCATGTAGTCCTTGAATGACTCCCCGTAGCCTTGCTTCCTCTGCTTGACTTTGTCCGAAAGTGTGGAGAAAAAGTCTCTCGGCTGAAAGTATGTGTTAAAACTCTGGATGAACTCCGCCCAGGTTTGCCACTGTTTGTTGTTGGAGATGAACCATTTCAGTGCCCTCCCTTTAAGTAATTCTGGCATGGCGCGGGGAATCATATCCAAATCCAGGCCGTATGTGTTTGCGGACCACTCTACTTGTTCCAGAAACTCGAACGGTTTCTCAATGCCGTCGAATTTAAAGGACCATTCGCGGACTTGTTTCGCCACCTTTGCATAATCTGGCTGGTTGGGAGTCGGAGTCGGAGTCGGTGCTGTCGTTTTCTGTACGCACTCTTTCTTTTTCCTCTCCTGGCTTGGCTCCCTCATTTGTGCCTCCTTTTGCATGTTGTCGATGCTTAGACTTGCCAATAAGTCTTCCCCTTCGGCGGGAGTCAATGTGATGCTTGGGGCTGTTTTCTCGGTGTATGCTGCCTCCAGCTCGACCCAGATCGCGGCAAGTTTCGGGTCGTTCTCCGTCTCAGAATAGTATTCTGACAACGCCCTTCTTTTGTCGTCTGTTTTTCCTTCTAGGTTGATGTTTAGCCTCTCTGCGACGTATGCAAAGTCCTCTGTCTTAAGGCGGTAAATCCACTTCTTTCCCATTCTGCTTTAAATCGCTTTCACTGCTGGGACAATCACGTTTTGGGCGCCAGATGTAACGAACTGATTTTATAAGTCTGCTCGCTACGAGATTCGTGCGGCTAGCTTAGTAAGGTTGTGTGTTCGTCCCACCAAATTTATATAAACGTGACCGCCCAGTAGATCAGTGAGAAAGCACAGAATTCACGGGTTCTTAGTGGGTTTATTGCGGGGTGGTAGTACAGTGTTCTTGTAAGGTCGGCTGGCCTTGGTATGGCCACTGGTGGCCGTCGATGACTCCTAGTCGTCTTGCCGACTCGGTGCTCTCCTCGTCGACTTCGCGCTCTGGCCCTGTAGCTCCCTCGACGATCCTTGAAGCTCCTTAGGGACGCTGAAACTCCCTGAAGATCCTTGAAGCTCCCTGAAGACGCTCGGCGCTGCTCGTCTCCGCTGCGTAGAATCGATCACTACTCGTAGCGCCTTGAACTCGCCAGGGGGGTCAGCTGCGCGGGTTTAGGGAAGCGTCACCGTTCTCAGACTAGGGTGAACAGAGGCCGCGCTCTCCAGGAATCTCTCCTTTCGATACACCACCGCCTGTCCCTTGCTCTGTCCCGGATGGTCCCACTGGTGCTCCACTCAGATCGCGCTGACAGTCCAAGTTACGCAGGGATACTGCCGAGCGCTTCACTTCGCTTCTACACCTAGTGCAAACGAACGTTCCGCCCTAGCCTCACCTTTTGGCTTATCGTCCGTGACGTTTCCTCGTAGCTCGATCTGTCGTGGTGGGTGGCTTGACGTGGCGTTGCGTGACGTAACGTGGCTTCTGGTACTCGGGGTCTTGGTCGTACGCCGATCCGGGACTACACGACTCAACCGTAGGGCTCTTCTGGAGTTCTCCACTCGAGACCGCAAACGATCGACCGATCTCCCTTCTGGCTCGTTTCACTCGGGGTTCAGACACACGCCGCTCCGGGACTACACGAATCAAACCGTATGGCTCTTTTGGAGTTCTTCACTCGAGACCACAAACGATTGACCGATCTCCCTTCTGGCAAGGCCCACTGGGTCTAGATAGGTTTCTCCCCGAGTTCACGATTTCTTGTCGCAGGCTTTCACCGCTCAAACTCTGATCGACTCTCCAGGCGAGACGCGCGGATTTAGTTGAGACAGGAATGCAAACGGATCGCCTTGACCTAGCCGTGTGACGCCCTCTGGACCTCAGCTACCTGTGTCTCAATTCGGAGATTCCTGGTGATCCAATCCCGAACGTCTCGACGTAGCGATCTTGTTCCTTGTAGGCTCCCACGGCGTTGCTTCCGGCGACTCGATTTGTTGTTGTTCACTTGTAGTTCACTGTAATGGCTGACTTGCTCACTTTGATATCTTGACTGATCTTGATTGACTGATCTTGATCGACTGATCTTGATCCACACTCTTGATCGAGTGATCCTGTTGCCAGCGCCCGGCGGCTTTATATAGGGCCTCCGGGAACCGTTATTTCCCTTGTGCGCTCTGATCGCGGCATCTCTCCACTCCGGGTCCAAAGTCCGTGGTTCCTGCTTGACCCACTTGTCCTTCACGCACGGCCTCCAATTGTAGTTCTGCGTGTTGCTGCCATCCCGCCGGTTCTCGTGGTGCATGTGGCACGCCTGTGTGCCGCTGCGCTGCCCCGATGTGGCACTTGTCCTCGCGGCCCAAAGTTCCCGGCAGAGTCCAAAGTCCGGTGCAGTTCCGTTATTTCCCTTTTGCACACGGCACTCTGGCTCTGCCCGCCAAGTCTCCACTCTCTCACTCTCCGCCACCTACTCTCCAAACTCTCTTCGTCAGAGTTCCCTCTCTCAACCTCGAAGTCTCCAACCTCTCTCTCTCCACTTTTCGGTCTCCAAACTCTCTCTCTCCGCTTCTCTTCTCCAAACTCTCTATTTGCGAGTTTCTCTCCACTTGCTCTTCGCCGCGCCGCTACTACGCTACTCTTGCCGCGTAAATGGTAAACGGCCGGCCATCCACGGTTGCAGGAATTTGTGGGGAGTTATTCAACTCCTCACACTTCATATAAATTCAAAATCCATTTCAAAGAATATTAATATTTACGTAATATACGAAATAAACGCTGTTAAAGGTTGATGTTGCTGCGAATAATTAGTAAGTTTTGCTTTGCAACTAATCACGTGCTCACGACTTTAGGTCTATTTTTAAAAAGTGCCGATAGTTTTCTAGAAAAATCTGGAATGCCACGAAGAAGCTTGGGAACTTTAGAGACAAACTGCGCAAATTGAGTTTAAATATTTTCTGATCGGTTTTTATACCCTTGCAGAGGGTATTATAATTTTGGTCAGAAGTTTGTAACGCAGTGAAGCAGACGTTTCCGACCCCATAAAGTATATATATTCTTGATCAGGATCAATAGGGGAGTCGATATAGCCATGTCCGTCTGTCCGTCTGTCCGTCTGTTTCAATACCGTTTGCGAGCTCAGTTTAAAAGCTAGCGCCTTGAAACTTTCACAGTCGTCCTAAAACATGTGTACGCAGATCAAGTTTGAAAGCCGACCCGATCGGACGTCTATATCCTATAGCTCCCATAGGAACAATCGGATATAGCTTTCACAAAATGAAGATATTTCGCTCAGTGTAAGAGCTATTGACAAGAATCTTTCTAAATCTTATTATTTTACGCATACCTTGATCAGGGTAAAAGCGCGTGCCGATCGGACGTCTATATCCTATAGCTCCCATAGGAACAATCGGATATAGCTTTCACAAAATGAAGATATTTCGCTCAGTGTAAGAGCTATTGACAAGAATCTTTCTAAATCTTATTATTTTACGCATACCTTGATCAGGGTAAAAGCGCGTGCCGATCGGACGTCTATATCTTATAGCTCCCATAGGAACAATAGGGTGAAATCGGTCAAAATTTGTCGTTTTTCAGGATATTTCGCGCAGAATATAAGCTATTCCCATGAAACTTTCCAAATCGTATTTTTTTGTGCGTACCTTGATCAGAGTAAAAGCGCGTGCCGATCGAACGTCTATATCTTATAGCTCCCATAGGAACAATAGGGTGAAATCTGCAAGGGTATTAAAACTTTGGCTTGCCGAAGTTAGCTTCCGTCCTCGTTTTTTTTTAATTTTGGCCTCTGACGTGTTTTACCAGAAAAATACCGAGGGCTTATTAAAACCGATTGTAACTAACTATCTGGAGCATATTTACTTATTTTCCGAATAGTATACGTAAACAAATTTTTTATCAAATCAAAAATGTGACCCAAGAAAAGGTGTTCGGTTTGTAAAAGAACCGACCATATACAGTAAGAAATGATACACCAATCAAAAGGTATGGCAAAAACTTAAAGGATTGCATACCAAAACTTAAAGAAAATTAATTAATTTTGAAGAAAGTAAAAAAATTAATTAGAACTTTTTGGGATGGTTTTAAAGAAGGGTAGGGTCCTGCAAAAAAAAAAATTTTTATTTATATTTTTATACCCGTTACTCGTAGAGTAAAAGGGTATATTGTCTTTGTGCAAAAATATGTAACAGGGAGAAGGAAGCTTTTCCGACCCCATAAGGTATATATATTCTTGATCAGGATCACTAGCCGAGTCGAACTAGCCATGTCCGTCTGTCCGTCTGTCTGGCCGTCTGTCTGTCCGTCTGTATGAACGCTGCGATCTCGGAAACTATAAAAGCTAGAGGATTGGCATTTTGCATGCAGATTCTTGGAGTTCCTACGCAGCGCAAGTTTGTTTCTAAAAGGTGCCACGCCCCCTCTAACGCCCACAATCGCCCTACACCATTTATTGAAAGGTGTCTGGCGCCCACAACTTTAAAGATTTCGGAAAAGTAAAAATGCAGTTTTATTCTGTTTATCAATACCTATGGAAATGTAGATGAAATTTTTCAAATCGGACCATTCGTTAAAAAGTTATGCCCGATCAAAGTTTTTATCTCCATCTCCCTCGCACTCCCTCTAGCTGAGTAACGGGTATTTGATATTCGGGGCACCCGACTATAGCGTTCTCTCTTGTTTTTATTGTAGATAAACATTTTAAGATTATATTGATTATACAAAAAAAGTTGTAGGTCAATCGGACAAAAACTTTAGAAGTTAGGCTAAAATTAGTTCTTGTATAATTCTCCTGATAAAATAAAATTTTTGATTTTGAACGGGTAAATAAAACATTTAAAGCTAAAAAATAAAAACTTCCCAGGAGGCGGGTTTTTTCTATTCTTATTTATTTATTAATTCCGCCAATGGATTATATCCTTATCTGGCTAGTAGGTTATAAACATAATTCTAAGACTAAGAGCTAAATAAAAAATATCCCGTAAGCGATTGCCTAAGCATATCCTTCTTGGATCCCCAACATAACCGGATGCTAGCTGGTAGGGAGTTAAATAACCGTAAAGCCCTTAAAACTGGCTCATTCTGAGCATAATTGGTCCTAGCAGCACTTTAAAAAAAAAGTGACCATGGTACGGAGATTCTTGGCTGAGGCATTAAAATTAATTAAGCTCAGGAGGAAAGGACTATGAATGATACAAAAAATTAAATCATTCAGGAAGAATAGGCCCGCTTTGAACGCCTGTCTTCAAGACTGCAAGTTTGCAGTAGGCGACATTGGCTGGAGTAAGATGGGAATGGTTAAGAAAAATGCAAAGGCTGGAGGGAAAATTAAAGGAATTTTTTCTGAAGCCACTCAACTCTATTATGCACTGTGTTTGAGGGATTCCAAATAAAGGAAGCATAAACGAAATTCGAACATGGCATACGCTTTGGGCAGAATGAAATTAATGTGATGATTGAAAAGAAATTTGCTATCAAAAAGGACCCCAAGTTCCAAAATTTCGTTCAGCCCAAGGAGTGGGTGATCTTAAACATAATACGTTGAAATAATAGATTATGTACATTTACTATAGCGGACCAAATGACATTTGTTTTGATTAAGTGGCAGTTTGTTCCGAATACACCATGAACTAATTTTGCTTAAATCAGACTGCAGCAAATGAGTATAACTTAACGAATTCACCGGAAGGTAAAGCTTAAGGTCGTCTGCATAGAGAAGATATTTGGCTGATTGAATGCAGAAGCAAATGTCATTAATGAAAATTATAAAAAGCAAGGGGCCAAGAGAACTTCCCAGAGGAAGCCCAGAAGTCGCTTCATATGAGTTTAAAACAGATCCACTGACTTCAACCTGGTAGGTTCCATCCAAATTTTCCTTCATTTTCCCGATTTTCCCTAAAGAGAACTACTTTTAAGTGGTACCCTTCCAGTTTTCGGATCGCGTTGAGCGTTCGGCTTAAGTAGGTTCATATTTCCAAGTGTACCAATAAACAGCCGCACGTCGCGAAAAACCCAAAAATTTTCCCCCATGTTTTCGACATAAATTCCGCGCGCATTTCAGCCGCATTTTCCCTGGGACTCAACATCTTCTACAATCAAGCTACCCCCGCCCCAAAAAGTGCTTTGTATTTAAGTTAAATTGTTAACTCTAGCTGTAGGAAGATAAATAAATAATAATAATAATAAAAAACAAGAGAGAATGCTATAGTCGAGTACTTCGACTATTAGATACCCGTTACTCAGCTAAAGGGAGTGGGAGAGAGATTAATATATGCACGCGTCAAAGCTACTAGCGCCATCTAGTGGCTGTTTCATTTTTTGCTCATAACTTTTTAATGGATTGTCCGATTTGAAAAATTTCTTCTACAATTCGATAGGTATTGATAAACAGAATAAAACTGCATTTTTACTTTTCCGAAATCTTTAAAGTTGTGGGCGCCAGACACCTTTCAATAAATGGTGTAGGGCGATTGTGGGCGTTAGAGGGGGCGTGGCACCTGTTTGAAACAAACTTGCACTTGTACTTGCACTTTTGCATGCAAAATGCCAATCCTCTAGCTTTTGTAGTTTCCGAGATATCAGCGTTCATACAGACGGACAGACAGACGGACAGACGGACAGACGGACAGACGGACCGACGGACAGACGGACAGACGGACATGGCTAGTTCGACTCGGCTAGTGATCCTGATCAAGAATATATATACTTTATAGGGTCGGAAAAGCTTCCTTCTCCCTGTTACATACTTTTGCACGAATACAATATACCCTTTTACTCTACGAGTAACGGGTATAATTATTTTAAAAAAATCTAAAATCTTTGATAAAACTAATTTCTTTTTTTTGATCTAGTGTGTCCAAATCCACCAGAAACTACCATCATTCTTCATCATTAACTATCTACCTATTATCTATATTTACTACCTTGTTAGACGCAAATATAAACGAATCCAATTAAGCTAATTAATTAAGCTAACTTCTGCCGATAAGCTTTGGTTCAATGTATTGGTCTTTGCGAAACTGCTGCTTATTAGCATATTATTAGATACTTTATTTGGTAATGCTTGTGCAATTCCAACGAATCGATGAGTCCGAGAGTTTTTTTTTATATTCCTTTATTTGCATTAACTTAGAAGTATTCAACAATAATATGTAAGGTAGTGTAGGAGGCTCGGTCGCGCGGGACTGCCGCAAAGCATTGCTTCGCGCGACTTACGCCGCCTACTCCACTTGCCCGTTCCTCGATCTCTCCAGACGTCTTAGCGTCTTCATGATTTTGGCAGCCAATTCTGCCTTTGCGTCCCAAAAGTCATGACTGACCAGCATTGTTGGAACCAGTGTATGGGCTTCCACGCTGGCTCCTGTCGCTTTTTGGAGTGCCTGTCATTGATGGTGGAATCTGTGACACTCGAATATGACGTGCTAGGCGTCGTGCCCGTACTTATTCAGATACCCGTGGAATCATCCGTGACCGCTGAGTATTTGAGTCAGGTAAAAGTCTACCTCCCCGTGTTTACGTCCAGGGTCTGATGTCCAGGGTCTTTTTGTGGAGTGGTCCCACCTGCTCTGCCACCTTTCCATGCTCCTGGCTCTGGCTTCGGATTTCGCCTCGGACTTCGCTCCTTGATCCACGGGCTCGCCTAGGCCGCGGACTTCCTTCGCTTCGTGCACTAGCTCTGCTAGGGGCTCTTGGCCAGCAATGACCAGTGCCGCGTCGTCCGAAACCGTCCTAAGCGCGCAGGAAACCCTCAGGGCGCACAGGCGATAGGTGGATATGGCTCCGCTTATTTAGCTCTTAAGCTGTGTAGCGTCTGCCCACACTGCGGCTGCGTATAGCAGCTGGGAAGTCACGACACTCGCGAGCAGCTTCTTTCTTCCTTGCTTCGGTTCTCTTGTGTTAAGGAAAATCCAGGACAGGGCTCAGGCAGTCGCGTTCGCCTTCTCGTGTGCGTAATCCAGGTGCTCCTTGAAGCAGAGCCTGGTGTCCAGTATAACACCCAGGTATCTGATTGCCCATTGAGACGTTATTTCGCTTCCGCCAACCAGTATCTTGGCCGTTTCCTGTTTCCTGCTTGAGATCAGGACGGCTTCCGTCTTCTGCGAGGCCAGATCCAGGCCTGTCACCGCTAGCCACGACTCAACGGAGTGTGTTGGCCGCTGTTTCAGCATTGCAGATCTCTTTTGCCACCACTACCAGCGCGACGTCGTCGGCGAAACCAACGATTGTGGTGTTCTCTTGTAGAGACAGGTTTAGCACACCGTTATACATGGTGTTCCAAAGCAGTGGACTCCGGCGGTGACCTCGTGGGACCTGGTGCCTTCGGAAAAGTCCAGAAGGAGGTCCCTGTTGCCGAATTAACTGTGGACTATGTTCAACAGATATTCTGGAACGTGGAACGCTTTCAGTACCTCCAACGTCCGCTCCCAGTCAGCCGAGTTGAATGCGTTGCGGATATCCAGCTTTACCACTAGGCAGAACTTCTTCGTACATCCTCTTCATCTTTTGTCACTTTTGTGATCGCGTCCAGGGTCGACCTCTTCTTCCTGAAGCCAAACTGATTCGGGGACAGTCCACCTGCGTTATCTGTTATCACCTTCTCTAAGACCTTTCTTATCGTGTCCAATAGGAAAATCGGTCTGAAGGAGAAGGGATCCCCTGCTGGTTTGCCGGGCGAGGAGCAAGAGTTTTTTCCGCTTCCATCATTCGGGGAAGGTACCTTCTCTCAGGCATTGGTTGAAGAGCGCTGCCATCTTCTCGGGGTTCAGGTGGACTCCGAGAGTGTTCTCACGTGTGTGTGAGGAGCCGTCAAATCAAACGAGAGTTTGAGCCAAAACGGCTTTCACTTTAAACTAGCTTGACTATATAGCCGTCAAAGATCAAACGTTGTCTTAGAGTAGTCAGGCAATGTATTCCAAAACCACACGCTGGCACTGCGCCGCGCAGGAACCCCAGGACTCTTCATAAGAAATCCCAACTTTTTAGCTTTTGTGGTTTCCAAGATGTCAGCATTACTACGGACGGACGAACAGACAGACTAGTTTGGATCACTATCCATATCAACTTTATGGGGTCGGAAACACTTCATTCTCCCTACTACATACTTTCAGACGAATACAGTAGCGAATCAAATCGTTCCTGCAAGAAGAACTACCTCCAACCCGTCTAATACCGCAACACCAAAAATCGCAGAACCTGAAAACTTCTTTCGCGGCTTGGTAAAGCTAATAAAATTGTATTTATTATTTTTATGGTGTGTAGGTTTACTATTCTAATTCTGCAACAGTTTGTATTAAGAAAAAACGAAATGGGACATAAATTCTAAATAAGAACAGCAGGGGCAAGCAGTTATGCAATGATAAACATTTTAAGTAACAAACAAACGGTTCTTTAAGTATGTCACATCAATGCCCAAGGCTTAACAAAGAAAATGGATGACTTTAATAATAGGTTTGTCCGTTCTAATGTGGATGTTACTTGCGTCTCAGAAACATAGATTGTCCGACAATCATTACAGTAAAAGTACGGACGCGTTTGTTTCTCACTGGCATACACAACAAAGTCTCAGACCTGTACAACTTGGCAAGGCTGTCGTCTACCCGAATTGACACATAGCCAGTTCACATAGCCAACATCGCAGCCCAAGACAAAACGCTTGCGAAAAAACATTAACATTGCACTTCGGATGACCATATGGATAAAATGCTTGCCGCACTGAACCAACGTCTCCTGGAGCAGGCAGATGCTATGGTATCCAACATGCGTGAAGCCGAAAAACGCATTGTAGACGGTGTTACTGAGCGCCTTGATGCGAGTTTATTTATTTATTTATTCCGTCAATGAATTTAATCCTTATCTGGCTAGTAGGTTATAAACTTAAATCTAGGACTAAGAACTACATAAAAAATATTCCTTAAGCGATTGCCTAAGCATATCCTTCTTGGATCCCCAACATAACCGGATGCTAGCTGGTAGGGAGTTAAATAAAGGCAAAGCCCTTAAAAGGAATGGTTCTGAAAAATGCAACGGCTGGAGTAAAAAATTCAGAAATTTTTTCTGAAGCCGCTCAACCCTATTGCTACCTTGTTACCACCCTTGAGCGAACAAATGCAGAAAACACTGACAGTCATGAGTACGGGTCCCTAAACAGTACAGTATTTCGTTTGACAAATCCGAACATAGCATATGCTTTGGGCAGGATGTAATTAATGTGGTGATTGAAAAGGAATTTGCTATCAAAGAGGACCCCAAGATCCATTATTTCGTTCAGCGCAAGCAGTGGGTGATCGTAAATATAATACGTTGAAATAATAGATAATGAACATTTACTATAGCGGACCACATGACATTTGTTTTGATTAAGTGGCAGTTTGTTCCGAGTGCACTATAAACTAATTTTGCTTAGATCAGACTGCAGCAAATAAGTGTCACTTAACGAATTCACCGAAAGGTACACCTTAAAGTCGAATGCATAGAGAAGATATTTGGCTGACTGAATGCAGAAGCAAATGTCATTAATGAAAATGATAAAGAGCAAGGGGCCCAGAGAAAGGAAGCCCAGAGGAAGCCCAGATGTCGCTTTATATGAGTTTGATACTGATCCACTGACTTCAGCCTGATGGGATCGGTTTACCATGAAAGACGAAATCCATTTTAGAAGTTAAGAGTGAAAGCCAAGATTGGAAAGCTTTGCTTGAAAGACAGAGTGACAGACCTTATCAAAAGCCTTGGCAAAGTCAGTATAAACAGGATTGTAAACAATGCTTTGTAAAAAAAAGCTAAGTTCGTAGTCGTAGAACATCCAGGCATGAACCCATGCTTTTTTGGGTCAATATAGGCATTTAAATGGAAAAATAACATTTTAACTACTATTCTCTCGAACAGCTTAGAGATATTGGTTATTTTAGCAATATGACTGTAGAACCGGTAGAATTTTAGCCATTTTCCATCTTAAAAATTTCCCTGTGCTAGAGAGGCAGAAAAAAGGATTTTAAGAATTTCAAAAAGACCAGAATAGCAATGTTTCAGAAAAAACGAGGATACTCCATCAATGTCGGGCTTTTTGGAATCGACGAAGTGAACTATAGCTTCAGAAATGTCCTCATTTTTGGAGTTCGAAGTTGTCAGAAAAAAGGGAATCAAATAAGTTGGCAATATCAGCCCCAGAGTTAGCGACCATATTATACCCTTGCAGAGGGTATTATGATTTCAGTCAGAAGTCTGCAACGCAGTGAAGAAGACGTTTCCGACGTATATATATATGACGTATATATATATAAAGTAGTATAAAGTAGCATGAGAAGACGAGTCGATCTAGCAAGGTCCGTCTGTCCGTCTGTTTCTACGCAAACTAGTCTCTCAGTTTTAAAGCTATCGGGCTCAAACTTTCTCAAAAGTCTTCTTTCTATTGCAGGTAGTATATATGTCGGAACCGACCGGATCGGACAACTATATCTTATAGCTCCCATAAGAAGGATCGAAAAAAAACGTAGAAAAAATTATAGCTATGGTGTTTTTGAAGTATGACCTTCTACTTTTGTGAATACTATTTTTTTAAATATTTCTGAATTACAAAAACAAGTTTTTAAAAATCGGATGACTATATCATATAGCTGCCATAGGAACGGTCGGAAAATTAAATGAAAATTAATAGGAAAAAATTATACCTTTGTTGACTTTTATTACATTCTCTTCTCTTCTGGGATATGGCTTTTCTTTAACATTTAAAAATTTCGTATTAAATTTATAAAAAAATCGGACGGCCATATTATATTGCTGCCATAGGAAGGATCAAGAAATTAATTCCAAAGTAATACGAAAGCAGCTAAAATTTGGATTGTTGTAACATATAAGAAAATTAATTTAAATTTAGTGTTTTTGTAAATAAATAAGAATGATCTGCAAGGGTATATAAGCTTCGGCTGGCAGAAGCTAGCTTCCTTTCTTGTTTTTGAATGTCATAGTTGAAGGTATGGATGACGACGACTTTTTAGAATTAACGAAACGCCAGAACGAATTAGGATTGGACTTTGAGCTATTTTCAATATCAGAAATGTATTGATTGTATACAAATTTATTTTAAAACCCAAATTCACACTTATGTTGCCTGTATCTATCGCTATCCACAGGATTAACCCATCTAATGAACCTTTTTTAGAACTTATTCCTTAAATTTATATGCTTCTGGAGGCCCTTAGTGTACCACTGAAGCCTATAGGAACCCCGTAACTTGGTTGGAACAATGCCATCCAGAGTATATTTGAGTGCAACTAGAAAATTATTATAATAGGTCTCAATGCAACAATGAACAATGGATTTGATGAAAATTAAATCTAGTAACCTATTGAAAAACATTAAAGATATTATTTATTTGGGTGAGGCCCATACTATAACAATCTGGTGTACATTAACAGGCACCATAAAGAGCGATTCCGCGTCACATGTCCATACAACAGATCCTAAATTAAAATCTCTTGCCAGTCTTCTTAAACTAAATGTAAAAGCAGAACGGAAATCCGATAATTTTTGGCAGAGATACAATGAACTCCGTAAAACGCATTTTTATACCCTTGCAGAGGGTATTATGATTTCAGTCAGAAGTTTGCAACGCAGTGAAGGAGACGTTTCCGACCCCATATATATTCTTGATCAGCATCACTAGACGAGTCGATCTAGCCATTT
This sequence comes from Drosophila pseudotakahashii, assembly GCA_035046095.1. Classification (NCBI taxonomy): domain Eukaryota; kingdom Metazoa; phylum Arthropoda; class Insecta; order Diptera; family Drosophilidae; genus Drosophila; species Drosophila pseudotakahashii. The sequence continues at coordinate 342,314 of JAWNOE010000117.1, read as the reverse complement.
CCGTCTGTCGGTCCGTCCGTCTGTCGGTCCGTCTGTCTGTCTGTTTCTACGCAAGCTAGTCTCTCAGTTTGAATACTATCAGGCTCAAACTTTCCCAAAAGTCTTCTTTCTATTGCAGGTAGTATATATGTCGGAACCGACCGGATCGGACAACTATATCTTATAGCTCCCAAAGGAAAGATAAAAAAAAACCGTAAAAAAAGTTTAGCTCTGGTGTTCTTTGAAATATTACCTTCTACTTTTAAGAATACCATTTTTTAAACATTTCTGAATTTTGAATACTGTTGGGTCAAAACCCAATTGCCCTTGTCATTAATATTTTGTATTTTAAATCTTGCGCCGATTCTTGATAGTTATCTTAAATCGATAAGAAATGTGATGCTGCCAACTCGACCGCAAGAAAGAGAGAAGATAGAAATGGAAAAATATGGAATTTTTGTACTATTATTGTAACCTTCGCACGAGGAAGTCAAGTGCATTGAATTTACCTGAACTCATTATAAATATTCATAAACTAGCACCGTCCGACTTTAAATTATATTCAAAGAAAAGCCCTTGCCTTAACATTTTGGCGACCGTGACAGGACATTGCTAGTTTTGAGTGGTTTTTGAATGAGTTGAGGTTAAGTTCTCTGCTACTGTATTTCGCTTCAAATTGTCGCTCGCGCATTGTTAAGTAGCCCGTCTACGCGCAACATATTGGTGCTTCGCTGCCCCACCGCTGCTCAGCGCCACACTCATCACCCTCTCGTCGTTGGAGTCGACACCCCGTCCTCCAAGTCTATCACCCTCTCGTCGTTGGAGTCGACACCCTGTCCTCCAAGTCTATCAACACCTCGTCGTTGGAGTCGACACCCCGTCCTCCAAGTCTATCAACACTTCGTCGTTGGAGTCGACAGCAGTCCTCCAGATCTATCAGGCCAAAATTGGGGTCGACATTCGGTCCCCCATCTTCACATCGTACTCGGCGGACACAGCAGCCACCAATCTCGGACATAACCTCGATCTTCACATAGCGTGTTCGCATCCGCCAGCCTATTGCATAACAAGCCTGGCAAACCAAAACTTTCCACTACATATCGTCATCTCATATTCGCACTCTCATACGTGTGTGTGTGCATTCTGTCCACGGCGTTGCCAGATCAACTCATCACATAACTGGAACGTGGAACTTACAACATGCCTACCATCGAACAACTTGAAGCGCAGCGTGTGGACGCTCACAGGAATCTTTCCAGAATTAGCCAGTCAGTGAACCAGGGTTTAACCTTTCGCCGTTGGAACTGACGTGCCGTATGACGATTCTGGATTCCTACTTCAAACTCGCATTGTCGATACAAGAAAATATAGAGATCATGGACCCGGCAGAATCGCAACGTGATTCTCGTCGTGAAATAGAAGAGCTGTTCATCCATAACAAAGTCTCTATTCAGGAGCCGCTCGGACCAGATGCAAACAGCACCGCGATTCATGAAACTACGGTTAATGTCGGTCATACGTCAGCAGTCAAACTGCCACGTATATCACTGCCATTATTCGACGGTAAATATTCCTAGTATCAGAACTTTATCACATCATTCAACCAAGTCGTAGCGAACCAGTTAAGCCTGTCTAAACTTGAGAAGTTCAACCAGCTGTTGAACTGCCTAAAAGGGCCAGCTCTGGAAACAGTTCGAGCTTTCCAGGTTACTCCCGACAACTACACGAAGGCGCTGGAGCGCCTGAGAAACCGTTATGATAACCCTACGCTTGTTTTTCTCGACAACATATCGTCATTGTTCGCATTGCAACCTGCCGCCAAGTCCAGCGGGCAGCAGCTGCGCAGCCTTATAGATAATGCCTCCGCATTATACAACTCTTTGCGATCTCTGGGCACTGAATCGCAGATCTCGCAGGCCATGCTCATATCCATAGTCATGGGCAAGGTCGATCAGGAGACCAAGAGGAAGTGGAACGAATCGCTCGATTACTCCGTATTACCTTCGTGGGACAGATGCGTTCAAATCGTGAAACGGCACTGTCAATATTTAGAATCGGATAGAAAGCCATCTGCTGACGCCTTCGTGAGCCAGAAAGGTGGCCACAAGCCTCGCACGCAGAGGAACCCATCAAGTTTGTCTTTCAACTGTACAACCCAAACTTGCAACATGTGTTCAAGCACAGACCACAAGATATTTAGATGTCCCGATCGAATCAAGCTTACGCCGGACAGTCGCTTAGATAAAGTGAAGCGCCTTCGGCTTTGCATCAATTGCCTCAATAAGGGCCATCATGTAGCCAAATGCCCATCTATTCAGAGATGCCGCATATGTTCATCAGCGCATCATTCATTGCTTCATCGACACGTTCCTGAATCGCAAGTTTCGGACGCAGTCACTCATACCCACACTGATACTCATTCTGATTGTGTCATACTCGCCACGGCATTAGTATTGGTAAAGGACGCATCTGGATGCTACAAGGTAGGACGAGCCCTACCGGATTCCTGTTCCCAGGTGAACTTCATTTCGGAAGAGTTCGCCCAGAAGCTGCGATTGCCTCGGAACAAACGCAACATGGAGATTCGCCGTATCGGGGACACACAAACGCAAATTAAGCATCATACAGCTACCACAGTTAAATCTCGACAAACTGATTTTTGCGTTACATCACACATTGCCTATCACCCAGAAGCGGAGATAGACATTTCATCGTGGGACCTTCCCTCTAACGCATTGCTGGCCGATGAAAGGTTCTACCTATCTCGGCGAATCGATTTGCTACTAGGAATGGAAACCATTTTCGACATCCTAGCAATCGGTCAAATCAAGCTTGGCCAAAACTTGCCAGTGTTACAGTGTTACACTACTCGGATGGATAGTGTCTGGTCGATGCCAGATGAATCCCAGGTCACTCCGTCAATATTCTTCAATCGTAGATGTGGACGACGCATTGATGAGGTGAAGAATTCGTTAAATACGCTGACATCAGAACAACGGAAATGTGAAGAATTTTACAACAAAACAGTCCGACGCACCGGAGATGGTCGGATAATGGTACGACTACCATTCAAGGACGAACCCAGTCTGCTCGGCTCCTCCTACGACACCGCTAAAAGAAGATTTCTCGCTCTCGAACGAAGCCTTAACCGTAAGCCTGAGGTCAAGGCCAAGTACATTGAGTTCATGCAGGAGTTCGAAGCCTTGGGCCACATGAGCTTGGTAGGCCACCCAACCCTCAATACTTCACATTTCTACATTCCGCACCACTGCGTGCTCGAGCCCAGCAGCACATCGACTAAGCTGAGAGTAGTCTTCGACGCCTCTTGTCAGACAACATCTCAGAAATCCCTCAACGATCTACTAATGGTGGGACCGACCATTCAGCCATATCTCTACACATTGCTCCTTCGTTTTCGTATATATCAGTACGCAATCACTGCTGATGTGGTCAAAATGTTTCGTCAGGTGCAGGTATCTGCAGAGGACCGGAGATACCAGTACATCATTTGGAGAAATTCGCAATCAGAGCCACTGCGCACCTTTTAACTGAATACGCAGCATGGCTTACCTTGCAGATCAACACATCGACAACTATAAGCTCGGAGCTAGAGCCATTAAATCATCGTTCTACATTGATGACTTCCTTGGTGGAGCAGACACAGAAATGGAACTTCATCAAATTGAGGAGGAAGTCACAGCTATCCTGAAAGACGGCCAATTTGAACTCGCTAAACGGCATTCAAATCACAGTAAGTTTGTGAAAGACGATACCATCAAACTGTTAAATTTAGATGAGGACAAGGTCACCAGCACACTTGGTCTAAAATGGGATCAAGATTTGGACATATTCATATTCACGTTTTCACCTAGAACCACCTCGGACCTTGTTACCAAGCGTACTATTCTGTCAATAGCGTCCTCGCTGTTCGACCCATTGGGATTAGTAACACCAATTATAATAGTTGCCAAAATCATCCTTGAAGAACTGTGGTTATTAAAACTGCACTGGGATGAGTCCGTTCCGCAAGGCATCCATACCGCTTGGACATCGCTCCTTCAATCGCTCACGTCTTTAGAATCTGTAGCCATCCCACGATACTGTCTCCAACCGGCGACATGCTCTCTGGAGATACATGGATTCTGCGACGCATCTATCAGGGCGTACGGCTGCTGCGCCTACGCTCGGACACTTGGATCAGATGGTCTCATCAAAGTCCAACTCCTAACATCCAAGTCCAGAGTTGCTCCATCCAAGAAACTTTCGCTGCCTAAGTTGGAACTCTGTGGGGCACATCTACTCTCTTATCTACTCACCAGAGGCTGTACAGTTGCTGACCTGCAAACCTCGATATGGTTTCAGGGACCTGCATTTTAACGGAGAGATCAGCATCATTGGCCAAAGGACAATAAGGAAGACATCGACAGGAGGTTGTGCAACTGGAGACAAGGAAATCAGCCTTCGTCGTACACACCGTCAATAACCCACTGCTCTCAGGAATTCATAACTTCAGCTCGTATTTTCGCTGCCTACTTGTTGTTGCATGGATGTACAGATTTTCGGATCGCTGCCGTAAAGGGTTCCTGACTCAGTCGCTATTGCCGACCCCCACAGAGTTGCAGCGGGCATTACAATGCATCGTGTGGAACATCCAAACCGAGCACTTCCATCAAGAAACATCGTTGCTGCGCAAGGGTCATCCTCTTCGTAATAACCTCAAAAACCTTAGTTTGTTTTTACAGGTGACTGATGGCTTTGAGCTTCTAAGGGTTGGAGGGCGTCTGGAACTTGCAAACTACCCAGATTCTCAAAAGCACCCAATTCTTCTACCTAGAAAGGATCACGTCGTAGAGTTATTCGTTCGTCATCTCCATCTCCAAAACTATCACGCTGGACCAAAGGTCCTTGTCGCACTAATCCGACAGCAGTTCTGGGTAGTGAACGCGAGAGATTTGGCACGACAAGTCGTTCGCTCATGCGTACATTGCGTTCGCTATCGACCAACTCTGGAAACGCAATTAATGGGTCAGCTACCCAAGGAACGCATCACACCGTCTCGGCCGTTTTCAAGATGCGGAATCGACTTCTGCGGGCCGGTCAACGTCTACCTGCGCATCCGCGGAAAACCCCCCAGCAGGGCTTACTTAGCTGTTTTTATTTGCTTTGCCACAAAGGCAATACACGTGGAGGTTGTATCGGATCTTACCACAGACAGCTTCATAGCAGCCCTCAAACGCTTGATTGCCCGACGTGGACTCCCATCCGACATCCTCTGCGATAACGCTACGAATTTCGCAGGGGCCAACAACAAGCTAGAGTCGCTGAAGCAGTTCCTTTTTAGGGGTGAAACTGTTAATTCGATCACCAATTTTTGTAATATGCAATTTATTAACTTCCACTTTATCCCGCCCAGGGCCCCGCATTTTGGGGGTATATGGGAGGCGGCAATGTCAAAGGACTACTCAATCGCACACTCCGAGATACTAGGCTCACCTTTGAAGAGCTATCTACTGCAGCCGCGGACGTTGAGGCGATCTTAAATTCTCGCCCCTTGACTCCGCTATCGTCGGATCCAAGCGATTTGGGCGCGCTGACGCCTGGACACTTCCTGGTGGGGGACGCGCTCCGAGCATTACCGGAACTTCCAATAGCCGACGACAATTTCTACAGTCTGGATCGATGGCAGAAGGTCAGCGCTATTAAGCAGCGCATATGGAAACGCTGGAGCCAGGAGTATATCAACGAGCTACAGACCCGCACAAATTGGACGAAGACAGCTCCAAACCTAGAAGTCAACGACATGGTCATAGTCCATGAGGATAACCCCGCTCCACAACGTTGGCTACTTAGACCTATTGTCGACACCATCAAGGGACACGACAACATTGTGCGCGTAGCTAACATACGCACTGCCAGAGGAATTATACGCCGACCTATTCGGAAACTAGCATTACTACCAGTCTCTTGAAAGTCAATCGCATACTTTCAAGGGGGCGGTATGTTGGGTCAAAACCCAATTGCCCTTGTCATTAATATTTTGTATTTTAAATCTTGCGCCGATTCTTAATAGTTATCTTAAATCGATAAGAAATGTGATGCTGCCAACTCGACCGCAAGAAAGAGAGAAGATAGAAATGGAAAAATATGGAATTTTTGTACTATTATTGTAACCTTCGCACGAGGAAGTCAAGTGCATTGAATTTACCTGAACTCATTATAAATATTCATAAACTAGCACCGTCCGACATTAAATTATATTCAAGGAAAAGCCCTTGTCTTAACAAATACAATTTTTAAAAAATCGGATGACTACATCATATAGCTGCCATAGGAACGGTTGGAAAATTAAATGAAAATTAATAGGAAAAAAATTATACCTTTGTTGACTTTTATTACATTCTCTTCTCCTCTGGGATATGGCTTTTCTTTAACATTTCAAAATTTTGTATTAAATTTATAAAAATTCGGTCGGCTATATTATATAGCTGCCATAGGAAGGATCAAAAAATTAATGACAAAGGAATACGAAAGCAGCTAAAATTTGGATTTGGAATGAATATACGCAAGTTAATTTTAATTTAATGCTTTTGTAAATGAATAGGAATGATCTGCAAGGGTATATAAGCTTTGGCTGGCCGATGCTAGCTTCCTTTCTTGTTTAAAGTTTTCTATGTGTGTTTTACATGTTACATGTTTAAGTGCGTTTTTCTCGTAACCACGTTTTGAGAGTCCTTGTTAATCGGCATTTGTAAAAGGCTCAATCGATCAAAAAAAAAAAATAAAAAATCGAGCTTTCCAGGGGGCGGGTTTTTTTTAATTCCTAGGCCAAATGTAAAAACAAAATGGAAATCCGATCATTTTTGGCGGAGATACAGTGATCAGCGCAAAACGCCTTTTTATATTGCAGGGTATTATAATTTCAGTCAGATGTTCGCATCGCAGTGAAGGAGACGTTTCCGACCACATAAAGTATATATATCAGGGACCGTAATCATTATAAGTGAAACAAGGGAGAACGCTATAGTCGAGTGCCCCGACTATCAGATACCCGTTACTCAAAAGAGTGCGAGGGAGATAGAGATATAAAATTTTGATCGCGCATAACTTTTTAACGAATGGTCCGATTTGAAAAATTTCTTCTACATTTCGATAGGTATTGATAAACACAATACAACTGCATTTTTCGTTGTGGTTCTACCTACAAGCACAAATTTAAATTTTTGTAAAATTCCTTACAGAACAGCTGCTATCGCACTTTGAGTGATATTTAAGCGAAATAATATCGGTCACAAAATAATCATTATTTCTGAGCGATATTTTTTTTCGCTTACAAATAATCATTAAATGGTGATTTTTATTTTTTAATCAAAAAAAAAAAATAATTTTTTACGGTCCCTGATATATATTCTTGATCAGCACCAATAGCAGAGTCAATCTAGCCATGTCCGTCTGTCCGTTTCTATTTAAACTAGTCCCTCAGTTTTAAAGCTATCGCGATGAACCTTTTCCGACCCCATAAAGTATATATATTCTTGATCAGCATCAATAGCCGAGTCCATCTAACCATGTCCGTCGGTCCGTTTCTATGCGAACTAGTCTCTCAGTTTTAAAGCTATCGCGATGAAACTTCCCTAAAGTCTTCTTTCTATTGCATGTTGTACATATGTCGGCACGAGCCGAATCGGACCACTATATCTTATGGCTCCCATGGGAATAATCTCAAAAAATATAGTTTATTTAAATTTAAATTCCCAGCACTACAAGTTAAACTTATATATTAATGTGCTAGTCACGTTTTTTTTTTTTTTGATCAGAATAATTTAAAAAATTGTCTTAAAAAAACAGTTATTTTAAAAACAGTTACACTGAAAAGACACATAATAAATAAAAAGACTATATATAACATACAAAAACAAAATAAAGATTATGAACAAAATTGGATACAAATTTTGATTGAAACATATACTAATTTACACTAATTTCTCTCATTAAATTAACGGTTTTGAAGGTGTATAATTATTTTTGATTTAAAATTCGGTGCGCTCTTATTTATTTTTAATCCATTGGGAAGTTCGTTCCAATACCGAACAGAAAATATAAAGAATTGTTTTTCAGATAATGTTCTTTTGTGTCTTATGCATGCAATGTTATTCGTTCGTCTTGAACCGGTATGTGTTAGTTTTTTGTAGAGATAGTCGGGTTCTTTGGTTTTGATTAATTTGTGCAATGCCACTAATGCCCTGAATTGGATCCATGATTGAAGATCAACTTCAAATATCTTGTACGCTAAACATGAAATCGGATGCCCACGCTTTACATAAAACACATATCTCGCAACACTATTAAACGCTACATTAAGTTTTTGGTTACTTGTTGCATCACTGTTTCCAAATATTTCGTCGCCGTAGAATAATGCCGGTATTAAATAGATTTTTGCCATTAGAAGTCTTGTCCCTTCTGGTAAAAATTTTTGAGTATGGTACAGTGACCTTAAAGAACCATATGATTTTCGAATAGCTTGGTTAATATGGTCGCTCCAAGTGAGTGTCTTGTTGAATATGATACCCAGATTATTTGCTTTTTCAACATAATCAATAACTTCACCATTTATTACTAGGGGTGTCAGGGCAGTGGTATTAATTAATTTTTTATAAATAACCAAACATTTCGACTTTTTTATTTTTATTTATTTATTTGTAGACCATTTAGCTTCAACCATTTGTTTACTGTCGACAATTCAGTATCATCACTACACATTCATTTATTCTGGACAAAGGACGCGATACACACATTTGAACGTCATCGGCATACATATGGACTTTACACGAGGGCATATAAAAATACATTGTAACTTTGTAGGAAGTAGGCGTTTTAATTTTTAACAATTTTATATCAAAATTTATAATAATCGGACCACTATATCTTATGGCTCCCTTGGGAAAATCTCAAAAAATATATAAAAATACATTGTAACTTAGTAGGAAGTAGGCGTTTTAATTCTTGACAATTTTATATCAACATTTATAATAGGCAATAATATATTTGGAATCCCAGGAAACGCACCGATCGAGTGAGGACTAAACTTTGGGTACAAGGTACAAGGGTATATAAACTTTGGCTTGCCGAAGTTAAATTCCTTTCTTGTTTTAATAGTTTTCCAGCAATCGCTTTGCCGCCGATATATTAGCCGATAGTATCGGCTATAAAACTTAGTGCACGTTATTTAAATGACACTTAATAATATACAAAAGTTTTGAATTAATTCCAGCTAACCAGTTTTTATATAAACAAGAGAGAACGCTATAGTCGGGTGCCCCGACCATCAGATACCCTCTACTCAGCTAAAGGGAGTGCGAGGGAGATGGAGATATAAATTTTAATCACGCATAACTTTTTAATATACATTTTAATCACGCATAACTTTTTAACGAATGGTCCGATTTAAAAAATTTCCTCTACATTTCGATAGGTATTGATAAACACAACAAAACTGCATTTTTACTTTTCCGAAATATTTAAACTTTTAAAATCGTTTATAGCGGTGGAGGGCGTTAGAGGGGGCATGGCCCTCGGATAAAACAAACTTGCGATGCGTAGGAAGCCCAAGAATATGTGTGGGTAATCTCAACTTTCTAGCTTTTGTAGTTTCCGAGATCTCAGCGTTCATCCAGACAGACGGACATGGCTAGATCGACTCGGCTAGTGATCCTGATCAAGAATATATAAACTTTATAGGGTCGGAAACGCTTCCTTCTACCTGTTACATATTTTTGCACGAATACAATATACCCTTTTACTCTACAAGTAACGGGTATAAAAATAGCAAAGTTAGTTGATTTTTTGATGCCAAAGACCCAACCCCCCTTAAGGTTGACGTTGCTGGGAAAACTTAGTGATGCGCGCAGTTTTGCCTTCTAACTAAACTAACTAAAAAATTAGAACGCCTACTTCCTACAAAGTTACAATGTATTTTTATATATTTTTTATTCCTATGGGAGCTATAAGATATAGTGGTCCGACTCTACCAGTCCAAACCTCATTCAGTAAAGAAGTGCTATCGCAGAACTTCCCGAGTACCATCAGTCACAAAAACAAAGTTCTACCAATTTTGGTAAAAACAAACAAGTGCGCAAAGAAGATTTCGAAAAAACCCAAAAACAACTATCACGTGCTCACGACTTTAGGACTATTTTTAGAAAGTATTGTTATTTTTCTAGAAAAATCTGGTAAGCCACGAAGAAGCTGGGGAATTTTAGAGACAAACTGCGTAAATAGAGTTTAAATATTTTCTGATCGGTTTTTTGGATTTTTGGTCTCTGACGGAACCACTGTGCATTCTATTATGTAGGGCTAATTTTTATTAACGGTCTCTGATAGTATTTCCTCCTTTTAAGGGCGAAATCGCCCTAAAAAGTAGAACAAAATTATACCAATTACTGAGTGAACACAAAACGCCTTTATAATAGTGTTCCAGCAATCGCTTTGTCACCGATATATTAGCCGATAGTATCGGCTATAAAAATTAGTCCACGTTATTTAAATGACACTTAATAATATAAAAAGGTTTGAATTAAATCCATCCAACCAGTTTTAATAGAAAAATCGCAAAGTCAATTGATTTTTTTATGCCGAAGAGTAGCGTTTAAAAGTTATTCAGAAAAAAAAAAACAAAAAGCGCCATTAAATTTGGTGTAAGTACTTATAAAAAAGGGCGGCAAACTAGTTAAAATTAATTTCTAATCGTTTGGAGTAGTGTTGTGGTGAGTTTCATTGACTTTTAAAGGTTTCACAATTTACAGACTTATTTTAAAGCATCGTTTTTTGGAACTGTTGAAAATCAAATTTTGTTTAGTCTTTCCAAAAGGAAAACATTTTTTGTTGGTTTATTTTAAGCGAAAAGAGTAAGCTATTCAGCGATACCCAAAATGATACAACAAAATTTCATATATTTGGAACCTGTTTTGTTTTTAAAATATAAGATTTTTTCTCCGTTTAACTTGCATACTAACCTTGTTTATCTCTGCTTTCCGTGCGAAGTACAATTTCCTTTCCCGCTTCACGTCTCCACTGCACCTTTGGTTTTGGAACCCCAGTCGCATTGCATACGAGCAAAATACTTCCACCCTCTGTACTGACTCCTTCCTCAGGATTATGTCCTTGATCGTTTAAAATATCTGGTGGCACAACTACATCAAGGTATCCGGACTGCAAAACAAACAATGTATAAGAAGCAAACTGCAAAGTCGTAATTATTGTCTAAAAAATAATTGTAAAGGTAGCTTGTAGCTTTTCTTTTTTGAAACACCGTTAACATACGTTCTTTGTGTACTCTAAATATTTTGGTCTCGAAAACCAGAGAAGAAGCAGATGCACTTACAAGGCTCTTCATGGGATCTGTATTAACTTGGCACATGTAGCTGCCGGAGTCATTTATCTGTACGCGGGATATGTGAAGTTTCCAGGTATTGTGGCCGTTGTGTGTCACAGATAATCTTGGATTTAGTGAGACCATGTGTGTGTGTATACCAAGTATTGCTTTTGAATCAGATTTAATCCATGCCACCTGGAATTGTAATAATATAAAGGTATAATTGTCCGAACATATGTCGATTCTTTGTCCACCAGTTACACTTCCTTAGGGGAGAGGTCTTTCGGTTTTTTTTCTGACTGTCTAATTAATTTGCTTATTTTATAATTGTTAAGAGTTTAATTACTTTTGTTTTAAGCATTTAACCAATTTAACTAAACCCTGTTATTAATTTTGTATAGAGTATTTGGCCTTGGTTATAATGTTTTCCCTAAAAGTTTTAACACTAAAAGGGCATACAAAATATATTTTAACAGACCGTACCAACTTACGACCTCTCCCCTATATAATACACCGTAAATTTTAAAAAATTGACTTTAAAACAAGAGAGAACGCTATAGTCGAGTACTTCGACTATTAGATACCCGTTACTCAGCTAAAGGGAGTGGGAGAGAGATTAATATATGCACGCGTCAAAGCTACTAGCGCCATCTAGTGGCTGTTTCATTTTTTGCTCATAACTTTTTAATGGATTGTCCGATTTGAAAAATTTCTTCTACAATTCGATAGGTATTGATAAACAGAATAAAATTGGATTTTTACTTTTCCGAAATCTTTAAAGTTGTGGGCGCCAGACACCTTTCAAAAAATGGTGTAGGGCGATTGTGGGCGTTAGAGGGGGCGTGGCACCTGTTTGAAACAAACTTGCGCTGCGTAGGAACTCCAAGAATCTGCATGCAAAATGCCAATCCTCTAGCTTTTGTAGTTTCCGAGATCTCAGCGTTCATACAGACGGACAGACAGACGGACAGACGGACATGGCTAGTTCGACTCGGCTAGTGATCCTGATCAAGAATATATATACTTTATAGGGTCGGAAAAGCTTCCTTCTCCCTGTTACATACTTTTGCACGAATACAATATACCCTTTTACTCTACGAGTAACGGGTATAAAAATATAGCAAATATGTATTAGGTTAGGTTATCTGCCTAATTTAAAGCCACGAAAGTCCGTGTATACAGCTGTTTAGCGGTTTATTTATGCTACAGATGACTATTCACTGACCTGTTCTACAAAAAACTGTTATTAGAAGGCGAATTACACCAATTACAACGCATCTTAGCGATTTATGGAAACTAGAAAGTTGGGATTCCCTACACATATTCTTGGGCTTCCTACGCAGCGCAAGTTTATTTCAGCCGAGCGCCACGCCCTTTTTAATGCCCACAAATGCCCACAAAACGATTTTAATGTGTGTCTAGCGCCCATATTTGTAAAGATTTTTGAGAAGTATAATTTTGTTGCGTTTATGTAAACCTATCGAAATGTAGAAGACATTTTTTCAAATTGGACCATTCGTCAAAAAGTTATGGCCGATCAAAGTTTTATATCTCCATCTCCCTCGCACTCCCTCAAGCTGAGTACCCGGTATCTGATAGTGGGGGCACCCGACTATAGCGTTCTCTCTTGTTTTATGTGTATTTAAACACATTATCTACTTTTAAGTAGAAACATACACACACATTGTGTAAATGTATTGTATTGTACATATAAGCGAATCAAAACATATCAAAATATACACATACATATCTAAAGAAGTAACGTTTTTGATTGCTTACAGTGCAAACTTTCGTATTTGGTCAAAAATTCGAATCTTAAGATTAATAACACTGTGCAACAAAATTAATGTTTTTTAAATTTACCTCGATGGATGCTATACTGTTGATTTCGTTAAACAACAAACTTTTAAAAACACAGGGCGGCAACACTACTACTATTTTGACCGCAGATGTATGTTTTTATGTTTTTGTTTCACCCTCAAAAAAAATCCCAAAATTATTCTGAGTATGGGGTTTGCCAATTTCAGGCAAACGCAGTTTATCTTAGGAATTCGTAACGAATTTAAAAATATAGCATCCATCGAGGTAAATTTTAAATGTTGCATATTGTAATTAGCTTTGAAAAATTTTGCCTTTGTAATTTTCTTCATTTTCTTCCATGGCGGAAACTAAATAGGGCTCTCACAAATGCTACAAAATTAAAAATACCTTTTGAAAAATAAAACCTAAGCATTTGATCCACACAACTGTATAGTTTTTAAAATCAAAAACAAATTTTAACTTAAATTTCCTCTTTCCCCTCCCCTTTCCACTCAGCTCTACTCCTCCTTTCATCAGTTTTTTTCGCTGTTGCTCTCTTGGCCGTCGCTCTGTTAGCATCCGGTCTCTGGCGTTCGCTCTCTCGGCAGGCTCTAGCAAAATGCGTAGCAATATCAAAAAAAAATCTTAAAAAATACTTAACAAGAAAGAAAGTTAACTTCGGCAAGCCAAAGTTGATATACCCTTGCAGTTATAATAAGTACCCAAAGTTTAGTCCTCACTCGATCGGTGCTGTTTCTGTTTAAAATGTAGATATTACATTTTCAAAAATTAGAACGCCTACTTCCTACAAAGTTACAATGTATTTTTATATATTTTTTATTCCTATGGGACATATAAGATATAGTGGTCCGACTCTACTAGTCCAAACCTCATTCAGTAAAGAAGTGCTATCGCAGAACTTCCCGAGTACCATCAGTCACAAAAACAAAGTTCTACCAATTTTGGTAAAAACAAACAAGTGCGCAAAGAAAATTTCAAAAAAAAACCCAAAAACAACTATCACAGCAAAACCGTTACCAAAAGTGCAAGTGCTCTGTGCAGCTGGCCAGCTACCCTGCTCTGGGTAATAAAACAACAATACTTGAAGCGAAGTTTTTTACAATCTCCAGAACAGACAATGAGACATTTGAAAAAGTTTCGATACTTATAATCAAAAAGTTATTGAATTCACCTGCGGCGGTGAAATTTAAAAACCTTTAATAAAAGCAGAAACGGAACCCTATTAGTAAAAACCAAAAGTTTAACACAGGCAGTAAAACTACAAAAACTCACCAAATTCCACAACTTCACGGTATCAGTTACTAAACATGAATTTTTGAATTCCTCGAAAGGAGTAATCTACTCAAACGAATTATGTGAATTTTGTGGACGAAGCGGATATATTAAACGAGCTTAGGCCTTAAAAGGTCAACAATTTCAAAAAAATACTCATTAAAAAGAACAACGTTCTTCAAGAATCAAGACTTGTAATTGGCACCTTCTCTTCAACGGCTCTCAGGGATATTTTAATGATAGGATGGGACAGAGTAAGAGTTCGTCCACACATTCCACGCTCATTAAAATGCTGTAACTGCTACAGGTTTGGACACCCTACGAAAGCCTGCAAGACCACCACCAAAGCCTGCAGCAACTGCTCAGGAGAAATACACACGACAGACGACACTGAATGCGACAAACCCAATTGCAAATATGACATAAACAACCAATTCAACCACAGTCCGCTAGATAAAGCATGCCCAGCTTTTATTAAACAAAAATAAATCAATAAAAACACTACAAAAAGTTGACTTTAAAACCGCTACAAGAATTTATCCCATGCGCCACACCCACCAATCTACCCAGTACTCCAAGATAGCATCCACCCAAAAACCAGAAAACCAAATTCCAGCACCGAAGGCACCAACACTAACACCAACCGTGAAATAAGGACCTACTACGACATCATTAATCCCCCCCAGCACTTCGTCCAAACTTATTAAGCAAACAAAAAAGACACGGCGACCCGCCCCAAAAAAACCCTTGAATCCGATCGTAAGCCAAACTAAGGATAAAGCTAATGTAATTTCCAAACCCTCCCTCAAGGCCAAAGACAAATCAGATAAATCAAAGCCCATAAACACAACAAAATTAGCAAACGAATTAAGCAGATTAGCCAATCGCAACAGCTCTAAAGAAGAGTTTTAAATAGTTTTTCTTTATTAGTTTATTATTGTTATTGAACGTTAAAAACTAACCACTCAAATTAGTACTAAGTAATAAACCTTCCCCTTCCATTCTAATGGTTAAAACTATTCAATGGAACACCAATATATATAGAAATAACTACATCAAACTCCAAACCCTGATCAAGACCTTCAACCCCATAATTCTTGCCCTACAAGAAACACACATAACCAACTTTAACTCTCTACCCATTCCCATTAACTACACACTCTACCAACAATGCTGCACCAACTCTTACGGGGGCGCAGCGCTCCTGATACATATAATATAATATCTCAAAGACAAATCTCAATCACCCAAGACTTTGAAGCAACTGGAGTCTCAATAAATACTAAACTTAAACTAAACATAATATCAGCCTACATTTCACCAACCAAGTCCTTTAACAGAGTTAACTTAGAAAACGTCCTCTGATTCACCAACACACCCACTCTAGTCCTCGAAGACTTTAATAGCTGGCACCCCTACTGGGACTCTCCTAGCCCTAATACCAGAGGCAATATTATTGCCAAATTCCTAGACCGTTCAGATTACATCATATTAAACGACAAAAGCTCCACCCAGTTCTCCACACACAACTCTTTCACAGATATAGACTTATCCTTCTCTTCATCCAATTTAACCCCAGAATTTCTCTGTGAAACAATAGACGACCTCTACGGAAGTGGAGAGAAACTCGCAAATAGAGAGTTTGGAGAAGAGAAGCGGAGAGAGAGAGTTTGGAGACCGAGAAGTGGAGAGAGAGAGGTTGGAGACTTCGAGGTTGAGAGAGGGAACTCTGACGAAGAGAGTTTGGAGAGTAGGTGGCGGAGAGTGAGAGAGTGGAGACTTGGCGGGCAGAGCCAGAGTGCCGTGTGCAAAAGGGAAATAACGGAACTGCACCGGCCTTTGGACTCTGCCGGGAACTTTGGACCGCGAGGACTAGTGCCACATCTTAGCAGCGGAGCGGCACACAGGCGTGCCACATGCACCACAAGAACCGGCGGGATGGCAGCAGCACGAAGAACTGCAATGGGAGGCCGTGCATGAAGGACAAGTGGGTCAAACAGGAACCACGGACTTTCGACCTGGAGTGGAGAGATGCCGCGATCAGAGCGCAAGAGGGAAATAACCGTTCCCGGGAGCCCTATATAAAGCCGCCGGGCGCTGGCAGCTCGATCAGTCGATCAAGAGTGTGGATCAAGATCAGTCGATCACGATCAGTCGATCACGATCAGTCAATCTATAAAGATCAGTCAAGATATCAAAGTGAGGAAGTCAGCCAGTACAGTGAACTACAAGTGAACAACAACAAGTCGAGTCGCCGGAAGCAACACCGTGGGAGCCTACAAGGAGCAAGTTCGCTACGTCGAGACGTTCGGGATTGGATCACCAGGAATCTCCGAATTGAGACACAGGTAGCTGAGGTCCAGAGGGCGTCACACGGCTAGGTCAAGGCAATCCGTTTTCATTCCTGTCTCAACTAAATCCTCGCATCACGCCTGGAGAGTCGACCAGAGTATAAGCCTGCAACAAGAAATCGTGAACTCGGGGAGAAACCTATCTAGACCCAGTGTGCCTTGTCTAAGCAGGTCCTGGCGCGATCAGCCAGAAGGGAGATCGGTCAATCGTTTGTGGTCTCGAGTGCAAGTTTATTTCAGCCGAGTGCCACGCCCTTTTTAACGCCCACAAATGCCCACAAAACGATTTTAATGTGTGTCTAGCGCCCATATTTGTAAAGATTTTTGAGAAGTATAATTTTGTTGCGTTTATGTAAACCTATCGAAATGTAGAAGACATTTTTTCAAATTGGACCATTCGTCAAAAAGTTATGGCCGATCAAAGTTTTATATCTCCATCTCCCTCGCACTCCCTCAAGCTGAGTACCCGGTATCTGATAGTGGGGGCACCCGACTATAGCGTTCTCTCTTGTTTTATGTGTATTTAAACACATTATCTACTTTTAGTAGAAACATACACACACATTGTGTAAATGTATTGTATTGTACATATAAGCGAATCAAAACATATCAAAATATACACATACATATCTAAAGAAGTAACGTTTTTGATTGCTTACAGTGCAAACTTTCGTATTTGGTCAAAAATTCGAATCTTAAGATTAATAACACTGTGCAACAAAATTAATGTTTTTTAAATTTACCTCGATGGATGCTATACTGTTGATTTCGTTAAACAACAAACTTTTAAAAACACAGGGCGGCAACACTACTACTATTTTGACCGCAGATGTATGTTTTTATGTTTTTGTTTCACCCTCAAAAAAAATCCCAAAATTATTCTGAGTATGGGGTTTGCCAATTTCAGGCAAACGCAGTTTATCTTAGGAATTCGTAACGAATTTAAAAATATAGCATCCATCGAGGTAAATTTTAAATGTTGCATATTGTAATTAGCTTTGAAAAATTTTGCCTTTGTAATTTTCTTCATTTTCTTCCATGGCGGAAACTAAATAGGGCTCTCACAAATGCTACAAAATTAAAAATACCTTTTGAAAAATAAAACCTAAGCATTTGATCCACACAACTGTATAGTTTTTAAAATCAAAAACAAATTTTAACTTAAATTTCCTCTTTCCCCTCCCCTTTCCACTCAGCTCTACTCCTCCTTTCATCAGTTTTTTTCGCTGTTGCTCTCTTGGCCGTCGCTCTGTTAGCATCCGGTCTCTGGCGTTCGCTCTCTCGGCAGGCTCTAGCAAAATGCGTAGCAATATCAAAAAAAAATCTTAAAAAATACTTACCAAGAAAGAAAGTTAACTTCGGCAAGCCAAAGTTGATATACCCTTGCAGTTATAATAAGTACCCAAAGTTTAGTCCTCACTCGATCGGTGCTGTTTCTGTTTAAAATGTAGATATTACATTTTCAAAAATTAGAACGCCTACTTCCTACAAAGTTACAATGTATTTTTATATATTTTTTATTCCTATGGGACATATAAGATATAGTGGTCCGACTCTACTAGTCCAAACCTCATTCAGTAAAGAAGTGCTATCGCAGAACTTCCCGAGTACCATCAGTCACAAAAACAAAGTTCTACCAATTTTGGTAAAAACAAACAAGTGCGCAAAGAAAATTTCAAAAAAAAACCCAAAAACAACTATCACAGCAAAACCGTTACCAAAAGTGCAAGTGCTCTGTGCAGCTGGCCAGCTACCCTGCTCTGGGTAATAAAACAACAATACTTGAAGCGAAGTTTTTTACAATCTCCAGAACAGACAATGAGACATTTGAAAAAGTTTCGATACTTATAATCAAAAAGTTATTGAATTCACCTGCGGCGGTGAAATTTAAAAACCTTTAATAAAAGCAGAAACGGAACCCTATTAGTAAAAACCAAAAGTTTAACACAGGCAGTAAAACTACAAAAACTCACCAAATTCCACAACTTCACGGTATCAGTTACTAAACATGAATTTTTGAATTCCTCGAAAGGAGTAATCTACTCAAACGAATTATGTGAATTTTGTGGACGAAGCGGATATATTAAACGAGCTTAGGCCTTAAAAGGTCAACAATTTTAAAAAAATACTCATTAAAAAGAACAACGTTCTTCAAGAATCAAGACTTGTAATTGGCACCTTCTCTTCAACGGCTCTCAGGGATATTTTAATGATAGGATGGGACAGAGTAAGAGTTCGTCCACACATTCCACGCTCATTAAAATGCTGTAACTGCTACAGGTTTGGACACCCTACGAAAGCCTGCAAGACCACCACCAAAGCCTGCAGCAACTGCTCAGGAGAAATACACACGACAGACGACACTGAATGCGACAAACCCAATTGCAAATATGACATAAACAACCAATTCAACCACAGTCCGCTAGATAAAGCATGCCCAGCTTTTATTAAACAAAAATAAATCAATAAAAACACTACAAAAAGTTGACTTTAAAACCGCTACAAGAATTTATCCCATGCGCCACACCCACCAATCTACCCAGTACTCCAAGATAGCATCCACCCAAAAACCAGAAAACCAAATTCCAGCACCGAAGGCACCAACACTAACACCAACCGTGAAATAAGGACCTACTACGACATCATTAATCCCCCCCAGCACTTCGTCCAAACTTATTAAGCAAACAAAAAAGACACGGCGACCCGCCCCAAAAAAACCCTTGAATCCGATCGTAAGCCAAACTAAGGATAAAGCTAATGTAATTTCCAAACCCTCCCTCAAGGCCAAAGACAAATCAGATAAATCAAAGCCCATAAACACAACAAAATTAGCAAACGAATTAAGCAGATTAGCCAATCGCAACAGCTCTAAAGAAGAGTTTTAAATAGTTTTTCTTTATTAGTTTATTATTGTTATTGAACGTTAAAAACTAACCACTCAAATTAGTACTAAGTAATAAACCTTCCCCTTCCATTCTAATGGTTAAAACTATTCAATGGAACACCAATATATATAGAAATAACTACATCAAACTCCAAACCCTGATCAAGACCTTCAACCCCATAATTCTTGCCCTACAAGAAACACACATAACCAACTTTAACTCTCTACCCATTCCCATTAACTACACACTCTACCAACAATGCTGCACCAACTCTTACGGGGGCGCAGCGCTCCTGATACATATAATATAATATCTCAAAGACAAATCTCAATCACCCAAGACTTTGAAGCAACTGGAGTCTCAATAAATACTAAACTTAAACTAAACATAATATCAGCCTACATTTCACCAACCAAGTCCTTTAACAGAGTTAACTTAGAAAACGTCCTCTGATTCACCAACACACCCACTCTAGTCCTCGAAGACTTTAATAGCTGGCACCCCTACTGGGACTCTCCTAGCCCTAATACCAGAGGCAATATTATTGCCAAATTCCTAGACCGTTCAGATTACATCATATTAAACGACAAAAGCTCCACCCAGTTCTCCACACACAACTCTTTCACAGATATAGACTTATCCTTCTCTTCATCCAATTTAGCCCCAGAATTTCTCTGTGAAACAATAGACGACCTCTACGGAAGTGGAGAGAAACTCGCAAATAGAGAGTTTGGAGAAGAGAAGCGGAGAGAGAGAGTTTGGAGACCGAGAAGTGGAGAGAGAGAGGTTGGAGACTTCGAGGTTGAGAGAGGGAACTCTGACGAAGAGAGTTTGGAGAGTAGGTGGCGGAGAGTGAGAGAGTGGAGACTTGGCGGGCAGAGCCAGAGTGCCGTGTGCAAAAGGGAAATAACGGAACTGCACCGGACTTTGGACTCTGCCGGGAACTTTGGACCGCGAGGACTAGTGCCACATCTTAGCAGCGGAGCGGCACACAGGCGTGCCACATGCACCACAAGAACCGGCGGGATGGCAGCAGCACGAAGAACTGCAATGGGAGGCCGTGCATGAAGGACAAGTGGGTCAAACAGGAACCACGGACTTTCGACCTGGAGTGGAGAGATGCCGCGATCAGAGCGCAAGAGGGAAATAACCGTTCCCGGGAGCCCTATATAAAGCCGCCGGGCGCTGGCAGCTCGATCAGTCGATCAAGAGTGTGGATCAAGATCAGTCGATCACGATCAGTCGATCACGATCAGTCAATCTATAAAGATCAGTCAAGATATCAAAGTGAGGAAGTCAGCCAGTACAGTGAACTACAAGTGAACAACAACAAGTCGAGTCGCCGGAAGCAACACCGTGGGAGCCTACAAGGAGCAAGTTCGCTACGTCGAGACGTTCGGGATTGGATCACCAGGAATCTCCGAATTGAGACACAGGTAGCTGAGGTCCAGAGGGCGTCACACGGCTAGGTCAAGGCAATCCGTTTTCATTCCTGTCTCAACTAAATCCTCGCATCACGCCTGGAGAGTCGACCAGAGTATAAGCCTGCAACAAGAAATCGTGAACTCGGGGAGAAACCTATCTAGACCCAGTGTGCCTTGCCTAAGCAGGTCCTGGCGCGATCAGCCAGAAGGGAGATCGGTCAATCGTTTGTGGTCTCGAGTGGAGAACTCCAGAAGAGCCCTACGGTTTGAGTCGTGTAGACCCGGAGCTGCGTGTGTCTGAACCCCGAGTGAAACGAGCCAGAAGGGAGATCGGTCGATCGCTTGCGGTCTGGAGTGGAGAACTCCAGAAGAGCCCTACGGTTGAGTCGCGACTAGGAGTCATCGACGGCCACCAGTGGCAATACCAAGGCCAGCCGAGCCTACAAGAACATTGTACTACCACCCCGCAATAAACCCACTAAGAGCCCGTGAAATCTGTGCGGTCACGTTTATATAAATTTGGCGGGACGAACACACAATCTTACTGAGCTAGCCGCACGAATCTCGTAGCGAGCAGAATTAAATAATCAGTTCGTTACAACACTACCTTTTAATTTCCTTGAACAGTCCCTTGGTGGAATCAAAACCTATCAGTTTTGAAGAAAGCCAAAGCGTTTAAATGGTCAATACTAATGCGAAAATCGCATTTCTTACATTGTAATGAACAACTCCCCCCTATCATAACACAGAGTCCTTAACCATTTTAACTTCATCCTAATTTCCTTAATCCCCCAAGCCAAAAACATAGCCTTGTACTTTCCTTTCTAAAACCTAAAAAACTCAAAACTGACCTAAAATCGTACCGCCCGATTCCCTAAATTCATGCCTTGCTAAAACACTTGATAAAATTATCGCGAAGAGACTGTGGTGGTTTGTCTTAAATAACAATCTAATCAACAGCCATCAGATTGGATTCAAAAGGGAAAGATCTGTTATAGACAGTCTACTTTTAGTAGACCACATAGCAACAAGATCCCTCTCCCTCAAGAAACACATCACATTGATCTCTCTTGACTTCAACAAGGCATTTGATAAAATAGGCATCCACTCCGTAATTAACCAGCTGAAAGAATGGAAAATAGGCAAACGCATATTAAAGTACGTCCTTAACTTTATGACAAACAGAAAAATATTCATTAAATCCGGCAAAAACCTTTCAAACTTTTACCCACTCAACAATGGCATCCCCCAGGGGTCTCCAATCTCAGTAATTCTGTTTCTTATAGCTTACAACACACTCTCCAATATTATCTCCTTACACAAAGAAATAAAACTAACTGCATACGCCGATGACTTCCATCTTATAATCGAACACAATAAACAAAACTCTCTCCGACCTCCAATCTCTGTTTTCACAAATAGACGACGGGTGTACTTACTCTGTATCAATTCTATCAAAAGAAAAATGCCAAGTTCTTCACATATGCAGAAAACATAATTGCTCTGCCAACATCCTTACAGGCGACACACATTTTCCCAGTACCAACTCCCTCAGAATACTAGGTCCTACTATTAACAACAAATACACCTTGACCACCCGTATTTCAAAATTTAAAACAAAACTATCAAAAACTTTAAATATCATCAAACATCTCTCTTCTCTTAAATATAACAGTAACACAACCACTCTTATCAATACTATTCTCATTTCAAAAATCGATTTTTGCCTGCCTATTTATGGATATTCTCCCAAATCTAAAGTAAACTGTTTAAAAACAACAATAAATGCAGCTCTAAGATCGGCCTTGGGAGCCTATCAAATCACGCCAGTAAACAACTTACTTCTAGAAACTAAAACAAACACAATATAACAGAAACGAAACTTCCTTACAGCCAAACTAAGTAAAAATATCCTTTTTGCCCATGGCAGCCATATAACTAAACTAATAAAGCCACACAAAAGAAAATACAAATACCCTATTACCAAAGACATAAGAATATGAAGATGGATAACGCCATACGATTTTTTTGCACACGATTTTTGGGTGCTGGCTTTTCGCTCTCTTGCCCAAAAGCCAACTGGCTTTTCGCTCTCTTGCCTAAAAGCTAACTGGCTTTTCGCTCTCTTGCCCAAAAGCCAGCAAGAGAGCGCTCTAGAGCCAGCCGCTCTCTTGTACGCATACAGCGACAGCCGACGACTGTATGTGTGCACATGCATTCACAAGCATTTCTTCGCTGCAGCGCGCTGGCTTAATATACTCTTTATTTTAAAATTCTAACATTACTAAAAACATTTATTGGTAATGCCTTTTATGATAATTATTCGAATGTAGTTTATTTTTTAGTAATGACCAAATATATGTACGTATATAAAGATCCATAGTTTATTTCATACATTACTTCACATTGGAATTATTGTCATTAGGGTATTTAGCGTGCAACGTGTAAACGATTTTTAGGAGCCTCAGAAATATTGCGAAGAAAAGTTAAAAATATGTATGTACGAAATATTAAATACAAATAGGATATCCTGTAGCTTAGTTTTATATGCATTCAATTCGAGTTGTTATGAATAGTATAACTTTATATAAATAAAGTTATAAAATAATAATATTAACTTTAAATATTCATAGATACACAAAACAAAACGGTGGATAAATTAAAATTATTATCTGCAAATTAAATGATTCGTTTTATATATTTAAATTAAACACAATACATATAAAACTGCGTGATTAAATATGAAAATATTTAAATGCAGGTTGATAATATTAGATATGATGTTATTCGTATTTAATTGAAATAGTATTGGTCAAAGTTTAATACATTTAATTTAAAATTAAAAATTAAATTAAATATTTTCATTTTTAAGTTAATAAAAACAGCCATGGATAAAAAATAAAGCGAAATATATTTAATTGAAATATCCTTTAAATATTTTCAATTTTAAAATCCTTCGATTTGTTTTTGTGTAACAATCATAATATATTCAAATATATTAAACTTTATTTAAATATTTATACCCGTTACTCGTAGAGTAAAAGGGTATATTGTATTCGTGCAAAAGTATGTAAGAGGGAGAAGGAAGCGTTTCCGACCCCATAAAGTGTATATATTCTTGATCAGGATCACTAGCCGAGTCGATCTAGCCATGTCCGTCCGTCCGTCTGTCCGTCTGTCCGTCCGTATGTGGGATGCGGTAGTGGAGAGAAAATGACCACTAGAAGCGGTCTTACCTTCTGATTCATTATCTTTCCCTTTCTGTACTCGATATATATAATTTGTACTCGATACCCAGTTGCAACGTGAGTAAAAGTAGCAACGCACTGCCTTACTCACTCGCTGCCAGAATCTCGCAAAGAACAGTACATAAGAAGCACAGATATTTTTGTCAAATTAAAGTTAATAAGTCGAATGTGAATAAAGTCGATCATTTCATACATTTAAAAGTCTGCGTTATCTCTTACAAAAGAGGAACCAGCAATTTTTGGGGGCTCATCCGAGATTTGGCCATCCATTCGACAGAGCTTTAACCTTCGATTTCGCAAAATCACGTGGTGTGCGGTGAAAGAAGAGAGCTAGTGAAATTTCGCAAACTGGAGAAGATCTGCAAATCGTCATAAGCAATTTGGCTGGAGTGTGACAAGAAGGGCAGGAGTTGACAGCAAGGCGAAGAATTTCATCAGAGAGACACACTTTTGCAAGCTACTGAGGCAAAATAAGTCACAATTACAAAGACAGCGAGAAGTGCCGATTCACATACAAAAGCAGATACAGTTGCGGCTTTTGTAGAAACAAGAACTTGCAGAGCAGCGGACGAAGAGCTAGAAAGGATTGCGGAGCAGCGGCTTGTGGCTGGGAGCAGTTTCGAGGCAGCGGATCGTGGCTGGATATCTAGGAGAAGCAGATGACACGGGCTGGAAGCAGTGGAGATAGAGCGAGCAAGACATTGGATCTGGTGTGGTCATTGGAGCGTGCGTGCAGGATCGTGTAAGCGGAGGCCTGGTACACATATCTTGGCAGCAGACAAAGACATCCAAAAGGATCCAGTTGAGTTTGGAAATCATCATTGTATATGTGACGCGGTACAAGCGTGAACAAAAAAATACGACGAGTAACAGAGGCGACATCATTGAGCAAAAGGCTGAACTTTTGGAGGAGAGATGCCGGAAAGTTTATTGCAAGTTGTATGTAAGCTAGTGGGGTAAAATTGAAATCAAGCAGTGCTAAAATCAACATTGCAGACACAGGGTGGTTAATCTATTTACTATTTGCTTTTGATATTAGATTTAAGAAAACATTGTTTAAACTTAATATTCAACAGGATAAATTTGTAAAATGGAGAGAAGCGAGATCTTGGCATTGCGAGTTGAAGAGTTGCGACGGAAGTTGTCAGAGTTGGGTACGACTGGATTAAAGGCGGAGTTGCAAGAGAGATTGTTGACCCACTATGGATTGATTGACAGAGGTGAGTCAGAAACGGAGGATAACGAAGGAGATGGTAGATCAGTGTCATCCGCAGAAACCACTATAAATCGCCCAAATGCAGGTTGGCATGAAGGATTTGGAAATGAGAGGCAGGGTAGATCGTGGTTCACTTTAAAAGACGTCGAGGGTAGTGTTTCGCAGTTTTCTGGGTCGAATTCCCCAGATATAAACCAATGGATAGGAGAGTTGGAAGATTGTGCAGCTACAGTTCGTTTATGCAAAGCAGTTGCTTAGTGGAGCAGCAAAGATGTTTGTGCGTAGCCAGAGGAATATCAAAGACTGGGCAAGTTTGAAATCAGCTTTGTTGGAGGAGTTTGGAATCAAGTTGTCCTCAGCAGAAGTCCATCGCAGGTTGGGAAAACGTCAGCAGCATAAGGGTGAATCCTTGCAGAAATTTCTATATGCACTTATGGAAATCGCTAAGCCCATTCATTTGGAAGAAGAAAGTCTGATCGAGTATTTCGTTGAGGGTATCCCGGATGCTTGATCTAATAAGGCAATGCTGTACCAAGCTCGAAACCTTAAAGATCTTAAGCTACAAATCGACGCTTATCAGAAATCTCGCGGTTCATCCAAGCCAGTAAACAAATTAACCATATTTGTGTAGCAAGGCTGTGAACGACCCGAATAAAGATGTAGCTGGATCGGTTCGGAAATGTTTCCGAAGCGGAGATTCGTCACACATGAAAAAGGACTGTCCTGTGAAAGAGAAATGTTTCAAATGCGATCAGCCAGGACATCGAGCAGCGCAGTGTAAGGCAGAAGTACAGATCAAAACTGAGAGAACAACCAATGTCGTTCAGAAAGATAAAGTCGTTTCAACACCATCGCGTGAGTCCTTTTCGACGAGCTTGGAATTGAAATCCGTGATTTGCTTGAAATCTGAATTGTAGATAAAGTCGTTTCAACACCATCGCGTGAGTCCTTTTCGACGAGCTTGGAATTGAAATCCGTGATTTGCTTGAAATCTGAATTGTGTTTGATGCGTAGGCGTGTGTTCTTGAAACTAGGCGTAGGAGTTGGCAGTCTGATGGGTTGTCAGAGAGTTTTGATCGGTAAAAGTCAGGTTCTAACATTCGGAAGCCTCATAACAAGTGTTGTTATCGATGGGATTGACATGTCGGTCGAGTTTCATGTCATACCAGATGAGGATATGAAGTTTGACGCAATATTAGGCACACCAATCTTAGACAACGTGGACATGATGGTAACTAAGAATGGCACCGTATTTTCACCCAGAGTTCGTTGTGTTCAGCAAGGACCACAGAAAGGATCAGACGATAACCAGACAGGGCAAAGTTCTTGTGTGCAGCTAATTACCGAGTTCGAGAGTCTGTGCATGATCACCACGAAGGACTATGAGGCAGTTTCAGGAGTAGAGTTGGAGTATTTGAGTCAGGAGTTAGCATCTAAAGTAGAGTCATTGATTGAGAATTACAAACCGAAGAGAAATCCCCAGTCGAGATGAAGATCTTGTTGACAAATGAGTTGCCTGTTTTTCAACATCCGAGACGTTTGGCTTATTGCGATCAGAAAATTGTCGATGATCAGGTTCAAGAATGGTTAGAGGAAGGGATTATCAAGCCGAGTACATCCGAGTTTGCTTCGCCAGTGGTTCTTGTCGATAAGAAGAACGGGGAGAAGCGCTTGTGTTGCGATTATCGCAAACTAAATAAAAAGATTGTCCGAGATAACATGGACTGCGTAATCGAAAAGCTGCAAGGTGGAGAAGTTTTCACAACACTAGATTTGACCAACGGTTTCTTTCACGTGCCTGTTTCACCAGAATCCCAGAAGTATACATCGTTCGTAACTCAGAGTGGGCAGTATGAGTTCTTTTTTGTACCTTTCGGTATAAGAAACTCTCCAGCAGTGTTTACCAGATTTATCATGGCGGTTTTGCGTGATTCAATTCGGAAAGAAGATGCGGTTGTATACATGGATGATGTGATCATTGCAAGTAAGAGTATCGATGAGGGCGTTCAGAAATTGAAGCGAGTTTTGGAAGTGTCACAGAGAAATGGCTTACGCATAAATTGGAGTAAATGTCAGGTGTTGAAGCGTTAAGTAAATTTCTTAGGCTATGTCGTTGAAAATGGTACCATTAAGCCAGGTGATGAGAAGACTCGAGCAGTAGCCGATTTTCCGATTCCGCGCGACAGGAAAGGAGTCCAACGATTCTAAGGATTGACATCGTATTTTCGTAGGTTTGTGGAAGGATACGCAGTAATTGCCAAACCGTTGTCCGACCTATTGCGCAAAAGGAGAAGTTTGAGTTTCACAACACGCAGTTAGCAGCATTCGAAAAGCTAAAGGAAGCGTTGATCAGTGGACCAGTTCTGAAGCTCTATGATCAGCAGATTATAAACAACACAGAGCCGAGGAGTACCAAAGTTTCGCCATTTAAACTCTTAACAGGACAAGATATGCGTATCTCAGGAGATGTCCAGCTTAAGTCATTGATCCAGGATTGTTTGATTTCTGAGTTAGATGATGAGCGCGACAAATTAAGGAAGGAAGCAAGAGAGAACATTCAGAGTATCCAAGCTGAGAACAAGAAAGCTTTTGATGCCAAAAGAAAGGTAGATAAGAAGTTCCAATTAAACGATTTTGTAGCTATCAAACGCACCCAGTATGGTAGAGGATTAAAATTGAAAGGAAAGTACTTAGGGCCGTATAAAGTAGTTAAAGTCGGTAACCATGGAAGGTATGAAGTCGAGCGTGTAGGAGAAGGTGAAGGGCCTTATAAAACATCAACAGTCGCAGAGTACATGAAGACATTAGGGGCGAATCCTGCGTCAGGAGGGCCGATTGTGGGATGCGGTAGTGGAGAGAAAAGGCGGTCTTACCTTCTGATTCATTATCTTTCCCTTTCTGTACTCGATATATATAATTTGTACTCGATACCCAGTTGCAACGTGAGTAAAAGTGGCAACGCACTGCCTTACTCACTCGCTGCCAGAATCTCGCAAAGAACAGTACATAAGAAGCACACATATTTTTGTCAAATTAAAGTTAATAAGTCGAATGTAAATAAAGTCTATCATTTCATACATTTAAAAGTCAGCGTTATCTCTTACAAAAGAGGAACCTGCACGTATGAACGCTGAGATCTCGGAAACTACAAAAGCTAGAAAGTTGGGATTACCCACACATATTCTTGGGCTTCCTACGCAGCGCAAGTTTATTTCAGCCGAGCGCCACGCCCCCTCTAACGCCCATAATCGCCCACAAATATTTTAAAATGTGTCTAGCGCCCACATTTTTAAAGATTTCGGAAAAGTATAATTTTGTTGCGTTTATGTATACCTATCGAAATGTAGAAGAAATTTTTCAAATCGGACCATTCTTTAAAAAGTTATGCCCGATCAAAGTTTTATATCTCCTTCTCCCTCGCACTCCCTCAAGCTGAGTAACGGGTATCTGATAGTCGGGGCACCCAACTATAGCGTTCTCTCTTGTTTTAAATTTTATCAAGCAGTTTTATATTTTTTTTATTAAAAGGTATGTTTTTATGTTTTATGTAAAACGAAACTATAAATAAATTATGCAGATATTCGTTTTTAAAGTGCAAAAAAAATTGTACATCAAGCTTCATTGCCACACATATATAAATAAATTCAATTTTAATAAACATCCTGTTCAATCATAGAAGTTCTTTAGACACACAATTAGTTTCTTAGCCGAGAAATGATTTCTGGCCGAAAATCGTCTCGCCAATTAAGTACGCAAAACGAATGTATGGCCGATACTCATCTTAGAGATTATATTGATATATGGTATTACCATTGACAGAATAATCAAACATTGTAACCATCTATCCCTTCCCTTTTCTCCTATCCGAATCAGTAAATTTAATATGACAACTATCGATACTAGTCTGTCTTCTCATAATAAACAAAATACCCCTGCAACAACTTACCAACAACTTTTCAGGACCTTACAATCCTCATACTCACAAAACAATTTTGTATATACATACGGTTCTAAGGCTGATGGTATATCGGGATTCCGTATTACTGATGAAAATAACCTTTTAAAATCTGGTCTACTTCCAATGTACTCTTCCTCCTACACGATTAAGATCATTGCCATTCTAGAAGCCACAAAACTTTGTTAAGAAAAGTCTGGAAAACACGCAATCTGCACCGACTCCCTCTCCTCCCTTAACTCATTTAAAAAAACAATAAACACTCCTACTATATGACATCAATAAGGAGCATCATAACCAAAAACTTTCCAAAATAAGCCTTATTTGGATTCCTAGCCACATAGGAATAAAAGGTAACTAAACCGCTGACTCATTTGCCAAACTTAGCCTTCAATCCCCCCTTATATAAACCACTAACTACAATTTTACTGACATCGCTAGCCACCTAAAACAATGCTCAGACAACGAACTGATAGACACCTTGGAAACAGCATTTCCTTGGTACAAACTTGTAAAACCGACAAACCTCCAACACAAATACGAAAGGAGTAGAAGACATCAAATTATTATCAACAGAATACGACTTGGACACACCAAGTTCACCAATGCGCAATACATTGATAAAAAACCTTTCCTCAATCTGCCCCCTGTGCAACAACCCTAACCCATATTATTACCTCATGCCCCACCCTTACACTTCAAGAAACTGCATCGTTCAACTCCCAAAACGCTATCCACATTATCACAAATCCTACTTTAATCAATACCCAGAAAATTCTACTTTTCCTTAATAAATGCAACATACTATATAAGATATAAAAAAACTGTAAAATATAATGAAAATAATAATCATAACTACTGGCATAAGATCTAGATCATTGACAGCCGAGAGACAATTTTTAATAAATGCTATTCGATTATGAAATCAGCTACCCAGCCATATAAAAAATATTAGCAGTGCTATGTAATTCAAAACAAAGCTACTCTCACACGTTAAAAACACTGTTAGGTAAATCAAAGTAAAATTAGAAAGCGACTTAAGTTATTTGTATACCCGTTACTCGTAGAGTAAAAGGGTATATTGTATTCGTGCAAAAGTATGTAACAGGTAGAAGGACGCTTTCCCTATAAAGTATATATATTCTTGATCAGGGTCACTAGCCGAGTCGATCTAGCCATGTCCGTCTGTCCGCCTGTCCGTCCGGATGAACGCTGAGGTCTCAGAAACTACAAAAGCTAGAGAATTGGGATTACCCACACATATTCTTTGGCTTCCTACGCAGCGCAAGTTTGTTTCAGCCGGGGGCCACGCCCCCTCCAACGCCCACAATAAACGAATTTAAAAAGTGTCTGGTGCCCACACCTTTAAAGATTTTGGAAAAGTAAAAATGCAGTTTTATTGTATTTATCAATACCTATCCAAATTTTCAAATCGGACCATTCGTTAAAAAGTTATGCCAGATTAAAAATTTTATATCTCCATCACTCTTGCACTCACTTTGGCTGAGTAACGGGTATCTGATAGTCGGGGCACCCGACTATAGCGTTCTCTCTTGTTTATTTTCCTCTCTTTATACAATTAGTTTTATGTCATAAAATAACTATATATTTGGACCTCTTTGTAACTAGCGCATTAATTTATATGTTCCAAGCTTGTAGCGTTAGGATGACACATAATAATAAAAAACAAACTACTTAACTACAGTAAGCGAGCTTAAGGCCTTTTGCTGCTATAGCTCTAAAATAAAACCACTGTTAGACTACTGTCTAACCTCTCTTTCCAACAGAGACCTTTTGATCGTTTTGGGTGACTTTAATCTCTCAGATATTTCTTTGTACCCTTCTATTGACTCACTTGTCGCTATTCCCTTATCCGCCCATGTTTTTGTGGATGGCCTTTCTGAATTATCGTTACAGCAAGTTAGCTTTATACGAAATTCATTAAATAGACAGTTAGATCTTGTGTTTGTTTCAGAGCCGTCTGAAGTCACGGTATCTAGAATTGACGCTCTTGTGGTACCAGAAGACCGATACCATCCAACAATGGAATTGACAATTTGCCTCCCCTACCTTGATACCCTCTCTCCTTTAGTTTCTCCAACTAAAATGAGTTGCTTTCGTAAATGTGACTATAATAAACTTAACTTAATGATTTCTCAATATAATTGGACAGATCTTTGTATTTGTATGGACATCGAAAGTGCCACTGAACTTTTCTATAGCGTTCTAAACACTTTTTTTAATGAATGCGTTCCTGATAGGCTTCCTCCAAGGCCGAACAGACCCCCTGGTTTACAAATGCGCTTCAAAGACTTAAAAATCTTAAAACAAACACTTATAAAAAGTATAAAAAATCGGGTAAGCCATCCGATTTTTCGAAATATGTGGTGGCTCGATCTGATTTTAATGTTCTTAACAGTCATTGCTATTCTATGTATTTAAATCGTTATAAATTTGAATTTTCAAATGATCCGAAACAGTTTTATAACTTTGTTAACGCTAAACGTAAGTCATCGGCTTTGCCTTCATCGGTTCGTTTTAACTCAATGGAGGCATCGACTGATTCTGAAACTGCTGATTTATTTGCCGACTTTTTCCAAACCACTTACAGATCCTCTTCATGGTCAAAATCAATCTACCCTAATCCCTTAAATAGGGCAAATTGTATTTTTTCCCCTATATTTACCGAAAGTTCTCTCTTAAGAGATTTAACAACAACAACTCCTACTTATTCTCCCGGTCCTGTTGGACTTCCTGGATGTGTGCTTAAGTTTTGTGCACAAACCATTTGCAAACCTATTCTTAAACTTTTTCATTTGTCTATTTCATCATCAGTTTTTCCAACTATCTGGAAGGACTCTTTTATTATTCCACTTCACAAAAAGGGTGCGAAGGCGGATGCCCAGAATTATAGAGGTATTTCTAAATTGTCGGCAATTCCAAAAGCCTTTGAACGTATTATCACTTCTCATTTGCAACATTTATGTTCCTCGCTAATATCACCGTGTCAGCATGGTTTCGTTAAGCGAAGATCGACTACCACCGACCTACTTGAATTGTCATCTATTGTAATAAATGGATTTAACAATAAAATGCAGACCGACGTTATATATACAGATTTTAGTAAAGCCTTTGACTCTGTTAACCACTCTCTTCTTTTATTCAAACTAGTCTTGCTTGGGTTTCCATGTAATCTTTTAGCATGGATTTCAAGTTATTTGAATGGGAGGACTCAGAGGGTTATGTTTAAGAACGCTGCTTCTAAAATGATCTACGTGACATCTGGAGTGCCCCAGGGTAGTCATTTGGGCCCTTTGCTGTTTACT
Source organism: Drosophila pseudotakahashii (assembly GCA_035046095.1). Taxonomy (NCBI): domain Eukaryota; kingdom Metazoa; phylum Arthropoda; class Insecta; order Diptera; family Drosophilidae; genus Drosophila; species Drosophila pseudotakahashii. The sequence continues at coordinate 309,469 of JAWNOE010000117.1, read as the reverse complement.
TTGTTTATTAACGATCTTCCCTCTATCATAAGAAATTCTCGTGTACTAATGTATGCTGATGATGTTAAGCTTTGATTGACATACAACAATATAGAGTCTGGGTTCCGCTTACAATCAGACATTGATAATTTTCAAGTATGGTGTGATTATAACCTCTTAAATTTGAACGGCCTGAAATGTAACGTAATGTCCTTCCATAGGGGTACTCCTACGTTGCCACTTGACCGTATACATTCAGTAAATGATTTAGGCGTTCTTATGGACCCGAAGCTTAAATTTGACTGCCACATAATGTTGACTGTTAACAAAGCTATGAGTGTTCTTGGCCCTTATATAACCAAATTATTATTTACCTCCCTTGTCCGTCCTATATCGGAATATTGCTCTTCGGTTTGGAGCCCACAATACCAAGTGCACATTGACCGTATAGAGTCGGTACAAAAACCATTTCTTCTTCTGCCCTTCGTAGTTTGAACTGGGATCAAAACGTAAGGCTACCTTCCTACCAGAGTAGATTATTATTGCTTAATTTACCGACACTTGCAAATCGTAGAAAAATGCTTGGCACTATCTTTATGCATAATCTTATAAGAGGTGATATTGACCCTGTAAAACTTGTAAGCCGCCTAAATTTTAATATTCCCGTTAGACTACCACATAATTATTATCCTCTTAATTTGCCTCGATGTACATCAAATTTTAGTCTGCACGAGCCCTTTCGCGCTCTATGTAATAATTATAACAACCTTTATCATTTAATTTGCATTTCAACTTCTATCCTGGTATTAAAAACTAATATTTTAACTCATTTGCTTCACTCCTAAATTGCATCTTTATTTCCATTATGTGTCCCGTTTTTTTTTTTTTTTTTTGTTTTATGTATTCTTTCTTGCGAACATTCTTGCCCAAATTGATAAAAGGGCCCGCGCGTAACAAGCACGTGCTAGGTGTCGTTGGGCCACTTATTTGTACTGCTCGTAGTGCATCAACGTCCATATATATATAATAACTTTGCCGGAACATTTCATTTCTCCGGGGAGGTTGTCATCCCATTCATTCTGAATGGCTGTAAGCGTTGAATACCACGCGAAGTTTCGTGGTGGTATTTTGGGCATGATGTGGGAGGTAGTAATTTGGAGAATGGTGAGTCTGCGGAAACTCTCTCATATGGCCTAGATCCAAATATTCTTGAATCACGAAGTTGTACTGCTCTTTTAATGGAGTGTCTCTTCGTAAACGATTCTCGTTTCTTAGAAACTGAGTAAGTGCTATAGACCTTGAGATCCACAGTGATCGGGGTCGCAGAACGGTAACGTCACTACGTACTTCCCGCAAGCGGCTCTAGTCGTGGTTCGTAGAAAATTACTTTCGCAGACGGCATTTTTCACCTCCCAAAACTTAGTAAGAAGTTTGTCTATTGACGCACCACTTGTCTTGGAAATTTGAGTCGTAAAGGATGAGACTCGGTTGATTGTGGACATGGAAACTGGACCCGTGAGCACCCACGCGAAGATGGTCTCTTGCCCAAATAGAGAATCGCAGATGTTGGTCTTTGTGCCCAACAGCACGGAAGGAAGGATATCAGCTCCGATAAGAACGTCTATCTGGGAACTCTGGAGAAATGTGGGATCTTCCCATTGAAGATTTGGCGAACCTCTCATGACATCTTGTGGAATGGAATGCGAGGGTAATCTGCCTGCTAGTTCTGGAAGAACATACGCTGCGGTGTCTAGCTGCAGGCCCGGCTTAGTGGGCAGAAACTGTCTGATTTAAGCCAGATACGTAATGAACGTCGCTTCAGATCCCAAGTCGATTAGAGCGCGTTCTCGGAAGTGGGTACCGGGTGCCAGATATCAATCATTGCCGTGCCCAAAAGAAATAGATAGTCTCCTTCGAATACTTCTGTATCACATGGAGGCAACCGGAACCCGGACGGAATGTACGTGGATACGTTGGTGCTCGATATTGATTGCTGAGAATTGGCTCGATCGATTAGCTCGCTGAGCTGAGCCGCCAGCTCTTCGTACACCGAATAACAATATTCATATTTGCAGTGCAGAGTCCTAATTGCTTCTTTATTCTCATTATGTGCCCCGTTTTTTTTTTTTGTTTTATGTATTCTTCCTCGTAAACTCGCATTCTTGCCCAAATTGATAAAAGGGCACGCGCGTAACAAGCACGTGCTTGGTGTCGTTGGGCCACTTGTTTGTACTGCTCGTAGTGCATCAACGACCATATATATAGTTTCAACTATAAGTTAGCACTAGATAATAATAATAATAGTGGTCCGATCCGGCTCGTTCCGACATATGTACTACCTGCAATAAAAATAAGATTTTTGGGAAAGTTTCATTGCAATAGCTTTAAAATTGAAAGACTAGTTCGCATAGAAACTGACAGACGGACGCACGGACAGACAGACATGGCTAGATGGACTCGGCTATTGGTGATGATCAATAATACTTTGGGTGGTCGGAAACGTCTCCTTCACTGCGTTGCAAACATATGACTGAAATTATAATACCCCTGCAAGGGTAAAAAAAAAATGTTTAAAACTTGAAATGTAATACTTAAGCATTAGTGGCCATTGAAATAACTATTGATCTAAAAATTGTCTTCATGTAGGGGTATTTCGAAATTTCTTCTATATATTTATAGTTAGGCCTTTTACAAAATCAAAATTTCGAAGTTCCAACCACTTTTGAAGTTAAGCATATGGGCGGTTCTTTTACCAAGACCTTTTCTTGGGTCACATTTTGATTTGCCTGAAACTTTTTTTATGTGAACTTTTCGAAAAATATGTAAACACGTGAATTAATTCTTTTTTTTTAGTTCGAAAAAAACGTCAATTTTGAAAAGGTACCCTCCCATTGAAAATCTGTATCTCCGGTTGTAGTATTCCGATTCACTTCGTGTCTTTTGCAATAATTCTTTTCTTTTTCTTTTTTTTTTAATTAGTTTTAAATTTTTTAAAAATAAAGACAAGTTAAGATTTAAAAATAATTTTTAAACATTGCTCCCAAAAAAAAAAACCTTTTTTTAATTTTAATATATTGTAACGAAATGCTTTATAAGGTCTGCTCGCTACGAGATTCGTGCGGCTAGCCTAGTATAGTTCTGTGTACGTCCCACCAAATTAATATAAACGTGACCGCCCAATAGATCAATGAGAAAGCACAGAATTCACAGTAACAGTACAGTGGTCTTGCAGGCTCGGCTGGCCTTGATATCGCCACTCGTGGCCGTCGACGACTCCTGGTCGCCCTGATGCTTGCGGTGGTCTGGTTCTGTAGCTCCCGCGGCGACCCTCAATTTTGCTTTTGCTTCGACTGCGACTGCCGACTTTTTCAGAAGCAGCAGCAAATGCAAAAGCTCACATTAAAAAGTTACAGGCAGTCGAAGCAAGAGAAATTAAAAATTACTGCATCATTTTAAACACTGCAAACTACAACAATTAAAAACAAGTAAGGAAGCTAGCTTCGGGCAGCCGAAGCTTATATACCCTTGCAGATAAAGTAAATATATTTTAATGCTTACTCTATCGGTGCAGTCCCAGGGGTTCCAGATTCTGCGAGCCTATTTCATTTTTTTTTTTTAAGTTGTCAAAAATCAAAAATCAAAGTTACAATGAATTTTTTTATATTTGTTTGATTATTTCTATGCAATAGAAAGAAGACTTTTGGGAAAGTTTCATTGCGATAGCTTTAGGACTGAGAGACTAGTTCGCATTGAAATGGACAGACGGACAGGCGGACATGGCTAGATAGACTCGGCTATTGGTGGTGATCAAGAATATATATTCTTTATGTGGTCGGAACCGCCTCCTTCACTGCGTTTCAAACTTCTGCCTGAAATTATAATACCCTCTGCAAGGGTATAATAAATATATATATAGTGACATATCCATAGTTCCACATAACTCCATCCCAGAATCTACCCTTCAGATAACCTCAGCCAACCAGTCAATATGCAATTGCAAATGCACCCAAACTTTAGACTAAACATTCATAACGAATCAAGTTACATTATCAGTTCGATCCCACACTTTCGGACGCTCAACGGAAAATTACCATGCGAATGAATCCCCAAATATCTAGACTAAACAATCGGATTGAGTCGCCGGTGCATTATCAATCAACAATCCAAAGGGCAATTAGATAACTCACTCTATTAAAATTAACTCCACTCATAGAAAGCTCTAAAGCTCAAAACCGAGGTATGATCGTCAAAGAAGTTTAAGTTAAGAAGAGAGTTCAGTTTGAGACTTGTCATTAGACAGTCAGTGTTCTTCCACAATAAAAATAATATTTGTAACCAGTTTAGAATTTAATTAAATAAATTTTTTTTTATTTTAAACTTATGGTTCAAACATTTAATTGGCGCAGTCGGTAGGATCTTGAAGTCCTTTTAAAAAGTCATCGGTACTGATCAACTAAAGGATATTTCTATACGACTCAGTGGCGGATCCAGGATTTTGTTGTGGGGGGTGATATTAGAACAATTTTTTTGTTGCATTCTTTTTGTATACCAAAATTCCTTTAATTTTTCACCCGAGTGGAGGGTGATATATCACCCATATCACCCCCCGTGGATCCGCGCATGATACGACTAGTATATCCTGATCAGCGTAAAATCCGTGAATATAGAAAACGACAAATATTGAGATCCGCCAAAGAATCTATGTGTAATTTATGCACGCAGAAAATCAAATAAAAACTCCAATTCGGTCAATACGCGCATAAAAATTTAAAAAGTGTCAGTATTGAAAACGAAAATCAAACATGGCAAATCCACCAGTACTACCGCAGTTGTCTGAGATTCATCAGAATCAACTTATCGGACAAATTAAGGAGCTACCTTATTTCGACGGAATTCCATCGGAATTAAGTCGCTACATTGCCAGAGTGGAGTATTTATTGCAACTTTACCCTACTCAAGATGTTCGCCAAATCCACATAATCTATGGAGCTATCGAGAGGACCATTGTCGAATCCGCTCAAGCAGTCATCGAGGAGGAAAAATCCAATACATGGGGAACAGCAAAAGTGGCCCTAATTAAAGCTTTCAAGGATCACAGGCCATACGAGGACATAATACAACATGTTGGTGACACCCCATACCAAGGAAGCATCAGTAAGTTCGTAAACGAACTAAAAACCAGATCATCAAACGTACACAATAAATTAGAATTAGAATCAGATCCAACAGACAGGTTAATATATACAAGTTCTTTAAACAAAACAATTAGGGATTGTATCGAAATGAAACTTCCCGTTAGATTGTATAATTCCTTGTCCAAAAAAGGTATAACAACACTTGCCAACCTAAAAGAAGCAGCAATGGCCATTGGGATGCAGATCCTTTTGATAATAATAAACCTAGGCGAAGGAATTCGGGAAATACACATCAAAATTGTATTATTATTCCTTATTATTATAATTCAACAAATCCTCAAAGTTCACCAAACAGAAATCAAACTTTGACGCAAAATCAGGGAAATTATCATGAGTTTAATAGGAACTTAGATCAAGGTAGGGCCCAAAATCCCCTAAATTTCCAAGCATCAACTTTAAATAACTCCCCAAATACACCTGTTAAAAGGCAAACACAGAATAGAATGGACGTAAATTTTCAGCAAACTGCCTCGGATACAGAAAGTGTTACCCATATGTCAGAGTAATGATTAAAGGAAAACTTCTTAGAGCCATGATAGATACAGGGTCATTTGTAATTTATTTGTAATTTATTTATTTAGTATCCCAGCGCTACAAGTGTACACTTATAATTATGGCGCTAGTCACATTGATTTGATATTTTTAACTTATTATTATTTTTAAATATTTAAACAATTTGCCTAACTTACTTACTTAATTGCTTAATTACTAACATCAAGTATTTTGTAGTTTTCAAATTACTATTATATTATTTTAATTTTTTTTTTTTTTTTTTTTTTTTAGTTTTAGTTTTATAGTTTTATAGTTTTTTTTTAAATATTTTTATTATTATTATTTTTTATATATTTATATTTTTTGTAGATTTTTATTGTATTTTATTGTAATTTTTAATTAAACTTGCGATTTTAAATTATCTTTAACTTTATTGTAAAATTGAGTTGCGCTCCTGATTGTTTTGAATTGGTGCGGTAGACTGTTCCATAGCCGAATACCATTTATGAAAAATTGCCTTCTCGAACACAGTGTTTGTACTCGAGGGCATATGTAATTTTTGGTTCTTAGGGATGTTGCTGGGGTAAGCTTATTAAAAAGATAATTTGGTTCTCCACTCGTTACTATTTTATGGAAGAATGTTAAAGTTCTAAGATCGATCCATGAGGTCAAATTAAGGTCAAATAATTTAAATGTCATTTGTGATACATGGTCAAAACGTCTTAAGTTAAACACATAACGGACAATTGAATTAAAAGCTATAGTTAATATGCGCATATCCCGCGCATCACAATGACCAAAAATTTCGATGCCATAAAAGAGAGTGGGCATGAGGATAACTTTGGCGATTAATAATCGAACTTCCTCAGATAGAAACGATTTGGTAAATGAAAGTTTTCTTAACAGAGCATATGTACGTCCTGTCGCTTTGATTATGTGGTTGCTCCAAGATAAAGTATTGTTAAATGTTATCCCCAGATTAACTGCACTCACTTCATAGTTTATCGGCGTATGGTTTATATATAATTTTTGAAGTGAAAGTGTTGAAATTGGCTTTTTACCAATTACCAAGCACTTCGATTTCTTCGGATTTATACCCAGGCCATTTTCCTTTGCCCATATTTCAATGAGTGACAACATTTTATTACTTATACAGACACAGGCATGTATTTCCGATACGGGTCTACTAACATATATTTGGACATCGTCAGCATATAAATGTACTTCACACTCAGACAGGATACTAGGAAGATCATTGACATATATAGAAAACAATAAAGGGCCTAGCACAGATCCCTGTGGCACTCCCCTGGTTAAGTTTCGGAGGGACGAAACTTGCGTCCGAGAGACGACCGCTTGATATCTATTCGTTAAGTACGACCTAATAAGCTTTGTCGCATTAGTCGAGAAATGAAACATGTTTCTAAGCTTGGTAATGAGAATATTATGATTCACAGAATCAAAAGCCTTACTATGGTCAAGGAGCGTTAGAAACGTTACGCAGTTCCCATCCAGTTTTTTTCTTATATCCTCAACAATATTAGTGATTGCAGTTATACAACTCCTTTTCTTACGGAATCCAGATTGTTTTTCATTTAGTAAGGAATTATTAGCTAAGTAAAGTTGAATCTGAGAGGACATAAGATTTTCAAAGACTTTTGATAGGAAAGGTAATATTGAAATAGGCCTATAGTCATTGTTTAGCTTGGGAATTGGGAATATTTTGGCGTTTTTCCATATTGTCGGAAATGAAGACGTAGTAATAGCGGTGTTAAAAATATATGTAATATGGGGCAACATTAAGGGGAGCAAAAGCTTTACAAATTTTGGACACATATTGTCGAGGCCTACAGCATTGGACTTGACATGCAGAATACTATCTAGGACATCACTTTGATTTATACATGTAAAGCTAAAACTAGTATCACAGAGGGGTTGAGTATTCAGGTACGGATTGCATGTTGCTTCAGGTACATCTATTTCCAAAAACTTTTTGTTTATTAATTCAACGTCCACCTCAGACTCTGTCTGCTGTTTACATTTTCCAATACCTAACTGTTTTAGCTTGGTCCATCTATTCTTTGAGTTAACACAGTTATTAAATTGTATATTATAGTACTCTCTCTTTGCTGATTTTATCTTTTTGTTTACTTTTACCCTAGCCTCTTTGTATTGCTTGCGATATTCATCGGTTTTGTATCGTTTCCACCGGAGGTAAGCTACATCTCGCTGACGGATTAGGTTTTTAATTTCGCTGCTGAACCACGGATTTTGCATTGGCTTAATCACCTTGGTCCTTAGGGGCACAAACTTGTTGAACAAATACTGGATATTGTTGGTTAAAACATCTAATTGACAGTCTACATGACAAAGATTGTAAATACATGACCAATCACAACGGAAAAATTCAGTCTTTAATTCATCACAGTTTATATTTTTGTAGTCTCTATACGTAAAAGAATTAATTGTGTAGTCAAAGTTCAAGTCATATGTTAAAAATATTAGGTCATGTCTGGAGAAGGCTGGTACTGAAACCTGGTCATAATGTATGATTTTGCTGGGGTCATTGATAAGAAATAGGTCAAGTAATGTATCACAGTGGTTGCTATAGTGCGTGGGAATACAGGGTCATCTATCAATTTAATGACGAAGAATTTTGGAAATAATGAAGAACAAGATGAATAATTAAAAGTATACACAATAAATGGATCAATGGAATTAAATAAAGTATAACATTAACAAAATCTGCCAAGTTAAACAAAAGTTGTATTTACATTTTTCTAAAAGCTATGATATTTTGACAAGAAGAGATTACTTGAAAGAAAGTAAAGCGAAAAAAAATTATGAAGAAGAAACAGTGACGTGGAGAGACATTAATTTACATAAAATATGGTGAAAACGATATGGTAAAGGACAAGACCGCAGTAAAATACCTTAGTCCATCGCCAGTTAAAAAAAAGATTGAAGAGGATAATACCGCATTAAAATGCCTTAATGCGCCCTTGTCAAAGGATCAATCATTTATTTTTTTAGTAATGAACTAACAGAATGTAATGAGTACAGATTAGAACATTTAAATGAAGAAGAAAAGGAAAATTTAAAGAAAGTTTTATTTGAATATAATGACATTCAGTACAAAGAAGGTGAAAATTTGACTTTTACAAGTACTATTAAACATTCAATACAAACAAAACATGAAGACCCAGTATATAGGAAGCCATACAAATATCCTCAAACCTTTGATGAAGAAGTAAATAAGCAAGTAAATAAATTGATTGAACAGGGAATAATTCGTAAATCAAATCTCCCTATTGTTCACCTATTTGGATAGTTCCGATAAAGAGCATGCATCAGGCAAGATTAAATTTAGATTAGTAGTAGATTACAGAAATTTAAATGAGATCACTATTAATGACAAATTCCCAATACCGAGAATGGATGAAAATTTTGACAAATTGGGAAGATGCCAATATTTTACTAATATCGATTTAGCCAAATTTAATTTAGCCAAATTGAATTTAGATTCCATCAAATTCAAATGGAACAAGAATCAATAGCTTAAACAGCATTCTCAACAAAACACGCAGGGTATTCCCCAAACTGTTGAATTGCTGAATTGTTGAATTTTGGTCAGCTGTTATTCAAAGTCAACTTTCAGAAATTTCAGCAATTCAACAGCCTCGAGGATGATCAAAAATTTGTTGAATCGTTGAAAACCAGAGTTGTCACCTGGCAACTCTGCAACATGTTACTATCATAAGTTTACTTTAAAATCAAATTAGCAAGTCTATTAGTAGTTCTTCTTACCTAGCTAACAATTTTAGTCAATAACAAACAATACAAAATTGGGTTCTACTTGTTTTAAAATCCGTTAAACTTTTCAACAAATAACAGCTGTTTAAAAATTCAACAAGAAAAATTTTGGGTCGTTTCCTTAATTGCTGAAATGTTCTGTTGAATTTTCAACAATTCAGCAATTCAACAGTTTAGGGAATACCCTGACGGTCATTACGAATACAAACTTATGCCAATTAGTCTAAAAAAGACCCGCTACTTTTCAAAAATGTATGAACAATTTATTATAGATTATATCTATACAGATTGTTTGGTATATCTAGATGATATTATAATTTTTTCCACTTCATTGGAAGAACACATTTTATCATTGAAAAAGGTATTTCAAAAACAAGAGAGAACGCTATAGTCGGGTGCCCCGACTATCAGATACCCGTTACTCAGCTAAGGGAGTGCGAGGGAGATAGATATATAAAATCTTTGATCGGGCATAACTTTTTAACGAATGGTCCGATTAGAAAAATTTCTTCTACATTTCGATAGGTATTGATAATCACAATAAAACTGCATTTACTTTTCCAAAATCTTTAATGGTGTGGCGCCAGACACCTTTCAAAAAATGGTTCAGGTGGTTGAGGGCGTTAGAGGGGGCGTGGCACCATTTTGAAATAAACTTGCGCTGCGTAGGAACTCCAAAAATATGCATGCAAAATGCCAATCCTCTAGCTTTTATAGTTTCCGAGATCTCAGCGTTCATACAGACGGACAGACGGACAGACAGACGGACAGACGGACATGGCTAGTTCGACTCGGCTAGTGATCCTGATCAAGAATATATATACTTTATAGGGTCGGAAAAGCTTCCTTCTCCCTGTTACATACTTTTGCACGAATACAATATACCCTTTTACTCTACGAGTAACGGGTATAATTACGTGACGCAAATTTAAAACTACAACTAGACTAATGTGAATTCATGAAAAAGGAAACAGAGTTTTTAGACCACATAGTAAATACAACAGGTATTAAACCAAATCCAAAAAAGATAAAAGCCATTATAAATTTTCCAATACCAAAAACTCCAAAAGAAATTAAATCATTTCTAGGACTGTGTGGATTTTATCGAAAATTCATACCGGACTGGACTTTGCACATATTGTAAAACCAATGACAATTAAATTAAAGAAAGGAGCCACAATTAATATTAGAGAAAAACCTTACATAGAAGCATTTGAAAAAATGAAAGTTTTAATTACCTCAGACCCAATTTTAATTTATCCCGACTTCAGTAAAACATTTTCTTTGACAACGGACGCAAGTAACATGGCTATAGGAGCCGTACTGTCACAAAATCATAAACCAATCTGTTATGCTAGCAGAACGCTTAATGAACATGAAATAAATTATGCTACCATTGAAAAAGAACTTTTAGCAATTGTATGGGCTACCAAATATTTTAGATCATATTTATTCGGTAGGACTTTTGAAATATTAAGCGATCATAAAGCTTTAGTTTGGCTAAATAACATAAAAGAACCAAATATGAAACTACAGCGATGGAAAATAAAATTAAACAAATATGATTATCAGATTTAATATTTGCCAGGAAAAGAAAATTATTTGGCTGACGCATTATCCAGGACCAAAATAGAAGAAAATATGTTTACGGATAATATTGAAGAAAACATACCAGAAGAAAGTGTAACGTAACAGCCCACTGTGCTCAAGAAGATAACCAAAACTATATTTCCATAACTGAGAGACCATTTAATTATTTTTCCCGACAAATCGAATTAGTTAAAACAATATTTTCACAAATTAAAACTTCAAATTATTTCTAAAGAAATGACAAAAACCTTAGCGAAAGAAATAATTAAAGAATACCTATGTACTAAATAGAGCGCAATATACTTCCAAAACGATTCAGATTTTCGTATATTTCAAAAAGCTTATGTGGAAATTATAAATGCAAATCAGTTGACGAAATTAGTAAGATTTACGATAAAACTTGAAGACATACTGACATATGATGAAGATTGTGTTCCAAATGTTGTGGCAAACAAACGCAGAATCAAGTTGAAATTAAAGTTTTATTTGTAAGCGTCCATTCGCTGGAGAAATTCACAAAAGAGTCAGTGTTACCAGACATAAGCAAAACTAGAGATGGGATTATAATATACAGAGTCACATTGCGATATTTCGGTATTTGAACACCCTTCCTCAATGTGTATCTGTTTACATATTTAATTGGGATCATACAAATTCATAAGCTTAACAAAATGACAATGCTTTTGTTTCTGTAAGTTCTTCGTGAAGATATCAGCAATCATATCCGCAGTTGCAATATACTTCAGCTCGACTTCTCCTTTTTGTACGATTTCCCTGATGAAATGATGACGGATATCGATATGTTTTGAGCGTGCATGAAAAACAGGGTTCTTTGCTAAGGCTTGTGCACTTAGATTATCTCCGTACAGTACAATTGCAGAATCCGCCTCACCGCATCCAATTTCGATCACCAGTCGTCTTAAGTGAAGAGCCTCCTTTGTTGCGGAAGTCAATGCCATATTGCCTCTGAGATTTCCACGATATGGGTCCACCTGCTAACATGAATACGAACCCAGTGTAGGATCGACGAGATCCGACATCTCCGCCCCAATCCGCATCTGCATACCCTCGTAGTGCCTGTCCACAGCGCCGGTAGTTCAGGTTGTAATCTATCGTAGCTCCTAGATACCTCAATAGATGTTTGACTGCTGCAACATGCTCGTTATGGGGTTCCTTGTTCCGTTGAGCCAGTTTCACTACAGAATGATATATATCGGGCCTTGATGTTAGGGCTAGCCACATCAATTCTCCGATGACTGATTGGTACTGTACTGGATCTTCCAGCACGCAATTCGATTTGCAGCAAGACATCTGAAAACCAGGATCCAACGGAGTTGCCACAGGTCGACAGTTAAGGATGTTGTGTCTGTCAAGCATGTCCTTAATGTAGAGCTGCTGGTTCATTTGTATAGCTCTAATTTCGCCTTCGCGCTTTATCTGCATTCCTAGGAACATTTCCAGTTGACCCTTATCTACGCACTCGAACTTTATGGCAATCTTTGTCTTGATGTCAATTATGTCCTCTTTTTCTGGCAAGCAAGAAGCAAATCATCAACGTAGATAAGTATCATGCAAAGTCTGCCGTCTACATCCATCTTGTACAAACATGGCTCGTTCTGACAAGGGGCAAATCCTATATCGCATAGGGCTTCATTTAACTTTCCATGCCACTCCCTTCCTGCTTGCTTTAGGCCATATATTGCCTTGTTCAATCGTAAGACTTGATGTGGTGATACCTCGTTTCATATAGACAACATCGTTTAGCTCGCTATTCAGGTAGGCCGTGCGCACGTCCATTTGGTGCAAGTGAAGATTCAACTCTGCAGCCAAGGCCAGGACCAAACGAATTGTCTCGTATCGACAAACAGGCGAGTACGTTTCCTCATAGTTGACTCCATATCTTTGCGAACAACCCTTGGCTACTAAGCGGGATTTATAACGCTGCACGTTTCCACTGCTGTCCCTCTTGATGGTATACACCCACTTACAGCCAGTCGCTTGCTGTTCCTTGGGTAAATCGGTCAGGATCCAAGTACCATTTTTTACCAGTGAAGTGTATTCCTTTTCCATGGATTCTTTCCAGTAAGCAGCCTGCTTGCCAACTGTCGCTTCTTTGTATGTGCCAGGAAGCAAAAACTCTTGTGTAGCAACAAAGTTCAGTACGTTATAATGCTTTCTCGGACGTCCGGGCTTGCCAGTTCGCACCAGCTTTGGTCTGCCAGGACCGGTTCGCACGTCTTCCATCTGATGTTCGTCTGCCTCACGATTCTCATCGTCGTTCTGGAACTCTGTCGGCATGTCCTCCGGCTCGGATTCAGCCTCCTCTGCGCTTTGGAATTCTTCGCTTAAAATTTCTTCCTTTTCGAAGTGATCTGGCTGCATTTTGACTGTTTTAAGCAAGGATGTGGTTCCGGTAGAATGGGATGCCTCGTCAGTATCCAAAGGAAAATTTGTAGTCGTACTCTCTTCGAATAAAACATCACGTTTTTTGATGACTTCGCGTGCCTCCTTTTCATACAGCCTGTACGCCTTTGAAACCAGCGAGTATCCTACCAGCTTATATTCCTTTCCTTTTGCTTGGAACTTGCTGTGTCGGGTTTTATCTAAGGCGACCGCTATAGAGCCAAATGTTCGCATTCCTAAAACACTTGGTTTCTTCCCGTACCATGCTTCATAAGGTGTTTTGCCAATCAAAGCGGATGTTGGCGACCTGTTCCTTATGTAGAAAGCAGTTTGGATAGCTTCTGCCCACAAAAACTCTCCTAGATCGGCATGTACCAGCATGCTTCTTGCCATCTCGACAAGGGTACGGTTGGCACGTTCTGCTACCCCATTTTGTTGGGGCGTGTATGGCACAGTAAGCTGACGTAAGATTCCATGTTCCTTCAAGTATTCATCAAAACGCTTGTTCACAAACTCGCCGCCATTATCGCTTCTCAGGGACTTCATCCTTTTTCCAGTATTTTTGAATTCCACGAATTTGCTAAAAACTTCATCTTTGGACTTGAGGAACTATTATGCCAAACACTGGCATCGATTTGCCTGGCTCCGAAGCAAAGATTCCGTTCAGGCTCAAACATAAAAAGCCTATTCTTCTTAAATGCCGTCAAAATGTTCTCGCCATCCTGACTTACAGTTGCTTTTCCTTGATCGAACATCACTGTACATCCTCGTTCATCCCTGGTACATGCAGAACATTCTCCAGCTTTAGCTTGCAGAATCCTGTCTGGAGTATGACGCTCCCTTGACCGACTGCCTTTATGATGCTGTTGTCCGCCAGAATTACATCCTCGGCATGAGAAATATAGTCTGTGAACATACTCTGCACGCAACACATATGTGCGGTTGCACCTGAATCCATATATATGATGGACGTTGATGCACTACGAGCAGTACAAACAAGTGGCCCAACGATACCAAGCACGTGCTTGTTACGCGCGGGACCCTTTATCAATTAGGGCAAAAATGCGAGTTCGCGAGGAAAATATATGAAACAAGTACTACAAATACTACAACTAAGATTGAAGCAAATGAGATAAAATTTTAGTTTTTAATACGGGGATAGATGTTGAAGTGCAAATTAAATGATAAAGATTGTTATAATTTTTACATAGAACACGAAAGGGCTCATGCAGAGTAAAATTTGATGTACATCGAGGCAATTTAAGAGGGTAATAATTTCGTGTTAGTCTAACGGGAACATTAAAAGTTAAACGGTTTACCAGTTCTACGGAGTCAATATCACCTTTTATAAGATTTTGCATAAAAATAGTACCAAGCATTATTCTACGGTTTTCAAGTGTAGGTAAATTAAGCAATAGTAATCTACTCTGGTAGGAAGGTAGCCTTACGTTTTGATCCCAGTTCAAACTACGAAGGGCAAAAAGGAGAAATTTTTTTTGCACCGACTCAATACGGTCGATGTGCACTTGATATTGTGGACTCCAAACTGAAGAACAATATTCCAAAATAGGACGGACAAGGGAGGTATATAATAATCTGGTTGTATAAGGGTCATCAAATTCCTTTGACCAACGCTTTATAAACCCAAAAACACTCATAGCTTTATTGACAGTGGCCATTATGTGGCAATCAAATTTAAGTTTTGGGTCGAGAAGAACACCTAAATCGTTAATTGAATATATACGGTCGAGTGGTGTATTTTGAAGAGAATAACTAATAAACGTAGGAGTACCCCTATAAAAAGTCATAACGTTGCATTTAAGGCAGTTCAGATTTAAAAGATTGTACTCACACCATCCCTGAAAACAATCAATATCTGACTGTAAGTTGAAACCGGACCCTACATCTTTATATGATAAACAAAGCTTAACATCGTCAGCGTACATTAGTACACGAGAATGAGCTGCGATAGAGGGAAGATCGTTAATAAACAAAGTAAACAGCAAAGGGCCTAAATGACTACCTTGAGGAACTCCAGATGTCACGTTGATCATTTTAGAAACAGCGCTCTTAAATATAACCCTCTGAGTCCTACCATTCAAGTAACTTGAAATCCAAGTTAATAGATTACATGGAAACCCAAGCTGATCTAATTTGAATAAAAGGAGAGAGTGGTTAACAGAGTCAAAGGCCTTACTAAAATCTGTATATATAACGTCAGTCTGCATGTTATTCTTATATCCATTTATTACAATAGATGACAGTTCAAGAAGGTTGGTGGTGGTCGATCTTCGCTTAACAAAACCATGCTGACACGGTGATATTAGCGAGGAACATAAATGCTGCAAATGAGAAGTAATAATACATTCAAATGCTTTAGGAATTGCCGACAATTTAGAAATGCCTCTATAATTCTGGGCATCCGCCTTCGCACCCTTTTTGTGGAGTGGAATAATGAAAGAGTCCTTCCAGATAGTTGGAAAAACTGATGATGAAATAGACAAATGAAAAAGTTTAAGAATCGGTTTACAAATGGTTGAAGCACAAAACTTAAGCACACTCCCAGGGAGTCCATCAGGACCGGGAGAATACGTTGGCGTTGTTGTTGCTAAATCCTTTAAAAGAGAACTTTCGGTAATTACAGGGGTAAAAATACAATTAGCCCTATTTAAGGGGTTAGGGTAGATAGGGTTTGACCAAGCAGCCGAACTATAAGTTGTTTGGAAAAACTCGGCAAATAAATCCGCAATTTCAGAATCCGACGATGCCTCTTTTGAGTTTAAACGTACCGATGAAGGCAATGCCGAAGACTTACGCTTGGCATTAACGAAGTTATAAAACTGCTTTGGATCATTTGAAAACTCGAATTTACATCGATTTAAATACATGGAATAGCAATGACTGTTGACACCAACTGGAAGGTTCCACGTCATTTGCTTCCGCCGCCGCCAGAACCGTGAATGACTTAGTGATGTTCTGCTTCTCCGTTTTTTCCTTATTCTTGACTTTACATTCCCTCTTGTAATGACCATACTGGCCGCAATTGTAGCACTGTACCTTCGCCTTCTTCTTTTGCAAAGCAGCAGCCGGAGTCTGCTCCACCTTGGCCTGGAATGCCAGTTGCTCGTTTCGGGAAGGTTCTGGTTCGCTTGCCCTGCGTTCTCCTTCTTCTAGCAATTTGATCTTTAGTCGCTTCAGGGTGGGCAGCTTATCTCGAGTTTCCATGGCGATGACAAAGTTCTCATAATCTTTGGGTAGACTGGAGAGCAAGATTATCACAGCGAGCTCGTCCCCTAGATCTATGTCCACCTCCGACAGCTTGTCTACAGTTGAACAAAATATATTGACATACTCGCACATACCGTCCTCACCTGTCATTCGTAAGCCGAGCAACTTTTTGTACAGCGACACCTTTCTGGCAGGTCCGCTTGGCTTATGCACATCCTTCAGCAATGTCCAAGCATCCGATGCTGTTGTACAGTTCTTCAAATAGCCTAACTGCGTAGGTCGCACGCTGAAAGTGATCATGGCCAAGGCCTTCTCGTTAAGTGCATCCCAGTTATGAGGCTCCTCTTCTGGTCTCGTTTCGTTTACGACCTTCCATGCCTCCGCATGCACCAGCACGCTTCGCATTTGGATGGACCAGGTATCATAATTCCCAGTATCCAACTTTTCTATTTGATAAAACGAACTCATTTTCTCCACGTGCTTTCTAGAAAAATTTCTGCACTCCTGTGCCTTTCAACTCCTGTCTGTCAACCACACACTAATCTTATCCGCCCGCACTCGCGTGATCTGGGCCCATAACCTGATGAAGATTGTGTTCCAAATGTTGTGTCAAACAAACGCAGAATCAAGTTGAAATTAAAGTTTTATTTGTAAGCGTCCATTCGCTGGAGAAATTCACAAAAGAGTCAGTGTTACCAGACATAAGCAAAACTAGAGATGGGATTATAATATACAGAGTCACATTGCGACATTTCGGTATTTTAACAACATATACAGACTTTAAGGAAAAAATATTGAAACGACATAAAGAACTTTTACATCCAGGAATCGAAAAGACTACTAAATTAGAGAAAAATATTATTTCCCCCATTATCAAAATTTAGAACATAACAAATGAATGTGAAACTTGCAACATTGCAACAAAAGGAACATGGAAATATTAAATTGACTTTTCCAGACTTACTCCAGAAATTCAAAATTCAAGAGAAAAATTTGTCATGGATTTTTGTATGGTGGGTAATCAGCAATTCTTATCATGTATCGACGTATATTCAATATTTGCTACCCTAGTAGAAGTCACAAGTAGGGATTGGTTAGAAGCTAAAAGAGCTATTATGATATAAAAAGAGAAATTAATGGAATTACATTAGCAAAACTTAGTAAGAGAGGGTTCTTCAATATTGTAGGATCAGTTTACAAATATTTATTCGGAACATTGAATCAAGATGACAAAGATGAGATGGAACAAAAAATGCATAATTTAGTAGATACTAGTGTTTAGAATTCTGATTTAAACATGATTATCGATGTCATAAATAACGGAATTGCGGTAATTAATAAATTAAAGGAAGACGGAGAAAGGGAACAACAAGCCAGCGTTTTAATATTTAATTTACCACACTATACAGAATATGTAGAAGACATTGAATTAGGGATGCAGCTGACAAGATTAGGTTTATTTAATTCAAAACTATTAACACATGATTATTTGAAAAACGTGAACCCTGAGAAATTGATGAAAATCAAAAATTTCACTTGGCTTAAAACAGATACCAATGAATTTTTGATTATTTCCCATATTCCTTCAGAGATAGTTAAATCTCCCGTTTTCGAAATCATTTCTTATCCCGATGAAAATAATAATATATTAACAGAAAATATATCCGACAAATATTTCATATATATATGACAAGATTAGGTTTATTCAATCCAAAGCTATTAAACCCTGAGAAATTGTTGAAAATCAAAACTTCCACTTGGCTTAAAACAGATACAAATGAAATTTTAATAATTTCCCATATTCTTTCAGAGATAGTTAAGTCTCCCGTTTTCGAAATTATTCCTTATCCCGATGAAAATAATAACATTTTAACAGAAAATATATTCGAACAAGAGAGAACGCTATAGTCGAGTACTTGGACTATTAGGTACCCGTTACTCAGCTAAAGGGAGTGGGAGAGAGATTAATATATGCACGCGTCAAAGCTACTAGCGCCATCTAGTGGCTGTTTCATTTTTTGCTCATAACTTTTTAATGGATTGTCCGATTTGAAAAATTTCTTCTACAATTCGATAGGTATTGATAAACATAATAAAACTGCATTTTTACTTTTCCGAAATCTTTAAAGTTGTGGGCGCCTTTAAACACCTTTAAAAAAATGGTGTAGGGCGATTGTGGGCGTTAGAGGGGGCGTGGCACCTGTTTGAAACAAACTTGCGCTGCGTAGGAACTCCAAGAATCTGCATGCAAAATGCCAATCCTCTAGCTTTTGTAGTTTCCGAGATCTCAGCGTTCATACAGACGGACAGACAGACGGACAGACGGACATGGCTAGTTCGACTCGGCTAGTGATCTTGATCAAGAATATATATACTTTATAGGGTCGGAAAAGCTTCCTTCTCCCTGTTACATACTTTTGCACGAATACAATATACCCTTTTACTCTACGAGTAACGGGTATAAAAATATTTCCTATATGAAGATAAAGTATTTGATAAAGAAACAGAAAAAATTGTATTTGACGAATGTATAAATGGAATAATTAAACAAGAAAATACTGAATGCAAGTACACCAAAACTTATAAAAATTTCCAAATTAATTATGTTGAACCAAATATTTTATTGACATGGAATATCCCTAAAACATTATTAAATCAAAATTCCATTAATAAAGAAATTTTTATAGTTGGAAGTAACCTCGTTAAAATCCTTAATTGTTCAATACATTAGATGAATTTGGAACACAATGTTAGATTACACACAGAGCGTTTACGTAAATAATAATGTAACAAAGTTGGAACCATTATCTTATAATCAAACAAAAGAAATAATTGAATCACACACAAAATATTATAATGTATTTCAAATAATCACTTTAACAACTTTTGTAATCATTATTATAAGCATTTTATTGTACTTAGTTTATAAATTTAAGAGCATACCAAGAAAACTCATTGTAAAATATGTAAAACCAAAGGAAGAAACACGAAAAAGTACAGATATTGTAAACGATCTACCAAATCAAATTAACATAGAAGAAAATGTAATGTTATACCCAACACTATCCACCTGAGGACAGGCCAAATTAATTATGTTGAACAAAATATTTTATTGACATGGAATATCCCTAAAACATTATTAAATCAAAATTCCATTAATAAAGAAATTGTTATAGTTGGAAGTAACCTCGTTAAAATCCTTAATTGTTCAATACATTAGATGAATTTGGAACACAATGTTAGATTACACACAGAGCGTTTACGTAAATAATAATGTAACAAAGTTGGAACCATTATCTTATAATCAAACAAAAGAAATAATTGAATCACACACAAAATATTATAATGTATTTCAAATAATCACTTTAACAACTTTTGTAATCATTAGTATAAGCATTTTATTGTACTTAGTTTATAAATTTAAGAGCATACCAAGAAAACTCATTGTAAAATATGTAAAACCAAAGGAAGAAACACGAAAAAGTACAGATATTGTAAACGATCTACCAAATCAAATTAACATAGAAGAAAATGTAATGTTATACCCAACACTATCCACCTGAGGACAGGCCAAATTCAAAGAATGGGGAAGTGACATATCCATAGTTCCACATAACTCTATGTACATGTCCATACGCCTACAAACACATACACAATCCCAGAATCTACCCTTCAGATTACCTCAGCCAACCAGTCAATATCCAATTGCAAATGCACCCAAACTTTAGACTAAACATCCAGAACGAATCAAGTTACATTATCAGTTCGTTCCCACACTTTTGGACGCTCAATGGAAAATTACCATGCGAATGAATCCCCAAATATCTAGACTAAACAATCGGATTGAGTCGCCGGTGCATTATCAATCAACAATCTAAAAGGCAATTAGATAACTCATTTAATTAAAATTAACTCCACTCATAGAAAGCTCTAAAGCTCAAAACCGAGGTATGATCGTCAAAGAAGTTTAAGTTAAGAAGCGAGTTCAGTCTGAGACTTGTTATTAGACAGTCAGTGTTCTTTCACAATAAAAATAATATTTATAATATATTTTTAGAATTTAATTAAATAAAGTTTTTTTTTATTTTAAACTTATGGTTCAAACATTTAATTATATATAAATAAAAAACAAAAACAAACCAAAACAAGAGGGAACGCTATAGTCGGGGGCCCCGACTATCAGATACCCGTTACTCAACTAGAGGGAGTGCGAGGGAGATGGAGATATAAAACTTTGATCGGGCTAAACTTTTTAACGAATGGTCCGATTTAAACATTTCTACATTTCGATAGGTATTTGAAGGATGTGTGCGCCAGACAACTTTTTAAATCGTTTAATTGTGGGCGGTAGGCGATTGTGGGCGTGGCCCTCGGCTGAAAAAAACTTGCGCTGCGTAGGAAGGTAATCCCATCTCTCTAGCTCTTGTAGTTTCCGAGATCTCAGCGTTCATCCGGACGGACAGACGGACATGGCTAGATCGGCTCGGCTAATGACCCTGATCAAGAATATATATACTTTATCAGTTACATACTTTTGCACGAATACAATATACCCTTTTACTCTTAGAGTAACGGGTGTAAAACACAGGTCGCTGTGTAGATCCGATTTTTATGAAATATATTTTGTTTAGAAAAAATGTAGAAACTGTCTGAACCTAACTTACAAAGAATATCGAAAAAACTCTGGTAGTGGCACTCTTTCAAAGTCAAAAATAAATTTTTGTCATATTTTTGTTGTTATTTTTGCCTAACTATTTTTTTGTGAAACGTACAAATTTTGACATAAAGTAGATTTAGACAGTGCGCAATTTCATTTCAAACATTTCTGTAAAAGCAGCATGCTGATCGAAGCATTACTTTTTGAGATACACGATCCGCAGGTGAGAAAAACGTATTTAAAGTAATGATATATATCTACTTCACAAGGAATAATGGTATAAGTTAATATAAGTTAAAAGTATTTCTCATTTTGTAGCATGGAAGAAAATTGGGAAAATTACTAAAATTCTGTAAACAAAGGCAAAATGTTTCCAAGGTAATTATTAATCTTAAGAATCGAATTTTTGACCAAGTAAGGAGGTTTTAACTAAACAATCAAAAAGCTACTTCTTCAGATATGTATGTATATTTGGATAAGTTTTAATTTGCTTAAATGTATTATGTGTGGTTAATTCTAAAATAAAACTATTCCTTTTAGCCAATGCAAAATCTGTCTATGTTATTTGTCGAGTATAATATTAATAATTATCGATCAAATGAGGAACCGGAAAAAAAATTACTTCGCTACTTATGTATGGGATGCCAATTTTTCCTTTGTGTACAAATGTTTTCATTTCATTCAAATTTAAAACAACAAATTACATTTTACAAAAACATATTTTTGTGCGCAAATTGAAATTGCATTGATAACATTGTAACTGATAGATAACATACAAATTCACGACTCTCTCTTGAATCACATTCATTTTTTATATGTTTTTAAAGAATCTCAATAATGTATAAACATTTTCATTGATTTGAAAATGATGATATCTAAAGTATTAAAAGAGGGCTATACAAAAAAATATACTTGCTCTTCTTTGCCACAATTCGTTTTTTTTCGAGTGAGAAGGATGTAATGATAATGATCGTTAGGACAGAGGCAAGAGTATAGGTAGACGTAAAAAATGGGGATGATAAAGCGCACAATGAAGTCTTTGAGTGAGCTTGCCTAAAGAGAGAGAGTACACATTTTAATCTTTTTTTAATTCATTTTAAACCCAAGAACTTTGAAATTTTATTTAATCATATATCCCGCTACTTACGATCTATTTGAGCAAATATTAAAATTGTATGACCCCCTCCAGAAATTGTAAGTACTCCTATGAGCTAGGCACAAGCCAAAAAAGGGTACTTTGCTTTTCTAACATATCATGCTAATCTAAGCTTTTACATGATATGTTCCAAAAGCAAAGTACCCTAGCTCAAAGGCGTACCTAAAATTTCTTGTTCATTACCCTGTTGAATTTTAAAATTTTTTTAATCCAGAAGGGATTCCGCAGCATAATCTGTCTCTTAAGATTGGAGCACCAGTAAAGTTATTGCGAAATTTGGGACACGATTGCAGATAAAAGGTCTTCATAAGAATTTAACCGAAGCAACAGTATTTACGAGATCCGCGAAACTGGATCCCATTAATGCCGTCCGATCGGCCGTTTCAGTTCAAGTGGCTACAATTTCCTCTAAAAGTTAACTTTGCAATAACTATAAATAAATCGGAGGAGCAGACTTTGAAGCTGGCTGGACTAGATATTAAAACTGGATCCCATTAATGCCGTCCGATCGGCCGTTTTAGTTCAAGTGGCTACAATTCCCTCTAAAAGTTTACTTTGCAATAACTATAAATAAATCGCAGGAGCAGACTTTGAAGCTGGCTGGACTAGATATTAGAGAAGATTGCTTCTCTCATAGACAACTTTATGTCACATGCTCTAGACTGCTCTGCCAGAATATCCTGACAACCGTACTATAAACTAATTTTAAGCGAACGAAGTCGCTCTGGGTATAGCTCGTATAATATAATATTCTTTAGATTACAAAAAATCCAAATTAAATTGACTTAAATGCGGTCCTCCGCATCAAAAAGCTATAACCGCATTTTTATTATATCATGGGAAAGGGTTAAAAAGAAAAACACAAAATTCTATTAATTTGTCATGTCCTGCTTCTCGCGCGGGTACATTGCCGGCTATGCAAAGTCTTTCCCAGGGAGGGGAACAACCAAGATCACGTTCACGCAGCAGACAAAACAAAAAAAAACAAAACGGAATTTTGAAATTTAAACGACGGCTAAATTTTCCACGACGGACTTTGGAACCTCTGGATTGGACCACCTGTTAAGCTCGTAGTCCTAGGAGTCCCTCCCAACCACGAGAGCATCCTCGGACACATCTCCCATATTTTTTTTGTTGCGCGTCGTGCTACCTAATTCATCCCATCCCCCAACACAAATATCTACTCTGACAGATTCATTTTACTTTCTCACTGTATTTTCAAAAACATCTCTCTTAAATTTTAACATTTAAATAACCTACCTACGGTACCGAAGGACTTTTACATGTAACAGATATATATACATAGGTAATTAAATAAATAAATAAATAAGTAACAATTCATCATAGGGCGAGTATTTTGGTTTTAGGTATTAAATAGTTTAAATAAATATGGTTTTTATATAATATGAATTAAATTACTTTAATTGGGGTGGGTTACATAGTTTATGTGTAGTGTTTGTTTTGGTTTGGCTATATTTGCGGCTGGCAGATATGAGATTTAATTTTAAATTAAAATAAGAACCTGTGGCCACCCAGGAATGAGTGGCCAATTTTTCTCCTAGAAAAATCTTCTTCTTCCTGGTGGCTGGTCTTTCTCCACTCTTCCACAAAATTTCCGTTCCTGACCCAGGGTTATTCCCTCCGGAATACTCTGGAATTAATTTAATTTATAACTTCACTCACATTAACTTATATTTACTTTTTTAACTCACTGGTAGAACTTATAATTTTTTTTTTTTTTAATTTAAAAATTTTCGGCCAACCGAACCGCCTGCGCCTACTGAGTTTCGCCCTTTAAATCACCTTTGCTATTTTCTCAGTCCCTCTTCGCCAAAAACCACTCAAACTTTTTCGAATTTAAACTTCGGTTCATTTGGGAGTCATCCGGTCTAGGGAACCAGTTCCATTTTGAACTCAGTGTCCCGACTCCCTGGACTCACGAATAGTCGATGACCGATTATCGAATAAACGCCTATCGTCATCTGGCCTAGTGTAAACAACCGTGGAATTTGCGAATTTTGTATTTAATTATAGTTTTCGCACATAACAAGCACACTACGGTTTCGATACTTGTCTCAGAACAGGAGTGGAGGATGTGCGTCTATGGCTGATTGTGCTGCTCAACGTAGGTCATCGCCCACAACCCTGAGATTTCGGTCTGGTGAGTGTGGTTTGCTAGCCGGGCACTATTGTTTGAGGTCCTTTGCATGGAACACTCCCAAAGGATTGCCGCGCAAGTTTTCCAATTTGTGACTCGGCATTTAGTGTACTTTCGGCAGAACTTGGAGTTTCTATTCTTGCTAAAGTCACTAAGCACAAAGTTTCGCTTGTAGATTTCCTGTCCTGGTGAGTATCGAATTTCTCGGGCCTTTAAATTGTAGTTCTCGTAGGCCTGATGTATCCTTTCCTTTATTTTCTCCCGGTACAGCTGTTGTCGTTCGGATCTGTGCAATTGGGCTATCTCAGCTTCATTGAGAGCATTTAGCTTGCGAGCCAGCGAGTAATCCTTCCCATTCGTAAACATATGCTGTCCGAACATGGCAAAGTATGGAAAAGTTCCAGTGCTTTTGTGGATGGATGACCTCAGCGACGCTTGTATGTCCGCATGGTGTTCATCCCAGCGTGTGTGGTCGTCCTGGATGTTCACTCGAATTGCTGCCAAAACCGACTGGTTTACTCTTTCCGAAGCGTTGGATTGTGGTGCGTATCTCCCTGTTTTCATGTGCGTAATCCCGTATTCTTGCAACATATTCTCAAATTCCTTGGAGATAAACTGTCTTCCGTTGTCTGTGTGTATTGTTTCTGGAACTCCAAATTGGGTGAATATGCCTTCTTGCAGGAATCGAATTACAGCTGTGGATGTAGCTTTCGGCTTTGCTTTTAGCCATATAAACTTGGTTAAATGGTCTAATGCGATGAACAACATTGTATTTCCTCGGCGGGATCGCGGATATTTTCCTAGGAAGTCCAGGTACAGCTTTTGAATGGGTCGATCTGTCTGTACTTCCTTTCCCATCATTGGCCGTTTTATCTGCGTTGTGTGTTTGTTTTCCTTACAGTTTTCACAGGCTGTTACGAATTCTCGGACTTAAACTACCATTTTGGGCCAATAATACATTTGTTGGAGTCTCGCTAATGTCTTTCCCATTCCTCCGTGAATGGCCATGTCGCTGCAGTGAGCTTGCTGAATTAGAGTCTCCGTCAGAGCTTCCGGAATCCATAGTTTTCATTCAAACTCGTCGCTTTCTTCTCTGTTAAAATGGGTGTTTTTGAAAAGGAGTCCTTCTTCCACACGTAAGTCCGGAAACTTATCTTTTCCTTGTTCTTCAATTAATCGTAGTCTTTCCAGGTATTCAGGACTCTCAAATTCCGTTGTCTCAAAGTCGAAGAACTTTATTTCGGCGGCTTCATTCGGTCGGGACAACATGTCTGCCACGATCTTGTCCTTCCCTTTCCGGTGCTCGATGTTAAAGTCAAAAGCCTGTAATGCTAATGACCACCGCGCCAGTCTTCCGTTCAAATCCTTGAGCGTCATGAGCCACTTCAGGCTTGCATGGTCGGTTACGATAGTAAACGGCATCAGCTCCACATACGGACGGAATCTTTCCACGGCTTTTACTGCTGCGAGGCACTCTTTTTCTGTCACGCTGTAATTGAGCTGCGCTCCTCTTAGCTTCGCCGAAAAGAAAGGTATTGGTCGGTCCGAACCTTCTGCATCTTGCTGGTACAACCCTGCCCCAATTCCTACATGGCTGGCGTCACACTGGATCCAGAAGTGTTTCTCAAAGTCTGGATGAGCCAATACGGGTGCACAGGTAAGTGCTTTCTTTAGCGTTTCAAATGCCGTAGTCGCTTCCTCCGTCCAAGTAAATTTGGTTTTGTTTTTCAGGCAGTCGGTGAGCGGCGCACTTACACCGGAGAAATTCTGGATAAACCTGCGATACCATCCTGCGGTTCCTAAGAAGCTGCGTAGCTGTCGCGTATTTTTGGGTACTTCTATCTTTAAAATCGCCTCAACCTTTGTCGGATCTGTTCGCAAGGCCCCATCACCAACAATGTATCCTAAGTATCGCAAGTATTTAAAACAAAACTTTGATTTATGTAGGCCGATCGTCAAATTCGCGTTATTCAAACACTCTGCCACTTCTTTCAGCAAAATGCAGTGTTCTTTGAAAGTCTTGGATATCATCAGCAAGTCATCCAAGTAAACAAAGACACGGCTGCGAAGACGCTGTGGGATTACCTTATCCATTACTCTACACAACCTCTGAGCCGAATTACAAAGGCCGAATGGCATCCGTCGAAACTGATAAAGTGGCCTTCCGGGTATTGTGAAAGCGGTTAATGGACGACTTTTTTCATCGAGTTCCACTTGCCAGAAAGCGTGTTTCAGATCGATACTGCTAATGAAAATCTTCTCATCTATTCGGCTTAATATCGACTCAATGTTTTGTAAAGGGTAAGCATCCTTTACTGTAAGTGCGTTCAGTTTTCTTGCATCTAAGCACAGCCCATTCTTTCCAGGTTTCTGTACCAGCGTCGTTCGATTATTCCAGGGACTTTCACTCAACTCGATGACTCCTAGACGTAGCATTTCATCGATCTCCGTGAATAGCAGTTGTTGTTTTGCCGGGGAAACTGGAAAGAATCTTTCCTTGACGGGTAATGCACCTTCAACTAACTGGATCGAGTGTTCTTCCACCTTGGTGAGTCCTAATCCTTGACTCTCGTATGTCAGAAAACGCCCTTTTGCTTCTTCCAGCTGCTCAGTTTGCTCCGGGGACAGGATATGGTCCTCTATCGGTTCTCCTTTGGCCATGAAATCGGATTCCCCTTGGTGTAAAGATTCCACACCCACTACTTCTGGTGCCAATTGGAATTTCCTCCAAAAATCTATTCCAAGATATAATTTTTGCTTCAAGGAAGGACAAAGGAGTATCGGCAATCGATGTATTATCCCCTTATATGAGATGCTGGGTTGAATCTTTCCCACTACTCGATGCTGAGTACCGCCTGCTGATTTCATTATCGATTGTGACTTCTCTAATCTTAGTCCTAACCTTTCCACTATTTCTAGACAACCTTCCCCGAGCAAGCTGACGGATGCCCCGGAATCCAAAAGACCCACGATTTCCAGGTCTTCTATCTTGACCTGTGCGAATGGTCTATTATCACCTTCCACCGCAGCTCTGATGGCCGAGCAAATCATCCTTCTTTCCGTTTTCCGCTGTTGGCTTCTCCTACGGGCTCTGGCAATTTTCGGCGAAATATGCCGATCTGGGCTATGTGTTCCCAATATCCGGTTCCTGACCTCTTGGTAATTCGCTTCTCGGACTGCTATAGGTTCACGTTTTGACCATTTAACGCTATTTCTTGGTTTATTTATATTTAACAGAATCCTATTAATATTATTTCCCTTACAGCTACCCTTATCATTAGGCATGCAATTTGACGAGGCTTCTATTTGCTCGTCGCAAACGGATTGGAGCGTGGTTCCTCGTTCTTGACCAAGCTCCTCCCAGCGTTTCCCGTTTGGCATCTCGTGCATCTTGGAGTCCTCACACCCGGGAATCCACACTTAAAACAGAACACCTTCAACACCACCGATTCACATGCTTTGAATGGGTGTCCCAAGGTTCCACAATTCCAACAGGTAAGTGGCTGTCGCTCTCGATTATTCTCCCAGTGTCTCGCTAATGCCTCCATTTCCTCTTGATCCACAGGTCCGCTCTCTTCTCCGACTGGTTCCGGACAAAGCTCATCTACCCTCGGACGATCCTTATACCCCCGGTGAGCATCGAGGTTGCTTGGCTGTCTGGTCCATCGAGTCGCCAGGATTCTTTCCGCGTCGTGGCATTCGTGTCGGAGTTGATCCAGGTTTGTGATGTAGATCGGGTATATTATTCTCGAAATCTGACGTAGCATTTCATCGATCTCCGTGAATAGCAGTTGTTGTTTTGCCGGGGAAACTGGAAAGAATCTTTCCTTGACGGGTAATGCACCTTCAACTAACTGGATCGAGTGTTCTTCCACCTTGGTGAGTCCTAATCCTTGACTCTCGTATGTCAGAAAACGCCCTTTTGCTTCTTCCAGCTGCTCAGTTTGCTCCGGGGACAGGATATGGTCCTCTATCGGTTCTCCTTTGGCCATGAAATCGGATTCCCCTTGGTGTAAAGATTCCACACCCACTACTTCTGGTGCCAATTGGAATTTCCTCCAAAAATCTATTCCAAGATATAATTTTTGCTTCAAGGAAGGACAAAGGAGTATCGGCAATCGATGTATTATCCCCTTATATGAGATGCTGGGTTGAATCTTTCCCACTACTCGATGCTGAGTACCGCCTGCTGATTTCATTATCGATTGTGACTTCTCTAATCTTAGTCCTAACCTTTCCACTATTTCTAGACAACCTTCCCCGAGCAAGCTGACGGATGCCCCGGAATCCAAAAGACCCACGATTTCCAGGTCTTCTATCTTGACCTGTGCGAATGGTCTATTATCACCTTCCACCGCAGCTCTGATGGCCGAGCAAATCATCCTTCTTTCCGTTTTCCGCTGTTGGCTTCTCCTACGGGCTCTGGCAATTTTCGGCGAAATATGCCGATCTGGGCTATGTGTTCCCAATATCCGGTTCCTGACCTCTTGGTAATTCGCTTCTCGGACTGCTATAGGTTCACGTTTTGACCATTTAACGCTATTTCTTGGTTTATTTATATTTAACAGAATCCTATTAATATTATTTCCCTTACAGCTACCCTTATCATTAGGCATGCAATTTGACGAGGCTTCTATTTGCTCGTCGCAAACGGATTGGAGCGTGGTTCCTCGTTCTTGACCAAGCTCCTCCCAGCGTTTCCCGTTTGGCATCTCGTGCATCTTGGAGTCCTCACACCCGGGAATCCACACTTAAAACAGAACACCTTCAACACCACCGATTCACATGCTTTGAATGGGTGTCCCAAGGTTCCACAATTCCAACAGGTAAGTGGCTGTCGCTCTCGATTATTCTCCCAGTGTCTCGCTAATGCCTCCATTTCCTCTTGATCCACAGGTCCGCTCTCTTCTCCGACTGGTTCCGGACAAAGCTCATCTACCCTCGGACGATCCTTATACCCCCGGTGAGCATCGAGGTTGCTTGGCTGTCTGGTCCATCGAGTCGCCAGGATTCTTTCCGCGTCGTGGCATTCGTGTCGGAGTTGATCCAGGTTTGTGATGTAGATCGGGTATATTATTCTCGAAATCTGATCCCTAATGTTCATCTTTATCACTTTTATGAGGTCGAAGTCGGAAAACGTCATCTCTAGTCGAGATCTGAGACCTAGCATGGTTTGGATGTACACCTCGTTGGTTTCTCCTGGCTTCTGTTTCCGTTCTCGCAACTCATACTCCCGCTCGAAGTTGGATCTGTGACTCTGGAACTGCTGCTGTAGTGCATACATCAGGTAAGGCCACTCTTGTTTCTCCGTCGACCTCACGTACATCCAGTACCATTCCTTGGCTTGTCCTTCCACTAACACGTGAAATTCTCTTAGGACCTCCTTCCACGGCACCTGGTACGACCTTTGGAGATGTTCTTGGCGGAATATAAATTCGGACACGGGCATACTTCTGGGACTTCCATCAAAACTTAGCCCCCACTTCCGCAGCTGACCTACTTTAAAAGCTGAATCGCCTGCTGTCCCGCTTGCTCGTCGCGGATCTTGTCCTGGATTGACGTTGTGCTGTGTCTCACCGTTTCCAGTAGGATAATCTGGCGGTGTCGTGTGGGAACCATTCCATCTTCTTTGTTCCTGATCCGTCGACCAGGCGGTTTGCCGATACCCTTCCAAAGCCTGACGATTCGGTTCCGAGGCCTGACGATTCGGTTCCTGCTTCTCGGAGAACGGCCCAGATGATGGCGGCGGGAATCCCATCTGGTGACGCAACCCCGGCAACATGTTTGGTGGAGGTTGCTGTAGCATCTTCGGATCGAATAGTTGCATTGGATTCGCCAGCGGCTGCGCTGCGATGCTGCATCTGCGTCCCCGACGTGTGTATTTGGCCCTGTGCAACCTGTTGTTGTTGAGCCTGACGAACCTGCGTAGCTGCCTGCCACACCGCTTTTTCCTTTACAAGATCACTGCGCCACTCCGCCATGCAATCATTGATATCCTTCATGAACTGCACCATATCCTGCTGCATCTGCTGTTTAAACGCATCATACTCTGCCGACATTCCCACCTGGTACGTCTGATGTGCTTGCAACAGTGCCGCATTCACCTCTGACTTTATTTCAGATGGCAGAGACTTCGGTATGGCCCCGGTGCTGCCTATCGCCTGTTGTCCACTAGCTTCTCCAGGACTTGCGCTTCCCATTTCTTCAAAATTCTGCTCCCTTAGCGACTCCATGCCTTCGGGTGCCTATATATTCTCCAACTTCTCCTCTCTATTGGCTTGCGAGCGAGTTGTTGTCGGAGTCATACTGGCTGGTACCCTATTCCGAATGAAATCCAAACTTCTCCTTAATTTTCTTCCGATTTGAATTCTATCCCTATCACTATTTTGCATATCCTAACTTATTTTCTTGTTATATTTGTTTAATTCTTCTTTCTTCGACTTTTTCTAATATGGGGGGGGATGAGACGTAGCTATCTTCACTACCCACTAACTTTTCTCTCCTTTCCTTCAGTTCATAATCCTTTCGCGCAACTTTTTTTTTACTGTTTTTACAATTTATTAAACGATTTTATTAATTCAACTTAATTTCCGTTTCTTTCAGTCTACATTTGTAAAAGTTGGGCATCGATGCCGCACATTGTTAACAGTGTACTTGGACCACACCAATTCCAAACAAAGACCACAGATTTAGATAAGTTATTACAAATTTACTTTACTTCAGACAACATATTAAAAAGATAACTGCTTTATTTTAATTCTAGACACCGTGTTAATTCGGCCATGGGTCCACTTCTAGTCGGTCAACTTTCTCACGAAGGACTGCACTCAACAGAAGAACCCTTCGGAATATTTCCCACTGCGGCTACGATGGGTTTGACCTTCTCAGCCTGCCCACGGTTCAAACAGATGGGTTCCGAGGTCTTTATCTATTGGGAAATTATCCTGGTGAGTGTTTACTTTTTACGTTACGTTTGACTTTTTACTTTTATTGATTCCATTTCATTAATACTTTTATTTTTAGATTGGGCGCCATTTGTCATGTCCTGCTTCTCGAGCGGGTTCATTGCCGGCTATGCAAAGTCTTTCCCAGGGAGGGGAACAACCAAGATCACGTTCACGCAGCAGACAAAACAAAAAAAAACAAAACGGAATTTTGAAATTTAAACGACAGCTAAATTTTCCACGACGGACTTTGGAACCTCTGGATTGGACCACCTGTTAAGCTCGTAGTCCTAGGAGTCCCTCCCAACCACGAGAGCATCCTCGGACACATCTCCCATATTTTTTTTGTTGCGGGTCGTGCTACCTAATTCATCCCATCCCCCAACACAAATATATACTCTGACAGATTCATTTCACTTTCTCACTGTATTTTCAAAAACATCTCTCTTAAATTTTAACATTTAAATAACCTACCCACGGTACCGAAGGACTTTTACATGTAACAGATATATATACATAGGTAATTAAATAAATAAATAAATAAGTAACAATTCATCATAGGGCGAGTATTTTGGTTTTAGGTATTAAATAGTTTAAATAAATATGGTTTTTATATAATATGAATTAAATTACTTTAATTGGGGTGGGTTACATAGTTTATGTGTAGTGTTTGTTTTGGTTTGGCTATATTTGCGGCTGGCAGATATGAGATTTAATTTTAAATTAAAATAAGAACCTGTGGCCACCCAGGAATGAGTGACCAATTTTTCTCCTAGAAAAATCTTCTTCTTCCTGGTGGCTGGTCTTTCTCCACTCTTCCACAAAATTTCCGTTCCTGACCCAGGGTTATTCCCTCCGGAATACTCTGGAATTAATTTAATTTATAACTTCACTCCCATTAACTTATATTTACTTTTTTAACTCACTGGTAGAACTTATAATTTTTTTTTTTTAATTTAAAAATTTTCGGCCAACCGAACCGCCTGCGCCTACTGAGTTTCGCCCTTTAAATCACCTTTGCTATTTTCTCAGTCCCTCTTCGCCAAAAACCACTCAAACTTTTTCGAATTTAAACTTCGGTTCATTTGGGAGTCATCCGGTCTAGGGAACCAGTTCCATTTTGAACTCAGTGTCCCGACTCCCTGGACTTACGAATAGTCGATGACCGATTATCGAATAAACGCCTATCGTCATCTGGCCTAGTGTAAACCACCGTGGAATTTGCGAATTTTGTATTTAATTGTAGTTTTCGCACATAACAAATTTTTTATACCAGTTACTCGTGGAGTAAAAGGGGAATATTGTATTCGTGCAAAAGTATGTAACAGGTATAAGGAAGCGTTTCCAGCCCTATAAAATATATAAGTTAACCCGACTACGGTCATCGATCTTGGGCCAGCACCGGATGCACGCGTAAGCGGGAATCCAGCCGGCGAAATCCGATCCGGGCCATGCAAGCGCTGAGTGGTCACGGTCACGAGGCGCAGCGTCAGCAAAGTTCCAGTAGCGGCTGCCCAAAAGTGCGGCATCAGCATCTTAGCCGGACGATGGAGTGGCGAGCTGAAGTCTCTTTTTGAATTGTACATTAGTTTCCAAACAGAGCTCAAGCTGCCCAAACGGGTTATCAATAAATCAAATTAAATATAATCAAAATACTTTTGTTATAATTGGCGCTCAACCGTGGAAAGTTCCGCGACTCGGAAACGGAATGCAAAGAAATAATGTTTTTAAAAAAAAAAACAACAACAAATAAATTTCCAGCTAAAGTGGGAAAAATTAAAGTGGAAAACATTTTTTTTTTAAAGTGTTTTTTCAAGTGCAAAACATTGAAATTGTTTAGACGCAACAACTAGGAAGAAAAAAAGTGAAAACGATAATAATTGTTGAAATACACAAATTATGTCGCAACCAGCGGAACCAAATTCTATTAACCAGAAATTTTTTTTCGAGTGAAATAAATAAATAAATAATAAAAACTGCAAATACATCGAAATTTCAAAACGAACTACTGGAGGATAAAGAAGCTGCGAATATTCAACAACTGAATTCATCTCATCGTTTCGCCCCCGCAGGAAAACAATACAAGTTTTTTTTTATTAAAAAAATATATTGTGTTTCCACTGGACAAAATGTAAGTAAGGCGATTGTTTATTATCCCTTCAGTGAATTAAACTTAAAAAAAAAGAGAAAACAAGGAAAATTTGATTTTTCCAGTTCAGGGATTATTCTTAGTAAATTAAATGAACTTTAGAGGCAAAAAACAGAGACATTAGTGACGAAGAACTTTTAGAAAGTTATAGGGACCTCAGAATTGAGAAATTACAAACTAACGAAACCGCAGGGTATATTGGGAACAGTATCAGTATGTCAAATATCGATATTTCCGAAATTGTACGCGCCGCAGTTCAGGCAGCGTTGACTACACAGGCCCAGGCTCTTGAACAAAAGTTCCAAGAGTTTTAACCTCAAACTCTTGGAACTTTATATAGGTAAATAGGTTCTATTTCTTTAACGAATACGGAAGTCAAGGCCTATGAGGCCATAAGTATCGACAATAATATAAAGTGCGAAGAGCCTTTAGATATTGTCAAATCCATTCCCGAATTCGACGGGAAACAGGAGAATTATATTTTTTGGAGACAAGCGGCTAACGCTGCATACACTGTTTTTAAGCCTTTTAATGGCAGTTCCAGGCACTACCAAGCGGTAGCAATTATAAGGAACAAGGTAAGGGGCAATGCAGATGCCGTGCTAGCCTCACAGTTTTGAATTTCGTCGCCATTGTAGCGCGTCTTGACTTCACATATGCCGACAAAACGCCGGTACGCGTCATTCAGCAGGAATTAGATACCATGAGACAAGGCGAACTTTCTCTAAATAGGTATTATGACGAAATAGAAAAGAAGCTAACGCTTCTTACAAACAAAACACTAATGTTACACGAGCATTCCGCTGCTGCCGTGTTGAACCAGAAATTTAGGAGCGACGCTCTCCACACCTTTGTCTCCGAGCTAAGAAAGCCCTTGAGACTTGCAGTATTCCCAGCCCAACCTAAAGATATGCCCTCCGCATTAGCACTCGCACAAGAAGCGGAAGCGGCTAATGACAGGTGCGCCTACGCCGCAAGGTTGACTAAATTCGCTAGCGACAAAGAAAAGCCCCAAAAAACTGGCAGTCAACACAGCCAGAAAACGGGCAACGGACAGATAAATCCGCACTACGTTAAGTCTGGGCAAGACCAGGCTTCTAAGTACAGGGATCCCGGAAGTTCTAATCAAAGACCGTTTGGTCAAAAGAACCAATACCAAATGCCCGAGGCCATGGAAGTAGACCCTACTTCCCGGTCTAAGTTGCAACCGAACAACAAAAAGGTTTATGAGGATGTCTCGATGAGAACTCAGAAACTAAACCTTACCGAGCAAAGCGAAGATACTGAATATGAGAATTATGCAAGAGCAGAAGCCTCAGCTATAGACGATGAGACTTCAGACCTTGAATACTGTAATTTTTTAGGGGTAAGTCCCTGCTTCCGTACATAACTCGTACGAGTTAAAATATCTCCATTCATGGTGGAACATTCGTAAGACAAAAATGCTTTATTCATCTTTTTAATAAAAAAACCACCTTCTTTATCTTAAATTGCCTAAAGGAATTTGATGGTATTGTGGGTCTGGACTTCCTAAAGGAGGTAAATGCTAAAATTAATTTAGTAAAAAATATTATAGAATACGAAAGCGGTATAGAGGCCCTTCAATTCGCTGAATTTAAAGATGTAAATTTTGTAAAAGTTGATGATATAGACGTACCGATGGTCATTAAAAATTCTTTTCAGAAAATTATCAAATTTAGATCAAACGCATTCGCGGACCGCAACGAGTCCCTGCCTTATAATATCAACACGGTTGCTACAATCCCAACGGATGAAGAACCCATTTATTCAAAAATGTACCCCTCAAGGTGTATCGGATTTCGTCAACACAGAAGTTAAACAACTTCTTTCTGATGGCATTATTCGACCGTCAAAATCACCCTACAATAATCCCATCTGGGTTGTAGATAAAAAAGGTGTTGACAAGGATGGCCTCAAAAAAAAGAGGATGATCAGTACCCGATCCCCAACATATCGATAATACTGTCAAATTTAGAAAAAGCCCAATACTTCACAACGTTGGACTTAAAATCGGGATTCCACCAGATAGAGCTGGCGGAAAAAGATAGAAAGAAAACAGCATTTTCAGTCAACAATGGAAAGTATGAGTTCTGCAGACTGCCTTTCGGGCTAAAAAACGCACCTAGTATCTTTCAGAGGGCTATTGATGACGTTTTAAGGGACGTCATAGGGAAAATTTGTTACGTTTACATAGATGACGTGAACTTCGATCATCGATGTATCTATAATTGTTGGCTGGGATAAATTCAAAAATACATCTTTGAATAGAACTTCAAAGTGGAGCAACGTGAAAGACATTCAAAGACTTATTATCGTGTTGCTTTGCCGAATTATTATAAATATTTGGCTTTTGACTTTTGGGAAAGTTTTATCGCGATAGCTATATAACTGGCTAGACTCGGTTATTGCTGCTTATCAAGAATATGTATACTTTATGTGGTCGAAAACGTCTCATTCACTGCGTTGCAAACATCTGACTGAACTTATAATATCCTCTGCAAGGGTATACAAAATCAAAACTAAAGTAATTAAAGCAAGAGAGTACGCTATAGTCGAGTACTTCGGCTATCAAATTCCCGTTATTGAGCTAAAAGGAGTGCGAGGGAGACGGAGATATGTAGTCGTAAAAGCTACTGGTTGCATCTAGCGCCATTTAATTTTATGCTCAAAACTTTTTAATGGATTGTCCGATTTAAAATTTTTGATATGTATTTATAAACACAACAAAATGGAATTTAAACTTTTACAAAATTCTACGAAGCGCAATTTGGTCAAATTTGAATACAACGAATAAATCCCTACGTTTCAGCTTTTGTAGTTTCCGAGATCTCAGCGTTCATCCAGACAAACAATCAGACGGACATGGATAGATTGACTCGGCTATTAATCGTGATCAAGACTATATATACTTTATAGGGTCAGAAACGCATTCTTCTACCTGTTACATACTCTTGCACGAATACAATAAGAATACCCTTTTACTCTACGAGTAACGAATATAAATATGATAAATCAAGAATAGCAGGGAAAAAAATTGGAAAAACGTGTAAATTGGAAAAAAAAGAAATACACGTTTTTCCAATTTTTTTCCCTGCTATTCTTGATTTATCATATTTATATTCGTTACTCGTAGAGTAAAAGGGTATTCTTATTGTATTGTATTCGATGATCGAGGATCACAATAAACATGTTGATGATATCCTATGTCGTTTATGCACCGCAGGTATGCGCTTGCCCCAGGAAAAATCCAAATTTTTTAAAGAAAGCGTGGAATATCTTGGATTTGTAGTATCGCGAGGGGGGATCAAAACTTCACCGGAAAAAGTACAAGTCATAAAAAACTTTTTGCCCCCAAAAACATTATTTAATCGTAGATCCTTTTTAGGGCTAGCTAGTTATTATAGATGTTTTATAAAAGGGTTTGCTACCATCGCCCGTCCGCTCACAAATATTCTAAAGGGCGACAATGGTAAAGTAGGTGCAAATCAGTCTAGAAAAATTGAGATAAATTTAAATCAAGCCCAAAAAGAGGCCTTTGAACGACTGAAAAATATTTTAGCATTGAAGGAAGTAACACTCATGTATCCCGATTTTAGTAAACCCTTTGACCTAACTACAGATGCCTCACAGCATGGCATAGGAGCCGTATTATCCCAAGGTAAACGGCCTATTACAATGATTTCGCGCTCAATTCGCAATGACGAGGAGCTCCTGGCGGCAAATGTAAAGGAACTCTTAGCCATAGTATGGGCACTAAAGAGTTTGAGAAACTATTTATATGTGGTAAAAAAATTTGACGATCTACACAGATCACAAGCCCCTGACATCAGCTGTATCACCAAAAAACACAAACGACAAAAATAATACGTTGGGAGGCGTTTGTCGACGAGCACAATGCCACCGTCGTTATACCCCTGGAAAACAGAATCAAGTGGCGGATGCTCTTTCCCGTCAAAATGTAAACGCGCTTAAAGATAGTGGTGACTCTGACGCCGCCACTATTCACAGTGAAGAGTCCCTGACATATACAATTGAAGCAACGGACAGACCGATAAATTGCTTTGCAAACCAAATTGTGATTGAAGAATCGCTGCATCCAGCAACCAAAAACTATGTTCTATTCCAAAATAAAATGAGAAATATTATCCTATTCAGGGACTAGGACTCTCTACCACATCTTCTAAGAGATGTAGTAAAGCCAGAAGTCGTCAACGCAATACATTGCGAACTCCCCGTTCTTGCATTTATTCAACACGCTTTGATTCAGAAATTCCCCTCGACAGTCTTTAGATATTCAAAATCTCTGGTAATTGACGTAACCGACAAATCAGAGCAACTCGAAATAGCTGTGACTGAACACAACAGAGCGCATCGCGCTGCTCAGGAAAACGTTAAACAAATACTTTTAGACTACTTCTTTCCCAAAATGACAAGAATTGTTACTGAAGTAGTAACGAAATGTAGAGTATGATATTAGCAACCATAGAATATAACAAAACAATTCATTCCGTAAAAAAGCTGTCGAAATTATTCATTGAACCCCCAACGAACTTGAATTATAAATCAGAGAAAAAATACAGAAAGCTCAGGAAAAGACCCTAGACCACGTAAACAAAGACAGGGTTTACAAAAAATTTCGGGCAGGGGATAGAGTTTGGTTAAAAACAAATAAACGGCTAGGAAACAAATTATCACCACTTTTTTCCAAGGAAACCGTTGAGGCGGACCTGGGGACAACGGTTTTAATAAAAGGGAGAGTGGTCCATAAGGACAACCTAAGATAAACTAGTATTAACCATTTTCCTTTTGTTTCTTTTAGGCTAAACCACGTCGCCATATTCCTCCAGACAATACTGACCACGAACGCGACATTCCGACTTAGTGACTATTCACACGCTGATTACATACCAGTGACCGACGGGGATGTAACTATCTGGGACGAGTACGGATACCTTGGATACGAGACTTATGCGGAAGAAAAACATCATCATTAACGACAAAGTTCCCAAGAAAACTTATGGAACTAGTAGTACTCTTCGACGTCGAAAAAATTCGTACACTAGTACATACAATTAAAATACACCATAGACAGGGTCGTAGTATTAACATGTTAGGATCCGCATTAAAGGTAATAGCAGGGACTCCAGACTTTGAAGACTGGGAACAAATAAAATTCAGACAATTGCAGTTAATACAGGCTGAAAATAATCAGATAGACATCAATAGCAAGATTCAAACCCAATTTAATCTTCTGTCCCAGCAAGTAAATTCCATTAGCAAGTCAGATAAGATAGACTCCGAACACCTGTACGAGACAGTTCTTGCAAAAAATAGAGCAGTAATAACTGAATTGGAAAACTTAATAACATCCATAACTCTAGCCAAAGTAAATCTGTTGAGTCCGGTCATTTTAGATAACATTGATGTAAAAGAGATATCGAATGAACACCTTACAAATGTCATGTTGGCTGATGTGCTGGCGGTGTCTAAAGTAAAAATATTTCAAAATAATAACCTTTTGTATTTTCTAGTTAAGTTCCCAAAACCGAAAGTAGTTTGCAAAAAATTAATGATTTATCCCGTTTAGCACAATAACGTAATATTAGATTTAGATCAACACAACACTATATGCCGACTGCGGGGAGCGAATTCTGGCCGTCTCTAACTGCGACATAGCCGTAGGAACAACCTTCTGCAAAACTTTGGAGAGTTCAACATGTGCTCAACAGCTGTTGACCGGCGCTCTCGCTCACTGCGACACAAAATCCAGCCATCTCCAGCACGTGGTTATGGTGGACGAAGGCATGCTAATCATCAATGACGCTGCTGCAAACATAACAAGCGGCAGTACTCATCAAAACATTGCCGGCACGTTCCTTGTAACCTTCGACGACCAAATAAGCTTGAATGGTACCCCATACATCAATCATCATGGGGTTCTGAGGAAAGCACCGGCAGTGTCAGCCATGGCTAGAATCAACATTACTGAACACCACCAACTCCTCAGTCTACCGTTTCTGCACGAGTTAAGTCAGCGCAATCTGCAGCGATTGGCGATCTTGGGGGCCAAATTGCCTATGGCTTCGTCTTTTGCTGTGGGGCTACCACTTCCCTACTATTAGGATGCTTTGCCCTCTTCCTCCTTATCCGTCGCCGAAATGACAAGAAGAACCGGATCAAGCTGCTGGCTGACATACTTGTAAAGACCGAGGGCGGCCTTAACTTAAAACTGGGAGTAGTTAAACATTTATACATACTTTATAGGGTCGGAAACGCTTCCTTCTCCACGAGTAACGGGTATAAAACCAAAAGCTCCTATCAGCTTTTTTTCTCGTCGTGGCTTTGTTAACGCTAGAATACATGTGAGAAAAGATGTTATGTGTCTGGAGACCATGCGTAAGCTTTATTAGCTGCAGTTCGAATTGTCTCCAGAATAACTGTCTGCGTCTAGTTCGTTTCGCACATATATATTTTAACCAACCAGCTAAACAAATAAGATCAGCTATTGCAAATTACTGTTTAAACAGAAACCAATAAAATATTGAGACATAAATTGTTGTTTAATTTATTTTATTATTTTTTAACTTATTTGAATACAATTTTATCGGATTCGAAATTTTCCTGCCTTCTTGAAATTCATTCTTCGGTTATTTGGGTGCTCGTCGTAGGTCTTCTGCTGCTCCCTTGTGAGCTATAGTGTCTCCCGAACTACCTCTACAAGCATGATGGTCGTGCCTTACCCGCTTTGCAGAAGGCCAGAGATTGCAGATATTTCTGACGTGCTGGTAGAGATCCCACGAGCGCTGCAGCTTGGCGATTCGAAATCTTCGGGGTTGAGATCCACGGTCTCCTCTAAGTATTCCTCAACATCTGCAATAAACACAGTTTATTTAATTAATAAATAAAAATGCAAACATTCTCTCGTTGTCCATAGTACTTGACTCCATGCTGTATATGCAAAACGGACCGAGAAATGAGTGCACCGTGTCGAAATGCTGCCAGGAAGAAGGAGTTCCGCCGCTTAGACCTAATTTACTTTCTTCTAACCTTCAAAGTGAAAAGGATAATTCATTGTTGCCAATCTTTGGAAAATAATTTTATTTACTTGTCCTATGTACTTCTTGGTCATATTTTCAAGCTTGGTCCTAACATCTCTTGAATTTAAGCATAAACAAAAATACTCATTCTGAGTCCAAAATACTAACTATCAGTACAAATTTGTCAAAAATTTTTTAATCAAATTAAGTACAAATGTGCCTTATTAAGGACAGTTTTTTTTTCAAAATGAGTACAATCTGCACTCCTTTTAGGAAATTATTTGGCTAGTATTTTAAAAACGAGTATTGCATTTTCTTAAACTGAGTACTGCAAAATGATTAAATTGAGAAAAAAATTCTTAATTCGGAGAACTTCCTTTCTTACTTACACTTTATTTTAAGGGCTACACGGTAATTGATAATTGTTTCAAAATTATGTGAATAATAAACTGTTATAAATAAAACAAACTCACTTTTTGTTCGACCCAAGTCGCCTTCTCCGTCACTCGAACCCCAGACCCTTGTCTTTGTGCACGCGCGCACTAACCGGCTGACCCAAACAAGCATCACATTCAGCAATGTCCAAACCGCTTATAAGATTTAAATTGTAATGCTTGCAATCAACTGCATTTTAAACATTAAATGGAATTGGCCTGATTATATTATAATACAATTATTTAAAAAACAAAAAAAAAACGACGAATATCAAAAACAAAAAATATATGTGTTTACCGGCATGGGGATTGAACTCACGACCCGGTCGACATTAGCTATCAAATATTTGATGGCAAGAGGCATTTACTCCCTAGGCCAGCCTTTTAGAAGGTTCCTGTGAGTAATGTTAAACTCATTATGAAAATATTTGTACTCAAATTGGAAGTTAAAGAA
The DNA here is from genome assembly GCA_035046095.1 of Drosophila pseudotakahashii. NCBI lineage: Eukaryota > Metazoa > Arthropoda > Insecta > Diptera > Drosophilidae > Drosophila > Drosophila pseudotakahashii. The sequence continues at coordinate 267,759 of JAWNOE010000117.1, read as the reverse complement.
CTTATTTCCTAAAATTAAGATTTTTGTGATCAGTTCAAGTTTTTTTCTTAAAGTGAGTTCAATTTTTTCTCAATATAAATTTTTTCCCAAAATTTGTATTCAAAATCAGTACATCCTGAAATTGAGAATACAAATACTCAATTTCAGAACGTCAAAATTCTCTCTGGGTACCGGCTTCTGCTTCCATTTTCCTGTTGTTTTTGTCGCCTTTATTTGGTGTTTTTTTTTCACTGACAGTGTAAATATTAGGAAAACTATTGGCTAAATATCGCCTAGGAACGGTTGGATTTGGAACGATTATTTTGGATGGAGGACTACTGAAATAATTGTTAAAAACAAATCAAATCAAGGGCGGAAAAAATATAAAAATGTTTAAGCTCATTGATTTTTGATTTTTGTTAAATTATTATTAGTTTGTTGTTAGCGGAAAATCATTGGCAAAACAGGTTGCTATGTGTGGGCCAAAATGTAAGCTGTTCTCCGAACCAAAACTTCAATGTTTGCAGCAAAGACTCAGAACATTTTGTGCAGTTCGTAAATAATATTTAATATCATTTAAAAGTACTATGTACTCCTATAAAGTTCCATTTTGCTATAAATTACCAAAACAGCACCCATTTGGTTTTGTTTAAAATTTTACCATATTAATATTGGATGGTGTACAATGGTGGCTTTATATAGTTTCTTACTCTTCGGCGAATTGGCCAGACTTTGCCACCTAGGCGAAAAACGATAAGTTTCCTAATTTCCATGCCCATGCACTATGGGTCATTTGACCTGTTTTTTTTGGCATTAGTTAATCATTCCAAAACAAAGCATTTTTTTCTAGTTTGCTTTTTTGAAATATGTTTATAATATTTAAATACATATTTTTAAGAAAAAATTATACACCGTAATCAATTTAAAAAAAAATTTTTTTTATGATTTCGTGTTATAAAAAAAAAACTATTTTCAGACAAACAAAAAAAATTTGTAATAGTCTAGAAAAGTGGCCTGTGCCGAAAAAATCGCGAAAATATAAGCCTTGATGGACCGCGATTTCTTAAGAATTTACCTGCGGAAATGCATGGTTCTCTTGCAATTGCATTTTAAAGTTGCGTGTTTTGCTATAAAAACAAAGTAGTATTTTCTAGGATTTTGACGTGTTTTGCTATAAAAACACATTTTTATTCTACATCAAAATAAGCATTCGAAAAAATTCGACAGAATTAAAAAATAATATATTTAAAAATATAAATATTTTATATAAATTTTACCTATTCAAAATATTTTATTTTAAAGTTTTTAATTATTTTTACGAAGTAAAAATAAATTGTTATATTTTAAGTTGTAGAAAGTTTTAAATGTTTGCGAACGTGTTAGCTTCACAAAAGTTAGTTTTTGGCTATTTTTTGTTATTTTATTGACCTGTCTTCTGTTGGTTATTTATCCTATAGGAATGCCAATATGTATCACTTTTCTGTGCTGAATACCTCATTTACATGTTAAACTAGTAAATTAAGAGCAAAACAGCCAGCAATTGAAGGCTAGGGGTAAAGATATCCACATTTCAAAACGTTGAGAAAAATGTCCCGAGCGAATGTGTTTGAAACTGCATAAAAAAAACCTGCTAACACTTTTTGAGTAAACCCAAAACTATTTCACAGCGACATATTTAGACAACATTGTTAAAAAAAAATCGCAACAAAATATTCAATCAGAATTCGTTAAAATCTGATTTTGAGCGTTGCTCCGCAAAATGCACTTCCATTTTTGTTCCGAGCGAATATGGCAGTTTTTTAACGATATCTTAAAAACTAAAAGTGGGACAAAATCGGGATTTTTACACAAAATAGAGCATGGGAAAAGTGAAAAGTTAAACCCAAATTAAAAATTATAATCGATTTTTTTAAAATTTTTTTTCGACTTTAAAGATGTGCAAATGTCCCGAGCGACAAAATGAAAGTGCCCATATATAAAATACAAATTCGGTATGTTCGAAAATATAATTTTGATATGGCTACATTGGAACCAAAGTTGATATGAAAAAATACTAGATTGATGTTCAGTTTTGCTATTTTTTTTCTCTGTGTACTCGGAGTACATAAATTTTGAAAAAAAACATGCAAGAAACGGGATCAGTTTTGGACTAGAAAAATAGTAGTAGGAAAGGTAAGTGGTTAAAGTTTTATCAATTCTCTTGTAACAAACTGGCCAATTTTTCATAGGTTTTTCATCGGAAACGACTAGTTCATTTGTTACTAGTATAGCACTAGTGGATGGAACCAATTTACTGTTACAGCTGTTAAACTACACTAAAAAAACGTATTTTCCCAAAAAATCCAAAAACTAAACACAACTAAAACATTAAATCATTTGATTTCACTCGTACTTTCGTCATAGCTGGAATTGGTAGCTAATTGGATGGCGCTGTCCTTAAAAGAATTATTATGTAATTAAATACGGAAAATGATAAATAAATAGACTTGAATCACACTTACTTTTTTTGAGGGTTGCCCTCTTAGGTCTTGAACCGGGGACCTTTGGATTTGTAGAAACTAAATGATTGACCCAAACACGCATCGCAATTTGTAATGCACTATGTTCAGACCTTTCTCTGAGTAAATCAGCCGAATTTCTTCGGGTACGGGGCTGGAAATGATTGCACCGACAGTGACCGGTTGTTGTAAAGGAAAAACGTTTTTTCGTCCAAGTTTTGCACTTCAGTTTTTTATTTCACGTCGTTTTCTTCTTTCTCTTATATACACACTAAAAATTAACGAAAAGAGCCTCCTTCCAGGCGGGTCTTTACAAAGTGACCGTACGAAGTATAAAAAATATACTAAATCTGTTAACATTCCAAGAAATAACATTGGAGACGATAAATTCAATTATAATAGGAATTGGGCTCCAACATGGTTTATAAATTTAAGTGTGATATATTTTTGAAACAGTGATTTTTTACAATTATATATTGCCTCGACATATTACACTAGGGACTGCGGATTGAACGGAGGACCTCGTCTGTTTAATTTGTTTGGTGTTAAAATTCGCAAGACATTTACACTCTAGGCTATATTTTTGGATCATATGTAGTTCAGTTGCCTTTTAACTATACTTTAACATGTATTTGGTCTACCAATTAAATTTTATGGTTTTTCTTGTCAGAAAGGTACAAGTCCGAGACAACTTGCTGTTTAACTAATTTTGTACTATTCATATTTTCGACTAGCACAAATTTTCTAAGCCCCGAGTAGTCCGGTTGCTTATTACTAGTTCTACAACTAGTTGATTTTCAGACCGGTTCGCATTTTTCCTGCAGGGCACAATGGGCAAAAAGTCAGAAATTGACGCATAAAGTCAGAGTTGTTATAGTTTTAATATGCAAAATTGAATGTATTTTCCAATTAGGCATACTCTGGATAAAATAAAACTGTTATCAAAAAATTTTTAAAAGCTGCGATTTGAATTTCCCGCGCCAACAAAGTCAGCTGATTGATTGCTAGCTTGATTTTTAAAAATGCAACCGTACAAATTTGTAAACATTGCATCTATGTTGTGGCTTTTTCGTAAAAATAAAATCAATTTGTAAATATGGAAAATAATCGTACAGGTATGTAGATTAAACTTTGCGTGGTAGTTTCTAGATGTTCTATGTGCTTTGTTGTGTCTGTTCAATTGTTGTTCGTGTGTTTTTTTAACTAAAAATAAACAACTGTAGCTGTGTTCCGTGATGTGTAGCTTTTTTGCCGCGCGCTCCTGCGAGCAGCTAAAAATGGTATGTTCTTCGTAAAAATATATAGATTAGTGCGTTAATAATTTCCTTTGCCCGTTTTTGCCCCTTTTCGAAAAAAAATGACATGTTGCAGCTGAATATGAGTTTCGCCGCTTAACATTGCTGGAGATTTGGGAGAGCAATGGACGCGACGCCTCTGCCTTAAAGAAGTGGATTTTAGAAAAATTAAATGTGAATGAAGTCAGCATGTCACAGGCTAACGAAGTCGAGGAAAAAGTTAACACATTCATATCACACATCAAAAAATATTTGCCTAAATGCAACCGAATGTTGTCTAGATTTAAGGTTCAGCACTCAGCATGGCTTTCGCAGACAATCACCATTGAGCAACAGCTTACGGATCCATGTCCATCTAAAATGGGAAGGCCAAAACTAACTTATGAACATGCTGGAAAACGTTTAAAACAAAAGTTAACAAACGATCTTTCTTCAGAAGTAGATTCAACAGATCACTTAGTACATGCGGCTTTTGTTTCAGCGAAGAGGGCTAGAGAGGATGATTTGTTTAATGCATTAAAAGGTGTCAGAGAACAACAGACAGGCAACGCGACTGGAACTTTGAAATCTCAGGGGATTATTCCACTTACCCCTGATGAAGCATTGGCATTTTTGTTGGAAAATGGACTTACTTAACAGCAGTATATCAGAAGCAAGAAATAAGTTTTATAAAAGCGACCGGAAATCTCATGCTCGAAAGAATAGCCGATTAAACAACATGGCAGATGTTTTTTATAGAGCTATGGATTCTTCTGACCCATTAATATCCAGCATATGTTTAGGCGAAAGGCAAAAGAAATTAAAAAAAAATCTTCCGAGAGAAGTACTAAATCTTCTAAAAACTCCTTCTGTTCTGAACTTTAAAATAATTTCACAACTGGAAAATGAGGATTCGGACTCTGGCGACGATTCTGATGAAAATTTAAATATCATACTAGATGATGAAGCAAAAGAGACATATCTATAAATAAAATTTTACAACGTAACCTTAAAATTTTTTGTTTTTTATTGGTTGTGGGAGAAGGGGTGGCTTTATTAAAAAAAAGAAAAAAATCCGAAATTCTACATTAACATTTTACATTCGTATGCCAAATTTGAAGCATCTAGCTTTAAAACTAGACTTTATGCGTAAATTTCGGACTTTTTGCCCATTGTGCAGGGTACCTACCAAATTGGTTCTCGTTTACATTAGAAAACCGAAGTATATGTTTTGACTTCTTTGACGTTATTTGAATTACCCACTTCCTCTCCCAAACAACATCTCACTACGGGCCGGACTACGGTGTAACCCGGACCGTGCCAAGAGTCAGCCTGGCTGGGGGCCCGGATCAAAAACTAGCCCAGTCTCAAGCGGTGGGCTCAGGGAGATGGCGACCCCCTGTTCTATCTACCGCCTTACCCGGGTACCGCGGATCTCTGCCCGGGCGGACCTTTCCTCTTCTCCGCAGCTCGTGGGACCAATTATGGAAACAACAACAAAAAATACAAACAAGAAAACAGAGAAGGGAACTCACCAAAAACTCAACGATGCAAAGATGAACAGTGGTTCCATTGCAAGCACCAGTATTGCAATCGGCAGCCATTCGACTGAGGGATACGGGGCAATGGAAAGCCCAGGTCTATGGTCAAGCTAAGATTTTTCAGCATGACAAATTGATCCCGCCAAAAACGGATCGATGTAAAACCCGTGAATACAGACACACACTTCGAAGCTCTGATCCCCAGGTAGGGACGAATGGGATCGGGGCCGACCGGGCTCAATAGACGCAATCTGTTTATATACAGACGGCTCCAAACTAGACGGACACGTAGGTGGAGGTATATACTCCAAACAATTAGAGATCAGGCATTCATTCAGACTTCCTAACCACTGCAGTGCCTTCCAAGCGGAAGTGCATGCTATAAGGGAAGCACTCGTCTGTTTAAAGTACATAAACACCCAAGACAGACTCATAAACATATATAGTGGAATGAGGAAGAAGAGGAAACGGTGGAACACCTACTCTGTTTTTGCCCAGCTCTATGCAGGCTTAGACTGAAACACTTCGGATATCCTTCCATAAGTAACCTGACCGAAATATCGGATGGGGAATTGCTGATCAACCAACCTAAAGGCTGACTCAAAACGGATAGGGGACCCAAAAAGAGATATCATACTGTGAGGAGTTGCACAAATATCAGCAGCAGGAATAACGGATGGCCGGCCGCTTACCAGTTACGCTGCGAATTAGCGTAGTAGCGTCGTGGCGAAGAGAGTTTGGAGAACTAGGATTGGAGAGAGAACTCTGATGAAGGGAGTTTGGAGAGTGAGAGTTTGGAGACTATAGAATGGAGAATGAGAGAGTGGAGAGACTAACTCCAGAGAGAGTTTGGAGAGTTATGACGGAGAGTGAGAGAGTGGAGACTGGGCAGGCAGAGCCAGAGTGCCGGGTGCAAAAGGAAACAACGGAACTGCACCGGACTTTGGACTCTGCCGTGAACTTTAGACCAGGAGGGCAAGTGCCACAACTCAGCAGCGTAGCGGCACACAGGCGTGCCAGATGCACCAGGGGATTCAGCGGGACGGCAGCAACACATGGAACTGCAGTTTGAAGCCGGGCAAGAAGGACAACGGGCTCAAACAGGAGCAAAGGACTTTGGATCTAGAGTGGAGAGATTCAGCGGGCAGAGCGGAAAAGGAAATAACGGTTCTCGGAAGCCCTATAAGGCCACCGGGCGCTGGTTACTGGATCAGTCGATCACGAGGAGTCAATCCGTCAAGATCAGTCAAGATATCAAGGTGAACAAGTCAGTCAACCAGTGCCAAGTTTTCTACAAGTAAAACACAAGTCAAGTCGTCGAAAGCAGCGCCGTGGGAGCCTACAAGGAGCAAGATCGCTACGTCGAGACGTTCGGGATTGGATCATCAGGAATCTCCTAATTAAGACACAGGTAGCTGAGGTCCAGAGAACATCACACGGCTAAGTCAGAGTCGAGCAGTGAAGTCATTCGACAAGTGATCGTGAACTCGGGCGAGTGCCGTCTAAACCCAGGGCCCTTGTTTCAAACACTACTTTGGCAGGTCCCGGTGTCAGCCCAGTCCGTCAGGTGGAAATCGAACAGGTTCTGGCGCGACCAGCCAGAAAGGGCGAGCATAGGCCGGGTGACATTTCAAGGCGCTGTCTTAGAGAGACCCAAAGGTTCTACGAGCTCGGGACCGGCGTGTGTCCGAACCCCGAGTACCAAAAGCCACGCTACGTCCAACCTTACAACCAGCACATCCAGGAGTAGAGCAACGGACATCGAGCTACGCGGAAACGTCACGGTCAACAAGCAAGAGGGTGAGGCCAGGGTGGAACGTTCGTTTACACTAGGCGTAAAAGCGAGGGGAAGCTCTAGGCAGATTCCAGGTGTTACCTAAACTGTCAGCGCGATCCGAGCAAGACCCTAGTGGTACCATCCGGGACAGAGCCAGGGACAGGCGGTTGTGTGTCTATAGGCGCTGTCCTGTAGAACGCAGCACCTGTTCACCCTAGTCTGAGAACGGTAGCACTTCCCTAAGCCCACTCGGCCAATCTCCTTGTGAGTCCGAGGCGCTACGAGTAGTCATCGAGCCCACGCATCAGAGACGAGCATCGCCGGGCATCTACACGGAGCTACAGGGAGCTGAAGGACCGGAGCACGGAGTCAACGAGGCAAGCAAACCGCCGAGGGACGCACCAAAGTGCAGAGACGAGCATCACCAGGAGACACCGAGGCCAACGAGTGGCGATACCAAGGCCAGTCGAGCCATCAAACCCGCTGTAATCGCACCCGCAATAAATCGAGTTCGAGCCCGTCAATTCTGTGCTTTCTCACTGATCTACTGGGCGGTCACGTTTATATAAATTTGGTGGGACGAACACACAACTTTTTTGAGCTAGCCGCACGAATCTCGTAGCGAGCAGACATACAAAATCAGTTCGTTACAATACGGTATTACAATGGACCCGCAGAGGTCTAAGTGTGCCAGGCTGTAGTCTGGCAGCAGTCCTAAACTAACCTAACTATTGTGCTGAAATATATTTTCACTTACCCGATATTGACCTAAATTATCAACCACACAGGTAAATGATATATCACGTCCTATGGGTACTGTTATGTTGGTCAGCTTCGCCAAAAACTCTGGACCTATTTCATGTAACTCGCTGTTGCCTAAAAAAAATGTTTGAAAATATTTTTATTAAAACAATTTAAGGAGTTTATGTAAGTGGGACATTTTGCATACAAAAAACTAAGGCCAGGCAGAAGATTCTAAATAAATTAATTAAATTAAAGCAAGAAAGGAAGCTAGCTTCGGCCAGCCGAAGCTTATATACCCTTGCAGATCATGAATTTTAACTTTACAACAATCTAAATTTTAGCTGCGTTCGAAGATATGTTTTTTTTATACCCGTGCAGAGGGTATTATAATTTAAGTCAGAAGTTTGCAACGCAGTGAAGGAGACTTTTCCGACCACATGAAGTATATATATTTTTGATCATCTCCAATAGCCGAGTCCATCAAGCCATGTCCGTCTGTCCGTTTCTATGCGAAATAGTCTCTCAGTTTTAAAGCTATCGCGATGAAACTTTTCTAATAGTCTTCTTTCTATTGCAGGTAGTACTTATGTCGGAGCGAGCCGGATCGGACCACTATATCTTAAGGCTCCCATAGGAATAATTAAACAAATATAGAAAAATACGTAGTAACTTTTTAGGAAGTGGGCATTTTGATTTTTGACAACTTAAAAGCCACATTTAAAATAGGACCGATCCAGTGAGCATTAAACTATAGGTATCTACAAGGGTATATAACTAGTTTCCTTTCTTGTTCCTATTAATTTTATTTTCATTTTCCGACCGTTCCTATGTCAACTATATTTAATAGTCATCCGATATTTAAAAAATTTTATTTGAAATTCAGAAGTATTTAAAAAAAAACATTCAAAAAACAAGGAAGTTCTAATTTTTAGTACGATTTTTTTCTATCCCTTCTATGGGAGCTATAAGTTATAGTTGTCCGATCCGGCCGGTTACGACTTATATACTACCTGCAATAGAAAGAAGAATTTTCGGAAAATTTCATGCAGATAGCTCAAAAACTGAGAGACTAGTTCCGACTTATATACTACCTGCAATAGAAACAAGAAAGGAAGCTAGCTTCGGCCAGCCGAAGCTTATATACCCTTGCAGATAAAATAAATACCTATCAAAACGCCTACTTCCTACAAAATTACAATGAATTTTCTTTTATTTTTTTTAATATTCCTATGGGAGCCTTAAGATATAGTGGTCCGATCCGGCTCGCTCCGACATGTGTACTACCTGCAATAGAAAGAAGACTTTTGGGAAAGTTTAATCACGATAGCTTTAAAACTGAGAGACTAGTTTGCATAGAAACGGACAGACGGACGGACGGACAGACGGACATGGCTATTGGTGCTGATCAAGAATATATATACTTTATGTGGTCGGAAACGTCTCCTTCACTACGTTACAAACTTCTGACTTAAATTATAATACCCTCTACAAGGGTATAAACATATAAATAAATTCGTCAGTCCAAAGTTTATATAGCCTTTCAGACAGTAGAAGTAGTTATAATATTCGGGTTCTGGGCCACATTAGCATATTAATGGCCCCGCCCCTCTCTAATTATCGGGCGGGTTCTAGGAAAATTAGCATAATCCATAAATTAACTGATTTTAATGGGCTTAGAAGTCATAAAAATGTCACGATCATGTCAATTATCCATAAATTAACTTATTTTAATAGGTTTAGATGCCATAAAAATGTCACGATCATGTCCATAATCTATAAATAAACAAATTTTAATGGGTTTAGATGTCATAAAAATGTCACGATCACGTCCTGACAATACTAGTCACGAATGCCTTTTCCTGATTAAGATCAATTAATCAATAACAGGTGATTGCATACGTGAGAAAAGGTCGCTCCACTTCCGCCCACCTCCCACATTACCATGTAACTATATTGATCATGTGACCGTTTTCCTTATTATGAGTAATTAATATTCAACTGGGCTTTCTATGTACGTGAGAAGTGCCACACACCCACGTGTGAAAATGTCGCTCCCCAAACGAAAAATTTTCTAAAAAGGGACTCACATAAGAGCTTGTAAAAATTCTTTCGTCTACATTTAAGTATTTTTTTTATATGTTTGCTATTTAATTTTAATTAATTTATTAATATTAAAATATTTTTTAATCTCAAGTTTTTACGATTTATGATTTATATTAAAAGAGATAGGCACATGTTTCCGACGGTAATTTAGAATTATAGAATGAAAAGTCGTCATAATAAATCCTAATTTTCGATCATCTCCATCTAATTCATTATAATAGACTTCATACTTGGGTGATGTTAAAAATGTTGACCAAATATCATCCTTTTAAAAAATATTGAATAAATGGGTAAATCTTAAATAAAATATATTTTACAAATCACAACAGATAAAACAGATAGTAAAAACATAGTAACGACTAGTAACAGCTAGTAACAACTACAAACCAGCTAATAACAGTTAATAACATCTACTAAACAACTACGCTCATAAAAAAAAATCGACGAATTTCCATTAAATCAAGGAAATTCTTTCTTGAATTTTTGCCAAAGGCGACCTCACCTTTGTTTTAGGAAACGTTTTTTTTGAAAAGCACCTTTAAAACCAGAAAAAATATTTCTTGAAACAAGAAATTAAATTTCTTAAAGCAAGAAAGGGTTTTTTGGAAAGCCACCATTAAAAGAAGAAAAAATATTTCTTGAAACAAGAAAGGCGATTCTTGATTCAAAGGTGGTTTCTTTCTTGTTTCAAGAAATTAAATTTCTTAAAACAAGAAATGGTTTTTTAAAAAGGCACCTTTCAAACAAGGAAACATATTTCTTAAAACGAGAAAATAAGTTCTTGTATTAAAGGAGGATTCTTTCTTGTTAAAAAATGTAAAATTTCCTTTTAAGAAATTTTATTTCTCGATTTAAGAAATAATATTTCTTGAAAGGAAGTTTTACATTAACTCTGAAATATAAAATAAAATGTAACTTCGTTTTTTTTTGATATTGCATATTTTATTTAATTACATTTGAAACATTTAACACTTAACATATGAGTTATTATTGGTGGTGTATTAAATTCACATAATTTAACTATTGTATACCCCATGGCCTTTTGAACTTCATATGACATAAGGTGATCACAAAACTTAGTATATATTCGCATTCCTTAATCTGGAATAAAAAGAGTTATTGGGATATAAAATATTTATTTTGAGATACACAACATTTTTTGAAATAATGTAATGTTAATAATAGGCAAAATACAAACACGTTGATCAAAAGACCGAGAGAGAGAGGCAAGGCAGATAGAACTCGAAGATGGGGTTGAAAATCGAAGTTCAGAGAGAGAGAGACACGGGAGAGACTCGTATACGAGCGAAGAAAGACCGAATGTAAGCAGGCCAGATCATGACAGTTTGAAGAAGTAGTAGAGAGAAAAGTCGGTCAAGAGAGCGAGGGAGAGGAGCAAAAGATAGAAGGGTTGAAAATCGGCTTTCAGATCGGGTGAATCGCTTACGTGCATACATATTTACATGCCTATGTCAAACAAATACAACATATTTTTCTTTTTGATATACTTACCTTAGAAGGTTTTAAAATAAAATTACAGCTTCGCCAAACCATTTATTTGGCAGATGCAACTGCTCTCACTGCAGGTACTTTAGAGGTTTTTTTCGACATGTTTCACTCTGAAAAATAAATATAATGCAAGTAATAAGGCGAAGTTATTATAGAACTCTACATCTACAAAGAGATGTACAAATGTATGTATGTACGTAGCTTTTAGCTAGAAAACAATGTAACGACCCTGTTTTGGGAGGCGGTATAGCTCGCCGTGGTCAGGGTTCGTGACAGATATTTATAGTTCCTCTATAGATCGATTTACCTTCCTTTCCCCAATAATAACACAGATGAATGGAGCTATAATGTAGGTGTGTATTTCGTAGTAATCGTTAAGTGTGGTTTTGTCGGGCGATGACGTTCATGTCAGTCGACACTGCTTGCTGTCGGGGTCCGATGCTGCTGAAGCTGTGTGATGAACTGCTTGCCGCCGTTGGTCCGGTGCTGTGGAAGCGCGTGTGATGAACTGCTTGCCGTCGGTGATCCGATACTGCGGAAGTGTGTGTGATGAACTGCTTGCCGTCTGTGATCCGATGCTGCGGAAGCGTGTGTGATGAACTGCTTGCCGTCTGTGATCCGATGCTGCGGAAGCGTGTGTGATGAACTGCTTGCCGTCTGTGATCCGATGCTGCGGAAGCGTGTGTGATGAACTGCTTGCCGTCTGTGATCCGATGCTGCGGGAGCGTGTGTGATGAACTGCTTGCCGTCTGTGATCCGATGATGCGGAAGCGTGTGTGATGAACTGCTTGCCGTCTGTGATCCGATGCTGCGGAAGCGTGTGTGATGAACTGCTTGCCGTCTGTGATCCGATGCTGCGGGAGCGTGTGTGATGAACTGCTTGCCGTCTGTGATCCGATGCTGCGGAAGCGTGTGTGATGAACTGCTTGCCGTCTGATCTGGTGCTGCGGGAGCGTGTGTGGCGAATGGGCCGAGTGGTCGCGTTGGCGCTGTAGATGGCCGAGTGATCGCGTTGACGTGGCCGATGGGCCGAGTGGTCGCGTCGGCGCTGTAGATGGCCGAGTGATCACGCTGGCGCTGCGACTGGCCGAGTATGGACTGCTTAGTCGTCGTGTACGTCGGGTTCGTCGTGTTCTGGGTGATTGGGAACGATCTACTTGGATTTTTAGTGGGATTCGGGGATGTAGGGCATCGTTAGTTTCGGCCTGCCGGGCATCGTTAGTTTCGACCTGCCGTTTCTACATCCGTTTCGTTTCCGGGTCGGAAGCCGGAGACGTGACGTCTGGGGGAACTCACTGAGGTGGGCCTGAATTACGTAAACCGGGCCGCCTCAGTGATCACGACTGGGTCTGGGCTGATTTCAGGGAAACCACGCCGGGACGCCAGTGATCCTCACCAGGTCGTAGAGCCGATTTAAAACCGCACTCTTACGGATCCACCACCACTACCAAGATTATCTACCAGAACACTTACCCGGATATTCCTCCTTGTGGTTGATGTTTCCTCGAAGATCGTCGGAACGCAAGTGACTCATCTGGGGTCTGGCCTCTGCTTATATAGGCCCCGTTGAGTGTGCCCAGAGCGGTCGATACTGAGAATCCTGCTATCGATACCTCGTTATCGGGTCTCTAATGTGGTGATGGTATTCGGCTATCGCAGTATCGGTCGGGTTAGTGTGGCCAGACCTGGTAGTTGACTATCGATATATTAATGTGGCCAGACCTGGTAGTTGACTATCGATATATTAATGTGGCCAGCGTATCCGTTTGGGCGCGTGTTTTGAATGTGTGCGATTTTGGCGCGTATTTTGAATGTGGTGAGAATAAAAAGATCGATGTGTTTTTGGAATGTTCTTTTTATTGTTTGTGACGCTGGGTCGTCACACCCCCCCCCCCCCCCCCCCCCCCCGCTTACGATGCTGGTGTCTCGATGGTGTTGGCGTGCACGTGTCCGTCTCTGCCGATCCGGATACGGGTTGAGTGGTTATCCGAGACCACTAGTTTCGTCTTCCGGTTCCCGCTCCGCCAGGTTGCCTTGAGACGTACGATGGCCTCCTCCACACGTTTTAGGTGCTCCTCGCGGCCCCTCGGTTTTGGCTCCCACTCTTCCTCACTATCCTCCGACAGATTGATCGGCTTCACTCCGGGATAGTCCATCGAAGAGAGCCGTCGCGGGGTTACCCACTTTCTCTGGGGACGCTGATAGTCCGCCAGTTGGTGTCTTTTCGTGCCGGTCGTTGTCATGGGCATGGGGGGTCGTGCTTCGTTGTCCGTTGATTGCCGTGTCGTTTCCTTGGTTGTTGTTGTCGCCAATGTTTGCCGTGTTGCTGCTGTGGTCGTTTCCTTGGTCGTAGAGGTCGCCAGCGTTTGCCGTGTTGTTGCGGTAGGTGTCGTCAAGCGTGGGTTTCTATCTGGTGCCTGTCTGCCCACCGGGGCAGCCCTGGTTGGCTTCCGGCAACCAGCTGGACCTGCCACGTCCACGGCTCCGAGAATGACTACTCTTCGCCGCTGCTGGTTGAGCCTTTGCAGGTTCTCCCTGTACTTGGTTAGTGAGTTTTTTAACTTTTTGTCCATTCTGAAACACGGGCGAATGGTTTTTTAATTAGTTGGTTTTGTGAAGTTGTGCGTGCTTGTTAGTCGAGGGTTTCTACATAGGGTTTCAGTTCATTTACGTAGGTTCTGTGCGTCTTCCCGGTCACCGTGTGTTTTATTGTTGCAATTACCGCAGATATGAAACCTGTGACTTTGAATGGGCCTTCGTATTTCGGAGCTAGCTTTGCCGCGAATCCAGTTGCTGCTTTTGACAAGGGGTGTTGTCTTTCCCATACTAAGTCTCCTATTTTGGGTCTCCAGTCCCTTTTCCGGAGGTTGTACGATCTAGCTTGGTCTTGTGCCGCTTTTCCCATGTTTAGGTGTGCTAGCTTCCTCGTTTCCATGATACGCTCCCATCGTGTATGTACTGTCTCCTCCACGATTCCTGATCCTTGTGTGTTTTCTGCAAATAGGCTTCCTGGTAGTCTCATTTCCCGTCCGTACAGCAGGTATGCCGGGCTATATCCTGTTGATTCTGACCTGCTACTGTTGATTGCCAGCGATATTTCGGGTAGCCAGTCGTCCCATCTTGTGTGTTCTGTTCCCGAGAACTGTGCTATCATTGTTTTAATCGTCCGGTTTGCCCTTTCTGCTGGGTTTTCTTGAGGGGTGTATGGGGCTGTCAGCTGGTGATCAATTCCCCATTTCTGTAGTTGTGTCTTGAACTTGTTGCTAGTAAACTGCACCCCATTGTCCGAGATTATCTTTTTTGGTGTTCCGAATCGTGATATGACTTGTTCCCTTAGTACCTTTAATACGACATCCGTTGTTGCCTTCCGGACGGCTGCAATTTCTACCCATTTTGTAAACCTGTCGAACATCACTAGCAACATGTTGTTGCCGTGGCTGGATCTCGGTAGTGGGCCCACGAAGTCTATGCAAAGCGTTTCCCAGGGTGCTTTTGCTATTTCTGACAACATCTTTCCTGCTGCTTGTTGTTGAGATGTTTTGTAGCGTTGGCACGTTTTGCAGCTTCTTACATGCTGCTGTATATCTCTGTGCATTCCTTGCCAGTAGTATTGTGCCATTATCCGGTGTTTTGTTTTTCTCACCCCTAGGTGGCCTGCTGTTGCTTCGCTGTGGTTTTCTCGCAGTACTCGTTCCCGTTGTTTTCTAGCCACGCATAGTTTCCACGGCTGAATGTCCTCGTCTGTGGCCCATGACGGTATATGTCTGTATGATTTTCCGTTTAATCCAGAGGTCTTCTTCGACTTCCGCTCCGTGGGCTTCTTCTTCTGGCATTCTGGACAACGCGTCCGCAACGACATTGAGTTTTCCTCTGCGGTAGCGAATCTCGAACGAGTATGGCTGCATTGCCAACGCCCATCTGGCAATCCGTCCTGATGGGCTCTCTATCGAGTTAAGCCACTTTAGCGCCTGATGGTCTGTGATGACTATGAAGTGGTAACCTTCTAAGTACATTCTCATCTTCTGGATGCCCCAGTGGATTGCCAGGCACTCCTTTTCGGTTGCTGAGTAGTTCTGCTCTGTCTTTGTGAGTTTCCGACTGGCGTACGATATCACGTGCTCGCCGTTTTCGTCTTCTTGAGTTAGTACTGCTCCTAATCCGCAGTTGCTGGCGTCCGTCTGAAGTAGGAAAGTTTTCCCAAAATCCGGGCAGGCCAGAACTGGTGCTTCCGTTAGTGCTTTTTTTAGGAGTTGCGATGCCTGTTCTGCGTCCTCGCTCCATTTAAACTTTGTGTCTTTTTTGACTAAGTTATATAGTGGTTGTGCCAGTTCCGTGAAGTTTGGAACGAATCTTCTGTACCACGACGCTTCTCCCAGAAAGCTGTGTACTTGCTTCGTTGTCTGTGGGCTTGGCATGTCTAGGATCGCGGCTATTTTTCCCGGGTCCGTGTGTATCCCCCTTGCGCTAACCACATGGCCTAGGTACTTCAGCTCTTCCTTGAAGAAATGACATTTCTCTGTATTTATCTTCAGGTTTGCTTTGCGTAGTCGGTTCATTACCTCCTGTAGCTTTTCCATGTGTTCCCTTTTGGTACGTCCGATGACTACTATATCGTCCAGGTATGCGAATGCAAAGGGTTCCATCTCAGGTCCTATGACTGAGTCCAGAGCTCTTTGAAACGTGGCTGGTGCAGTGTGTAGTCCGAAGGGCATTACTTTCCACTGATATAGTCCGCGCCCTGGTACGGTGAAAGCGGTGAACTGTTTGCTCCCTTTATCCATCGGTATTTGCCAGTAGCCACTTTTGAAGTCTAGTGTACTTATATATTTGGCCTCCCGTAGTTGGTTGAGTATGTGGTCCATACGGGGTACCGGGTATGCGTCACGTTCTGAGTGCTCATTCAGCTGCCTGTAGTCTATGCAAAGTCTCCATTCTTTGTTTTTCTTCTCTACTAGTACTACTGGTGAGCTGTAAGCGGAATGCGAGGGTTCGATGAGATCTTGAGCCAAAAGCTCGTCCACTTGTTTGTTTATTATTTCTTGCATGGCCGGGTTTCGAGGATAGTACCTTTGTTTGATTGGGCGATCGTGCTTCATGAAGATCTTATGTGTGGCAATATGGCTGACTCCCTTGACTTGACGCATCATTTCCAACTCTTTTTTAAGGGTTTCTTGCACCTCTGCTTCTGTTAGATCGCCTGTCGCTAGTGATCCAATGCCGTGACTCTTCTTCTTTTTTGTTCTGTTTTTCTTTCTCTTGTTCCCGTTCATTTTTGCTGTGAGTCCTCCGCATTGTAGTGTCGCGTTGCATTGTTCCAAGAAGTCTATCCCCAGTAGGAGATCGCCGATTACCTCTTCGAGTATTAGCAGCGTTGTTGTGCTTGTTTTGTTCCCGAGTTGTATTGGTACTTCCAGTGCCTCTGTGACCGTTCTGTTTGTTCCGTCCGCTAGTCTAATGGCTTCTGTTACTTGCTTTTCTGTCCCATGCCTGGCTATGCTGCTGGCCAGCTTCCTGGCGATGAAACTTCTTGTGGCTCCTGTGTCTATGGCCCCGCGAATTCTTGTGTTGCCTATATTTACTTGTGCCAGTAGTCGTCGGCCGTTGAAGTTTATTGATGTTGCGGGTGAGGTGTTTGCCCTGGGTGCCCGCTCTGATCCCATGAGCCTCTGGCGTTTCCCGACGTTTCGTTTCGGCGACAGCAGTGGATTGTTCGTATTCCATCCTGTCCGCATATCCAACAGTACATTCTTGGCGTGTTGTTGCACTGCTGTCCTCTGTGTCCCTCTTCCTTGCACCTTGAACATCTATTATTCATACTGAATGACCGTGTTATTCCTCTGTTTAGTGCTTGTGGGGGTTCCTGGGGTCTCCATTGGTTCCTTGTTTGTCTCCCGAAATTTCCCGTCTGCTGCTGTTGTGTCCAGTGGCTTTCCGGTATGTGCTGTGTTGGGCGTTCCTGTAGCTGGAGGGCCTCGAATTCCTCTGCCAACTGTAGGTATTCCGCTAGGGTTCGGCATTCCCCCCGTTTAGCATATTTTTTGAACTCTACTCGACTGTTTCGGTAGACCCACTCTAGCTTTTTCCCTTCCGTGAGAGTGGTGAATCTCATGATTTTCCGGAGTTCCCGTGCGTAGTCCTTTGCTGGCTCGTTTGTACCCTGGTGCCTGCGTGTTATGTTTTCCATTGCTTTCTCTTCGGAGTCCGCTGGTCTGTAGTATCCCAGGAATTCTTTCTTGAAGCTTTCCCATGATGTCATTGGGATTGGGTGAGTATGCCACCAGTCCAGGGCACAGTCTCTGAGCAAAATCACCATAGCTCCTGCTGCTTGGTCGAGCTCTATCCCATAGGCCTTTGCCAGCTCTTCCGTTCTACTGATGAATTCTGTCGGGTCGCCCTTGCCATCATAAAATTCTCCCCAGCTTCGTATTACTCCCATTGTGGCCACTTTGTCAGTCTTCCTCGGTTCGGGTACCGGTTTTCCGCTGCTTGTCGCTTGTATGTTTGGTATTTGTAGCGAGTTTGGGGTTTTCTCGCTAATGTGTCTCTCCGTGTTGGATGTCCCACTAGCGCCTTTCGGTTGATTCCCTGCTCCGTCGGGTGCTGGTGATGGGGTCCTTGCGTGTCTTTGCGCTAGTTCTTGGAGGCGTATGATGGTTTTTTCGCTGTGGTCACCGTTCTTTATGAGCTCCGACATTTGTCTCCGCATGTCTTCGCACAGTGTTTCTGGCTCGATGTCAAATTCCATCAGGTAGCTTTCCAGTTGTGCCTTATTGCAATTGGAGATCCAGCTTCGAGTTAGTTTGTCTGCCATTTTATCTGTACTGTGTTGAGGAAGGCGGTAAAACGATCTTTGTGTTGTTTGAGGTTTCTGTCTATTTGTCTTTAATCTGTTCGGGCGCCACTGTAACGACCCTGTTTTGGGAGGCGGTATAGCTCGCCGTGGTCAGGGTTCGTGACAGATATTTATAGTTCCTCTATAGATCGATTTACCTTCCTTTCCCCAATAATAACACAGATGAATGGAGCTATAATGTAGGTGTGTATTTCGTAGTAATCGTTAAGTGTGGTTTTGTCGGGCGATGACGTTCATGTCAGTCGACACTGCTTGCCGTCGGGGTCCGATGCTGCTGAAGCTGTGTGATGAACTGCTTGCCGCCGTTGGTCCGGTGCTGTGGAAGCGCGTGTGATGAACTGCTTGCCGTCGGTGATCCGATACTGCGGAAGCGTGTGTGATGAACTGCTTGCCGTCTGTGATCCGATGCTGCGGAAGCGTGTGTGATGAACTGCTTGCCGTCTGTGATCCGATGCTGCGGAAGCGTGTGTGATAAACTGCTTGCCGTCTGTGATCCGATGCTGCGGTAGCGTGTGTGATGAACTGCTTGCCGTCTGTGATCCGATGCTGCGGGAGCGTGTGTGATTTTTTTTTTTTTTTTTTTTTTTTGTTAGTGGTGGTGAAAAGCATCGAAAGCCAACTCGGAGCTGAGCCAGCTTGCCGAAGTCTGGGACTCTAACCCAGTAAAAACTCCACCCCCTCCCCGCTTCCCCGGCGGTACTGCCGTTAGGTATTACTTCGCCGGGGGGGGAATGCCCTTAGGGCTCTCTAGGATTCTATCCTATTGGAATTTCGCAGTCTTTCTGCGATGCGCAGTTTTTTGAGTACTATTGTGGCCATGTTGCATACAGCAGACCAATTTTCTTCTGAGTCAAGCATAATATCCACCAGGTTACAAGCGGCTGGCGTCCTCCCAACCCTCATGCTTAGATCTCTTCGTTCATTTTCAAATCTCGGACAGACGAAAAATACGTGTTCTGCGTCTTCGTTATCCGACTCGCAGAGTGGACAGTCCGGATAACGTTCATGCTTAAACCTATTTAGATAGTATTTAAAGCATCCATGTCCTGTCAACAGTTGCGTTAAGTAGTAGTCCACATGTCCATGCTTCCTTCCCAGCCATCTCTGCAGTTCTGGGATAAGCTTATACGTCCAACGTCCGTTGCTACTTCGTTCCCATCGCTCTTGCCACTTCGCAATGGTAAGTTCTCTGCCCCTTTTCCGTAGGGATTCAGCAGTTGCGATTCCTGTGCTGCCTGCTCGGATCTCAACTGATTCCAGTGCCAGCAGGTCGATCGGTATAATTCCCGATATTACCAACGCCGCATCATGGGATACTGTGCGGAACGCACAGCATACCCGCAGGGCACACAGCCTCTGCACGGAGTCGGCTTCTTGCATATAACTTCCTGTTTCAGTGGCTCGGGCCCATATGGGAGCAGCGTACATCAGCGTCGATGTGACAACGCTAACCAGTAATCTCCGACCTGGTTGCCTCGGTCCCCGAGTATTTGCCATAATCCTCGAGATTGCGGCCGCGGTCCTACCTGCCTTGCCACTAGCGTACGCTAGATGATCTTTGAATGTTAGCCGGTGGTCAATCATGACACCCAAGTATTTTAGGCTTGGGCGAGATTTAATTGTGGCTTCTCCAATTTTGATAGTAGCAGTCTCTACTATCTTCCTGCTACTTATCAAGACAGCTTCTGTCTTGTGCGCTGCCAAGGTGAGTCCCTTGGCGTCGAGCCATGCGCTTGCTCGTTTCCCAGCTTCGTTGCAGATTCTCTCTGCATCTGGGAGTTTCTTTGCAGAAACTACTATGGCTACGTCATCGGCAAAGCCAATGAGTCGTGCCCCTTCGGGCATCGTGATCCGTAGGATCCCATCGTACTTGGCATTCCATAACAATGGGCCTAGGACTGATCCTTGTGGGACTCCCCCGCTCACCCTGTGGGTCGATTGCCCGGCATCAGTTTCGTACAGGAGCAGGCGGCCTTCGAAGTAGCTCGCTATTACTCTCTGTATATACATTGGAACATTAAGGTTTCTCAATGCATTTAGTGTGTGGTCCCAGTTAGCGGAGTTGAATGCGTTTTTAACATCCAGCGTTGCCGCTATGCAGTACTGCTTAGTGCCGTACAACCACCTTTTCCCCTCGATCGCTTTATCTGCGATTTCACACAGTTTACCGACGGCGTCGATGGTAGATAGTCCCTTCCGAAAACCATACTGCATCTCTGAGAGGCCGTTGGTTTCGACAAGGGCACCTTCTAGCCGGGAGTGGATTATTCGTTCGAGAATTTTACCCACCGTATCTAGCATGCAGAGTGGCCTATATGAAGAAGGCTCCTCCGCCGGCTTGTCCCCCTTTGGTATGAGTACCAGCCGCTGTTGTTTCCAGCGACTAGGGAACACACCTTCTGCTAGGCATGCGTTATACATGTCAACGTACTCCTTTGTGTTTGCCTTTATGGCAATTTTAAGGACTTTATTTGGGATGCCGTCTGGTCCCGGTGCCTTGTCGTCCAGTATTGTCTTCAAAACCCGGAGGACTTCTTCGGCACTTGTGAGCTCTATGCTCGCAGTGTTCACGATCTGTGAGGTTCGCGCCATACTCTCTTGCTCTGGGAATAGTGTTTCCACTATCCTTTTTAGGGCGACTGGGCATGTCGGCGATGGCCTACTAAATACCCGAAGCCGTTTTGTGACGAGTTTATATGCGAAGCCCCATGGGTTGGAGTCTATTTCTTCGCTTATATTATTAAAGCACCTGCGTTTGCTTTCTTTAATGGTTTTTTCCAGGGCTCGTCTTTTTTCCCTGAAAACTATTTGAAGTGACTCAAATTCGGGCCTTCCTCTTGAGCGTTGGTATGCGCGTCTTGCCCTGTGGCAGTCTTTCCTGGCTTCCGCAATGGATTGGTTCCACCAGTATGCAGGTCTTCTTCCTGATGGGTTTTTTCCCTTTCTCTGCATAGATGCATCACAGGCTAGCTTGGTGTAGTCTGCGATGTGGTTTGCCCGTTCTTCAGCTGAGCCGCTAGTAGAGAGGTCCTCGAAAAACATCTGTACCATCTCCACGTCTAGCGTTTCTATTTTGTACCCTGACACGGTCTTAGGAACCCGTGGTGGGCCATTTCTGGACTTTATCGTGCAGATTATTGCTGCATGGTCACTTCCCATGTATGTGTCACTAACCTCCCAGCTAGAGCCCGAGGCCAATCCAGCGCTCACGAATGTGAGGTCAATGATGGAACTGGTGCCGGCTCTAAGAAAAGTCGGTTTTGTTCCAGAGTTCAGCAGCACTAGGTCAAGTGCGGCGAAGCTCTCAAGTAGCGCCTTTCCCCTCGCATTTGTTCGGGGAGAGCCCCAATCGGTAGCCCAGGCGTTAAAGTCCCCGGCTATTACGGCTGGGCGATTTTCCCGGGCATCTTCTGCAATCTCTTCGAGCACAGATATTGCCTGGGTAAGGCTATGGCTTAGCGTGTGTGATGAACTGCTTGCCGTCTGTGATCCGATGCTGCGGGAGCGTGTGTGATGAACTGCTTGCCGTCTGTGATCCGATGCTGCGGAAGCGTGTGTGATGAACTGCTTGCCGTCTGTGATCCGATGATGCGGAAGCGTGTGTGATGAACTGCTTGCCGTCTGTGATCCGATGCTGCGGAAGCGTGTGTGATGAACTGCTTGCCGTCTGTGATCCGATGCTGCGGGAGCGTGTGTGATGAACTGCTTGCCGTCTGTGATCCGATGCTGCGGAAGCGTGTGTGATGAACTGCTTGCCGTCTGATCTGGTGCTGCGGGAGCGTGTGTGGCGAATGGGCCGAGTGGTCGCGTTGGCGCTGTAGATGGCCGAGTGATCGCGTTGACGTGGCCGATGGGCCGAGTGGTCGCGTCGGCGCTGTAGATGGCCGAGTGATCACGCTGGCGCTGCGACTGGCCGAGTATGGACTGCTTAGTCGTCGTGTACTTCGGGTTCGTCGTGTTCTGGGTGATTGGGAACGATCTACTTGGATTTTTAGTGGGATTCGGGGATGTAGGGCATCGTTAGTTTCGGCCTGCCGGGCATCGTTAGTTTCGACCTGCCGTTTCTACATCCGTTTCGTTTCCGGGTCGGAAGCCGGAGACGTGACGTCTGGGGGAACTCACTGAGGTGGGCCTGAATTACGTAAACCGGGCCGCCTCAGTGATCACGACTGGGTCTGGGCTGATTTCAGGGAAACCACGCCGGGACGCCAGTGATCCTCACCAGGTCGTAGAGCCGATTTAAAACCGCACTCTTACGGATCCACCACCACTACCAAGATTATCTACCAGAACACTTACCCGGATATTCCTCCTTGTGGTTGATGTTTCCTCGAAGATCGTCGGAACGCAAGTGACTCATCTGGGGTCTGGCCTCTGCTTATATAGGCCCCGTTGAGTGTGCCCAGAGCGGTCGATACTGAGAATCCTGCTATCGATACCTCGTTATCGGGTCTCTAATGTGGTGATGGTATTCGGCTATCGCAGTATCGGTCGGGTTAGTGTGGCCAGACCTGGTAGTTGACTATCGATATATTAATGTGGCCAGACCTGGTAGTTGACTATCGATATATTAATGTGGCCAGCGTATCCGTTTGGGCGCGCGTTTTGAATGTGTGCGATTTTGGCGCGTATTTTGAATGTGGTGAGAATAAAAAGATCGATGTGTTTTTGGAATGTTCTTTTTATTGTTTGTGACGCTGGGTCGTCACAACAATTCAACTAAGTTTGTGTAACCTTGGTTAAGAGATTTGGAATTTTTCCTTTAATTAGATACATACATTTGTATGCGCGCTATACAAAAAATTATATATGTACATACCTTTGAATAATTGGAAAAGGCTTCACTCTTTATCCGCTTGAAAATCACGTCCATCACTTACGAATCTTTTTTCACAACTGACGCTCGGATGATCAGAGAAGTCGGTAGCCGGGTAGTAGTCGGGCCGAGTAGGCCCTTCGTCCTACTTCGTTTTTTTCTGTCGTCAACATTCGGTAGCCGAAGGAATTCAATGCCTACTTTCTTATATTCAAGGGACATTTCTTTCACATATTCAAAGGCGATTTCGCCATTAAATATGTAGAAAATGTTTTGGCTGCGACGGCAAAACAAACATATGAGATTTTCATTTTTCTATTTTCAAGAAAAATTATTTCTTGAATTTTTCCCATCAAGAAAGGTTTTCTTTATTTAAAGGCAAATTTTCTAATTACAAGAAATTTTTTTTCCATTTTCAAGGGTAAGCCGATTTAATGGCGAGATTTCTAAAATTGAGAAATAAATTTTTATGAGTGTAGAAATCAGCTTATAACAGCTAATAAATAGCTGGTAAACAACTAGAAAACAGCTAATAACAGCTACTAAACAGCTGATAAACAAATAGAGAGCAGCGAATAACAGCTAGTAACAGCAGTAATACTCTATAAACGAGAAAGGAAGCTAGCTTCTGCCAGCCGAAGCTTATATGCCCTTGCAGATCATTTCCCCAACAAAGATATAATTTTTGTCCTATTAACTTTCATTTAATTTTGTGGCCGGTCAGGTTCAGCGGTCAGCTTCAGGGCTATACCTTATCTAGCCAAACATCCCGGAGAGGAAGCGCCAATCGGAAGAAAAACACAAAAACCCTGGAAGATAAACAGACCAAATGCCGGTCCAGCCAAATTGGCAACTAACCACGGCCACAGAATAAACAAGCCCTCTGCGGACAGACTGCGGCAACCTACACTTTCGTTGCAGTCGAACAGGCTAGGGGCATTGATCCCAAGCCCAAGGGCAAGGAAGGGCATAATTTGGAAGGATCTGGAAGGACAGAAACAGGTTTAGAAAACAAGAACAAAATCACCGAAAGTTGCAACTCACAGAAACAATTGTGAAACTCACCATGAAATAGAAACGGGGCGCATCGATGTTCACACGAAAATTGGAAATATCATGGTGAATATCGCAGCGATCAAGTGGCAATGGGTGTCGATATCATAGGGAGTTCGCTATGTTATCGATAGCTGATGGGCATCGATGCCCAGTGGGACCGGATGGAGGATCGGCGCGGGAATTTCGAAATTGCTGCAACGAGGACGACCGGCGCCGTAGATACTCACGGAGTTGAAAGCGTCGAGGGAGCGTCAACGGATCAACAATGGTGCAACGAGGGATAGGCAGGATCATCGCGAAGACTCAAAGGCTAGAATACACTAGGAAACGCCGGAGAGTAGGAACGAGTTTTTTTAAGTTTCCCGAAGTAAGGGGGGATGTGAGGAGTTAAATAACTCCCCACAAATAGAAGCTGCAATAACGACGGATAGCCGGCCGCTTACCAGTTACGCTTCAAATTAGCGTAGTAGTGGCGCGGCGAAGAGCGAATGGAAAGAAACTCACAAATAGAAAGTGTGGAGACCGAGAAGCGGAGAGAAAGAGTTTGGAGACCTATAAGTGTAGAGTGAGAAAGTGGAGACTTCGAGGTTGGGAGAGAGAACTCTGACAAAGAGAGTTTGGAGAGTTAGTTGCGGAGAGTAAGAGAGTGGAGACTTTGCAGGCAGAGCACCGGACTTTGGACTCTGGCGTGGAGCAGGAGGACAAGTGCCACATCTCAGCAGCGGAGCGGCACACAAACGTGTCGCATGCACAATTGAAGGCCGTGCGTGAAGGACAAGTGTGCAAAGCAGGAACCAAGGACTTTGGACCTGGAGTGAAGAGATGCAGCGGGCAGAGCACAAGAGGGAAATAACGGTTCCCGGAAGCCCTATATAAAGCCACCGGGAACTTGCAGCAGGATCAGTCGATCAAGATCAATCAATCAAGATCAGTCAGTCTATCAATATCAGTACAAATATCAAAGTGAACAAGTCAGCCAGTACAGTGACCTACAAATGAACAACAACATGTCGAGTCGCCGGAAGCATCGCCATGGGAGCCTACAAGGAGCAAGATCGCTACGTCAAGACGTTCGGGATTGGATCACCAGGAATCTCCGAATTCAAAGTCTCGAGTGGAGAACTCCAGAAGAGCCCTACCGTTTGAATCGTGCTGTCCCGGATCGGCGGATGACCAAGATCCCGTGTACCAGAAGCCACGCTACGTCCAGCCGCGCAATCAGCAAATTCAGGAGCGAAGCGCAGGACATCGTCAGGTCGAGGACGATAAGCCAAAGGGTGAAGCTAGGGCGTAACGTTCGTTTACACTAGGCTTAGAAGCGAAGTAAAGCACTCGGCAGCATCCCTGCGTAACTTGGACTGCCAGCGCGAACTGAGTGGAACCCTAGCGGGACCATCCGGGACAGAACAAGGGACAGGTTGTGGTGTATCGAAAGAAGAGATTACTGTAGATCTCGGCCTCTGTTCACCCTAGTCTGAGAACGGTGACGCTTCCCGAAACCCACGCCGCTGATCTCCTGGCGAGTCCAAAGCGCTACAAGTAGTCGTCGATTCTACGCGTCGGAGACGAGCAGCTCCTAGCGTGTTCAGGGAGGTTCAAGAATCTTAAGGGAGCTTCAAGGGTCGTCGAGAGAACTACGGGAGATACAGCTACTAAGCTAGCCGCACGAATCTCGTAGCGAGCAAACCTACAAAATCAGTTCGTTACAACCCTAATGTATATGTATTTGTGTATGTATAGCATCCATATTGCATACGCAGTTGTACCACTGCAGGGCACTGCCGATGTTTCCGTCTTGATCAGCATCAATAGCCGAGTCCATCTAGCCATGTCCGTCTATCCGTCGGTCCGTCTGTCCGTCGGTCCGTCTGTCCGTTTCTATGCGAACTAGTCTCTCAGTTTTAAAGCTATCGCGATGAAACTTTCCCAAAAGTCTTCTTTCTATTGCAGGTAGTACATATGTCGGAACGAGCCGGATCGGACCACTATATCTTATGGCTCCCATAAGAATAATCTCAAAAAATATATAAAAATAATTTGTAACTTTGTAGGAAGTGGGCGTTTTAATTTTTGACAGCCTTTCGACAATCTCAGCGCTGTAAAATCCCTGGCAAACAGATCCCACAATAAGCCAAATACGGAACATCGTTGCCCTGAGCAAATCCAAAATAACCATCGTTTGGGCACCCAGCCATCAGGGTATTCCTGGGAACGAACAAGCGGACGCGGCTGCCCGGTTTATGAGCACAGCCCCAACCGTCCAGTTCACACCCATCAATGCCAGAGACATCTCGATGCTAATTAAAGCCATCAACAAGCAAAAGAAAATCGCTGATTGGGAGAGTTTCAACCACAAATACAAAACGCTAAACACAGCCTGCGAAAAAACCACATTTCCAACCGACCTCAACAAACTCGACCGCAGGATTTACACCCGCCTTCGCATTGGACACATACAAGAAACACATGAACATCTACTTCAAGGATCTACTTCCCCCCCCTGCCGCTTTTGCGGGGATAGGAATTTTTCAACCGACCATTTTCTCGACAGCTGCCAGGCCTTAAGGCCCATACGATCTTCCATTTTTGGATCCGTCACCCTCCCATCCTCTCTACTCAAATCCCCACCAAAACAAATATAAAAAAAATGAAGGATTTTGTTAATAAAGCCCATCTTAGAATATTTATGACTATATTAATTATTAAATTAATTAAACTCTAACAACCAGGCCGAAGGACTTCAGCTTCCAGTGCCATTTTTTTCTTTCCATTAAATTAAGTATTGTATACTAGTTTTAATTTGACAAAATAAAAACAAAATAAAAAATAATTTTTGACATTTTAATACCAAATTTTTTAATAGGCAATAATATATTTGGAGTCCCAGGAACAGCCCCGATCGAGTAAGGACTAAACGTTGGGTACTTATTATAACTGCAAGGGTATATAAACTTCGGCTTGCACACGTTAACTTCCTTTCTTGGGTTTATATTGTATTCGATTAATTTGAGCGATAATATTCTTTTGAAAAATTATTACTTAAAGTTATCTCTAAAGATTATAAAATGAAAGACCGATTTTTAAGGGGATACAACTACAGCCCAAACCGTAAGAGCCAGACCAGACAAATTTTTGCACATTATTCCATTTCGGATCTAAACGCCCACTAAGATCCGACATGTCCCCCCAGTGGCCCCAATCAGCTCCAACAATAATATTTGAAAAAACAAAATTTGGTCTATTTGATTGCTTAACTTCTAAAGTGGTTGGAAGTTTGAAATTTGCCGAATATTAGGTATTGAAAAGGCCTTATTAGATTTCTAAATGAAATTTCGATATCCCCCATAATTTGGTGGCTACATTTAAAGTTAACTTTTCGATTTAAAAAATCTAAACCGCTGCTCCGATCAAGATGATTTTTGGATAATTATACCCGTTACTCGTAGAGTAAAAGGGTATATTGTATTCGTGCAAAAGTATGTAACAGGGAGAAGGAAGCGTTTCCGACCCTATAAAGTATATATATTCTTGATCAGGACCACAAGTCGAGTCGATATAGCCATGTCCGTCTGTCCGTCTGTCTGACTGTCCGTCCGTATGAACGCTGAGATCTCGGAAACTATAAAATCTAGAAATTTGGGATTAACAACACAAATTTTTGGGCTTCCTACGCAGCGCAAGTTTATTTCAGACGAGCGCCACGCCCCCTCTAACGCCCACAATCACCTTAAACGATTTTATGTGTGTGTGTGTAGGACAACAAAAGTTTTACAGAGGTTTCGGAAAAATTAAAAAGGATTGTCAGTTTATTGCACAGAATTGTATGGTTTACCGAATCGAAAGCTTTGCTAAAATCGAGGAGTGTGCGTAGTGTTTCTTGGCTGTTGTCAACTTCTTTCCTGATATCCTCAGAGATTTTTATACCCGTTACTCGTAGAGTAAAAGGGTATATTGTATTCGTGCAAAAGTATGTAACAGTGAGAAGGAAGCGTTTCCGACCCTATAAAGTATATAGATTCTTCCTACGCAGCGCAAGTTTATTTTAGCGAAGGGCCACCCCCCCTCTAACGCCCACAATCGCCTTAAACAATTTTAAAAGGTGTCTGACGCGCACATCCTTTAATATTTCGGAAAAGGAAAAATGCAGTTTTATTGTGTTTATCTACCTACCTATTTACCTATCGAAATGTAAAAGAAATTTTTCAAATTGTTAAAAAGTTATGCGCGATCAAAGTTTTATAGCTCTATCTCCCTTTGAGTAACGGGTATCTGATAGTCGCGGCACCCGACTATAGCGTTCTCTCTTGTTATTATTGCTGTTGTGCAGCTTCTTAATGGGCGAAAACCAGATTGAAAGTTAAACATAAGGTTGGTTTTTAAAGTAAATTTGTGTATCTGAGATGCCATTATTTGCTCGAAAGCTTTAGAGAGATAGGGAAGAATGGCTATAGGCCTGTACTCATCGGTACCATTTGGTATTGGTATGATTTTTGTAATTTTTCACAAATCAGGGAACGTTGAAAAAGTAATGGCAGTATTATATTTTTAATACTTTCATTAAACCAGGGTTGTTTACATGGTCTGAAGGACTTTTTATGAAAAGGGACTGTTTTGTTATAAATTTGAACAATACTAGACTATGGAAAGGTCATTATTTTGGATGTCAAGATTATATGTTAAAAAAAATTAGCTCATGTTTTGAAAATACCGGGACAGAAATTTGGTCATATAGAAGGATCTTAGAGTTGTCATTAACAACAAATACGTGCAACAATGTTTCAGATGAGCATGAGAAATGGGTCGCGTGTCTGGAGTTAACTAGTTGCAGTCCTTGTGCTGCCATGTTATCCGAGAGGTGATGCTCAATGATAATGTTGGTATACTGGTGAATGGTAGTATCGACTACTCTCTACTCGGCTACTCTCGAAAGTTGGTTTTAATGCTCCGTGCAGACAACTTCGGAATTTTGATCCCTTTTTTCTTGAGGTGATTCGGACTAATTATTCCCAAAATAAGCCCCTCTATAAGGCTTTATATGACTTTAACGCACTTCCAGCTGATATGCAAGTAGACTACTTCTCAAAAAAATTTTAAACATAGGTTTGTCAATTTTCTTGTAAATTTTAGTACGTAAGATAAGTTTAAATTGTATAAGTAGCCAGTTAAGGTATATCTATTAGCGAAATAAATAAATAAATCTTACCAACGAACCGTCAGGATACCCTAGACATCCCTTATAACTATTCCACCGTGGTGGAATATTATTCTTGAACGGCTACCAATAACCACTCTTCAACAAACAGGCAAAGCTTGACGCTTTATAACAAAGAAATCTGGAAAGGCAAACGGAAGAACAACAGGGACTTCTGTGAGGCAATAAGTAACGTCAATGCGGGCGCGAGACTGTACAAAGCAAAGGCTAAAAGTGCAACGGATAGTAAATTAGCACTGAAGAAAGGTAATAACACGTTTATACCCCGGATCGGGAGAAATTGCAGCTTCTTTTTGAAACGCATTTCCCGGGAAGTACTCCCATTACGGGAAACATTATGCTTGATCATAATGTCATAATGTAACAGTAGCAAGTTACTGGGCGACAGCCAATTCTATAGTTACGCCCGATAAGCTTAAGTGGGCTATCGGAAACTTCCAACCATTTAAGTCACCTGGACTAGATAATATCTCTCCATCCTTTTTACAGCAAGGGTGGGAGCTACTTCTAATCCGCTTAAGAAGACTAATGGTAAGCAGCCTAGCCCTTGGCTATATCCCAAGTGCATGGTGCTGCGCTAGGGTGGTCTTCATCCCCAAGACCGGGAAGAAAGATATTATCATCTCTAAGTCCTTCAGACCTATCAGCTTAACCTCGATTGCCTTAAAATTTTGGAAAAACTGGTATACTATAATATGCTGCAACACACGCAGCATGCATACAGAGCAGGTCGTTCAACAGACACGGCACTTTATCAACTATGCCGCACCCTAGAGGGGGCAGTAAACAGAAAAGAAATAGCTGTTTATGCGGTTCGAGCTGCCCTGTCTAGAAGGAACATAGATGTTACAACGAGTAAATGGATTGGTAACATACTTGAATCCGGACAAGCAACATGTACACTGGGCTCAGATAACATGACAATTGCAACTAGTTGAGGCTGTCCGCAAGGAGGAGTACTTTCCGCTTTGCTATGGAGTCTGCTGGTAGATGATCTTCTTAGCAAACTTGCTGAAATGGGGATCCAGTGTCAGGGATACGCCGATGATATTGTGATAATAGCCAGAGGCAAATTTGACCAGCTCGGACTCAAGACAACGCTAGAGTGGTGCAGGGAGGTTGGACTCAATCTAAGTACCGCAAAAACAGTCATCGTTCCCTTGACAAGGAAGTACAAACTACAGAGAATGACACAAATCACATTGGTAGGAATTCCTTTAGAAACTAGCCGAGAGGTTAAGTATCTAGGAATCATTTTAGATAGTAAGCTAAACTTCGTTTCCCATGTCCAAAAGACATAATAAGATGGCTAACTGATTGTGAGACCAATTTTGACATACGGGGCAATTGCATGGGATAAACGAGTTAAACTCACCACCATACAAAAACAGGTACAAAGGTTGCAAAGATTTGCCTGCGTATGTTTTTTTTTTTTTTGTTAATTGTGGTTTAAAGCATCGAAAGCCAACTCGGAGCTGAGCTACCATGCCGAAGTCTGGGACTTTAACCCAGTAAAAACTCCACCCCCTCCCCGCTTCCCCGGCGGTACTGCCGTTAGGTATTACTTCGCCGGGGGGGAATGCCTTTAGGGCTCTCTAGGATTCTATCCTATTGGAATATCGCAGTCTTTCTGCGTTGCTCAGTTTTTTGAGTACTATTATGGCCATGTGGCATACAACAGACCAATTTTCTTCTGAGTCGATCATAATGTCCACCAGGTTACAAGCGGCTGGCGTCCTCGCAACCCTCATGCTCAGATCTCTTCGTTCATTTTCGAACCTCGTACAGACAAAAGACACGTGTTCTGCGTCTTCGTTATCCGTATCGCAGAGTGGACAGTGCGGATAACGTTCATGCTTAAACCTATTTAGATAGTATTTAAAGCATCCATGTCCTGTCAACAGTTGCGTTAAGTAGAAGTCCACATGTCCATGCTTTCGTCCCTGCCATCTCTGCAGTTCTGGGATAAGCTTATACGTCCATCGTCCTTTGCTGCTTTGTGCTCACCTCTCTTGCCACTTTGCAATGGTGAGTTCTCTGCACCTTTTCTGTAGGGCTTCGGCAGTTGCGTTTCCTGTGGTACCTGCTCGGACCTGGTTGCCTCGGTCCCCGAGTGTTTGCCATAATCCTCGAGATTGCGGCCGCGGTCCTACCTGCCCTGCCGCTAGCGTACGCTAGATGTTCTTTGAAGGTTAGCCGGTGGTCAATCATGACACCCAAGTATTTTAGGCTTGGGCGGGATTTAATTGTGGCTTCTCCAATTTTGATAGTAGCAGTCTCTACTATCTGCCTGCTACTTATTAGGACTGCTTCCGTTTTGTGCGCAGCCAAGGTGATCCCCTTGGCGTCGACCCATGCGCTTGCTCGTTCCCCAGCTTCGTTGCAGATTCTCTCTGCATCTGGTAGTTTCTTTGCCGTAACTACTATGGCTACGTCATCGGCAAAGCCAATGAGTCGTGCCCCTTCGGGCATCGTGATCCTAAGGATCCCATCGTACATGGCATTCAACAACAAGGGCCCTAGGAGTGATCCTTGTGGGACTCCCCCGCTAACCCTGTGGGTCGATTGCCCGGATTCAGTTTCGTACAGCAGCAGGCGGCCTTCGGAGTAGCTCGCTATTACTCTCTGTATATACATTGGAACATTAAGGTTTCCCAATGCATTTAGAGTGTGGTCCCAGCTAGCGGAGTTAAATGCGTTTTAAACATCCAGCGTTGCCGCTATGCAGTACTGCTATGTGCTGTACAACCACCTTTTACCCTCGATGGCTTTATCTGCGATTTCGCACAGTTTACCGACGGCGTCTAAAACCATACTGCATCTCAGAGAGACCGTTGGTTTCATCAAGGGCACCTTCTAGCCGGGAGCGGATTATTCTTTCAAGAATTTTACCCACCGTATCTAGCATGCAGAGTGGCCTATATGAAGAAGGCTCCTCCGCCGGCTGGTCGCCCTTTGGTATGAGTACCAGCTGCTGTATTTTCAAGCGACTAGGGAACACACCTTCTGTTAGGCATGCATTATACATGTCAACATACTCCTTTGTGTTTGCCTTAATGGCAATTTTAAGGACTTTATTCGGGATGCCATCTGGTCCCGGTGCCTTGACGTCCAGTATTGTCTTCAATACCCGGAGGTCTTCTTCGGCACTTGTGAGCTTTATGCTCGCAGTGTTCACGATCTGTGAGGTTCGCGCCATACTCTCTTGCTCTGGGAATAATGTTTCCACTATCCTTTTTAGGCCGGCTGGGCATGTCGGCGATGGCCTACTAAAAACCCGAAGCCGTTTTGTGACGAGTTTATATGCGAAACCCCATGGGTTGGAGTTTATTTCTTTGCATATATTATTAAAGCACCTGCGTTTGCTCTCTTTTATAGTTTTTTCCAGGGCTCGTCTTCTTTCCCTGAAAAATATTTGAAGTGATTCAAATTCGGGCCTTCCTCTTGAGCGTTGGTATGCGCGTCTTGCCCTGTGGCAGTCTTTTCTGGCTTCCGCAATGGATTGGTTCCACCAGTATGCAGGTCTTCTTCCTGATGAGTTTTTCCCCTTTCTCTGCATAGATGCATCACAGGCTAACTTGGTGTAGTCTGCGATGTGGTTTGCCCGTTTTTCAGCTGAACCGCTAGTGGAGAGGTCCTCGAGTAACATCTGTACCATCTCCACGTCTAGCGTTTCTATTTTGTACCCTGACACGGTCTTAGGAACCCGTGATGAGCCGTTTCTCGAATTTATTGTGCAGATTATTGCTGAGTGGTCGCTACCCATGTAGGTATCACTAACCTACCAGCTGGAGCCCGAGGCCAATCCAGCGCTCACGAATATGAGGTCAATGATGGAACTGGTGCCGGCTCTACAAAAAGTCGGTTTCGTTCCTGAGTTTAACAGCACTAGGTCAAGTGCGGCGAAGCTCTCAAGTAGCGCCTAACCCTCGCATTTGTTCGGGGAGAGCCCCAGTCGGTAGCCCAGGCGTTAAAGTCCCCGGCTATTACGGCTGGTCGATTTTCCCGGGCATCTGCTGCAATCTCTTCGAGCACAGATATTGCTTTGGAAGGCTATGCCTTGGCGGCAGGTAACAGATATAGAAAGCTATACCATTCACGTGGGCCCTAGCGAAGCAATTTCCGCTTTTTTTTCTGCTAATCTGAAGCTTCGGATTTCCGCAGCTCCATATTGCAGATTTTTTGCTATTATTTGCTAGCCATTCTCCGGAATTTTTATTTCTGTATTGCTCACTAATGAGTGCAATGTCTACGTTTTTCTCGATGACATTTTGATTCAGCAACAATTGGGCAACCTCACAATGGTTTAGGTTTATCTGAAGGTACTTCACTTACCCCTAAGCCCTTGCATAGCCCTTCTGAAGTACGGGCATTTCCCACTCATTGTTGGGTGGTCGCAATCTTTCTTCTTCTTGCGTTTGCAGAGCATGCAGCAGGCCCTTGCCTTGCAGCCTCTGGCTTGGTGCGCCGCAGTTGTAGCAGCATTTTGAGCAGTCCTCAATTCCCTGCTATATGGCCAAAATCCATACACTTAAAACACCTTTTAGGTGTTATCTTTGGGCGGACTCAGCACGAAGACCAACCCAGCCTAATTCTACCCTTCTTAATGAGCCGTCTCCCTATGTCGGGCATGACTCTAAGTGTTGCGGTTTGGGTGCCCCCGTATGCCGCCCTTAGACTAACCACCGCGGATTCTGGCAACTCCACATCAAACTGTGATTTCACCGCACATAGAATGTCCGCTTTCTCTGTGATCTCATCTATGTCCTTTACCTCGACCAGCAGTGTCTCAGTCAGTGCTTTTACGTCCACAGTGCTGCCCAGGACCGCTTTCATTGTGGTCTGAAGCTCCGCGGTTTTAGGATCGGATAACTTGTTTAGGAGGATTAGGAGTTCCCCCTTAGCTGTGCGCCTGACAGCCTGTACGGCTTGTCCAAGCTCCTTCAGCTGCGGTTCAGTCCTAACCTTTTTGAGGATATCCGCATAGGACCCTCCAGTGGACGATGCGATCACTATCGCATCATTTCGAGGCAGTCGCATCCTGGGCTTCCTTTCCTTCTTTTTCACCTGTTGCCATTCCTCAGTCTTCTTCACAGGTTTTTGGGGCTTGCTGGTGCTCTCTGTCCCAGCATGTTTCCCCTTTTTGCCACTTAGGCTCGCATCGCTTGCCGGTGCCTTATGCATCGCCTTTTTTGCTGGTACAGCTAGCGTTTTCCCAGTTTCTTGGCCCCTGTGTCGCTTGCTGTTTACGCTCGCGAGCACTTCTGCGCAGGTTTTCCTAGCTGTCTCCTTAGCCTTAGCAGCCAGGCTGCTTGCCACCGCACTCCACCCTATTTTCTGGCGATCTCAGCATCGCATTGCTTTTTTTAAAAGGGTCTGCTCCCATGTTGGACCAGTCCGGTAGACTGGACAACGGCGTATGAAAGCCGTCGGCATTAGGCGGCGGCGCCAGGCTTTTATTTGCCGGCGTGCCTCCACTATCGTTTGGCACAACTCCTAGGCTGGCGCCAGGATGTTGTGCCCCCGGTCCCCTGACCGACATTGGACCTTTTCCCGCAGTATCCTACTGGTCTTCGATCGGACTTAGCTGTTTTAAGAGAATATGAAAAATAAAAACTTAATAGAAAGAATAAATCTTAATAATAAAATGTAAATATTCAAAAATTTTTTAAAAGAACCGCCCACAATTTCCCTACGTGCTGCGGCACTCACTTATGTGCTTGGCCTGCACCCTGTCCGAAGCTCGCTGCTATGGCACCCGCAGCCTCTTTCGCACACTACGATCAGCTGATCGCCTGTTGGGGATACAATTCCCTGATGTCGCCCACGGCCTCCTGGTCACCAGAAGATGTCCAGGTGCGTGTGCTCCAGGTGTGTTTCTCCAAGCCGGTTGGCCGGCTGCGCTTTTTGATTTGTGCTGAAAACAAGAGGGATTAGACGGAGTGATTTTAGAACGCGACCGCACTTTTTGCTTTCACAAAACTGTGCCAGCGAATGTATGACAGGGGCAATGAAAACCTGTCCTACAACTGCATTAGAAGTTCTGATGGAGTTAACACCACGCAAAGCTACCCTCCTGGTGCTTTCTAAATAATGCGACTAATCTATTAGATGAGGTGCCCCTAATACTTCACCTATGGATGAAATGATAGCCGAATTAATCTTCGAGCAGAACTTCACAGCACACTTAAGTAATAAGAAGGAATGGACTACATTGTCCAAAGTGCACCCTATGGCTAAACCATTATACACAGATGGATCCCTGACACAAAAAGGCCTTAGAATAGTAGGGAACCTCATAAAATACCACGAATCCCTTGGCCAATACACCAGCATATTCCAGGCTGAGGTATGCGCTATTGGAGGTTGTGCAGAGCTCAACATACAGCGTGGATACAAATAAAAGGACATCTCAATACTTTCGAACAGCCTAGCAGAAATTACTGCACTATACAGTAACAAAGCCAGTAAGCTAAGCTGTAGAAGGCAGACAATAAAAGAATAGATTAGGAAAGAGGAAGGCACCATGAGGCAATAATACTGGAGAAATACTCCAGGCCTAAGGCAAGCCAAAAGTCGAATAGATAATTAGAACAAGAAGAGGTACAAGAAACTTATGCAACTAGGGAAAAATTCACTTAGGATCACTACCGGTATACTAGGTAACATAGATACCTAGGTAAGATAGGAATAACCAGCAGATTCTGTAATATGGAGGAAGAAACCCCTAAACACATCATCGCAGACTGTCCAGCCCTAACAAACGTAAGAAGCAGAACTTTATTTATATTAGATAAAATGGTCCGGTTCGGCTTGTTCCGATATATGTATATGAAAGAAGACTTTTGGGAAAGTTGTATGGTGATAGCTTTAAAACTGAGGGACTAGTTCGGCTTTTGGTGCTGATCAAGAATATATATACTTTATGTGGTCGGAAAGTCCCCTTCACTGCGTTGCAAGCATCTGACTAAAATAATAATACCCCTGCAAGGGTATAATTAAAAGCTATTGTAATTTAGACTTGACAAAGTTTGAATACACTTGAAAACTGCTTACCTATAAAATGCAGTATTAATTAAAGCACTTTTGTTTGAAGTCGAAAATAACTAATCCCAGCAATGCTACGCCTTTAAAAGTTAAAACGCATTTGAAAACCGCGGAAAAACGGCGCCTGCCTTCGAGAAATAGAAAACGAATACTGAGCGAGAAAAACAACATTAACAACATCTTGTTGTTCTCTTCGCTTTGTCACGATTGCGCTTGCCTAATTTGTGTCTACCCTTGCGCAGGCAGAGCAAGAAAGGCGAAGTTCGACATTTTGTTTCGTTTTCTATGATTTTAAGAGAGAGAAATTTGGGAGAGCGGTGTCTCTGGCGCCGTTTTGTTTGGTCCCGCCGGCGACACTGTCGGCCTACTGATGATAATCTGATAAATTTTGACAAAAAGTTATCACCTATTCGGAACTATTTTTAGGCGCTCATTCACTGCTATTTCAGCACCTTAATTTCGTAAAGAGAGAGATTGAGAGAGAGGGGGTTGGTGAGAGAGTCGATTCTGCCGACGCTATGCCGGCGTCGCAGTCGACTCGGTGCTATTTTAGCGCTCGGGCTGGTCCAACAACGGATCGATGAAACAACGATGAAATCGTTGGAATTGAACCCCTTGTCTCACAGTAAGCATCAGTAAGCTCACAGGGAAGCATCCCTTGCAGAGGGTATTAAAATTTCATTCAGAAGTTTGTAACGCAGTGAAGGAGACGTTTCCGACCACATAAAGTATATATATTCTTGATCAGCCCCAATAGCCGAGTCGATCTAGCCATGTCCGTCTGTTCGTCCGTCCGTCTGTCCGATTCTATGCGAACTAGTCTCTCAGTTTTAAAGCTATCTGGATGAAACTTTTCCAAAAGTTTTCTTTCAAAGTTTTTCAGGTAGTACATATGTCGAAAAGAGCCGGATGGGACCACTATAAAAAAAAATTCATTGTATCTTTGTAGGAAGTAGGCGCGTTGATTTTTGACAACCTAAACAAGAAAGAAAGACCATTCCAATTCATTTACAAAAACATTAAATTTAAATTAACTTGCGTATATGTTACAACAATCCAAATTTTAGCTGCTTTCGTATTACTTTGCCATTAATTTTTTGATCCTTCGTATGGCAGCCATATAATATAGCTGTCCGAATTTTGTTAAATTTAATAAGAAATTTTGAAATGTTGAAGTAAAGCCATATCCCAAAGAAGAAGAGAATGTAATACAAATCAACAAAGATATAATTTTTTTCCTATTAATTATACCTGTTACTCGTAGAGTAAAAGGGTATGTTGTATTCGTGCAAAAGTATGTAACAGATAGACGGAAGCGTTTCCGACCCTATAAAGTATATATATTCTAGAGCAGGATCACAAGCTGAGTCGATATAGCCATGTCCGTCTGTCCGTCTGTCCGTCCGTATGAACGCTAAGATCTCGGAAACTATAAAAGCTAGAAAGTTGGGATTACCCACACATATTCTTTGGCTTCCTACGCAGAGCAAGTTTGTTTTAGCCCCCTCTAACGCCCACAATCGCCTTAAACGATTTTAAAAAGGTGTCTGGCGCCCACACCTTTAAAGATTTCGGAAAAGTAAAAATGAAGTTTTATTCTGTTTATCAATGCCTATCGAAATGTAGAAGACATTTTTCAAATCGAACATAGTTAGGCGCGTTGTAGCATATAACGGGTTAACAGAAATACCAGGGTACTCGGGTGCGAGGTAGTAAAGCACGCGTTGCTACCGGCACTGCTCAGAGTCGGGAGACTGGTACTGCTCTAAGTGTACTGCTCGAAGTAGTATTATTTGATTTCGCGTGCTAAGGGAGTATAGGGAATTTGCTCGCCCAAATCAATAGAAACACAAAGAAAGAGAAGAGTATTCAGACGGTCAACAATAGAAGAAAGACTTGTAGTAGCCCACCCAACCTTGACCATTTATTCCAGATTTATTAAATACATATTTTTACCAAATGGTCCCTAAAATCAAGTTCGCTTTTTGTTAATACCCTACCATATTTCCGTTCTGCATGACCCTTAGTTTAAGAAACTTAGCAGTTATTCATTTTAAATCCGTATATTTTATTCATAATAATTCTCCTTCTTTAAAGTTCATGAAAGCTTCAGTAGTAACTCCAACCAAAAATATTTACTCTTTAATTACTCATAAAAATCTTGCAAAGTTTTATTATTTCCTAAATATTAACATATTTTATTTGTTATTAAGCACTGCTGCTGTGCTGTGGGTAGATAATATGGTATAAAAATAAATATAAAAATAATTTGCAATTTTTATTCATTATAAATATATATATGTGGGGTATGTAGGGATTATATCATTCTTATTTTTATTTTATTTGGTTGACAAAAGAAAACAGAAGTGTCGGATGGTTTTAATTTAAATTGGAATTTTAATTCCGGTACCAACATTTTTGGGAGGACACCTTCGGTTTCAATGGGTTTACCTATAACTTTCAGATCACTCTCGATTTCGAGGGGTATACCTAAAACTTTTTAGAACATTGTTTTTCTGGCAATGCCTTTTTTCACTTTTTATATTACTTATCTTTCTTTCATTGTAATGATTGCCAAATTTTATTTTATTTATTTAAAATGCACTATACACGACACTTTTATTTTAGCCATTTTCTTTTCTATTTTCTTTTGATTTTTGACATTTTTCACATTTTAGTATACATTTTTTGTTGTTGTTATTTTTCAAAATTTTTTGTTTTTTCTTGTTTTTTTATTTAATTATTGCTTCTTGCACTTTCAAATATTCGTATTATTTATCATTATTTTCCACATTAGTTTTCACCACACCATTCTCTCACATTTCGATTTCCTTCAAATGCTCTTCATCTTATTTTTTTTTCTCAATAAGTTAACCAAAAAAAAAAAAATAAATGAAAAACTTTAATTCCCGCCCATACCTTTTGCACTGATTTTATATTAGCGCCAAAAGTTAAACTTTCGGGAGTTATGGGTATATCACAGGCATTACGCAACTCCTATCTGGTGGGGTTATGTAACCGCACTACGGGGGTTATGCAACCGCCCTGCACATGGCAACCTTCTTTAAAACCAATAAAGGCATATTTATCTATTGCTGTTGTCGACCACGTTGATCAGCCTTGCTAGGCTTGGCCAAGGGTGGTTTAAAAAAAAGACTTTTCAAATGGACGATGTGATCTTCTTGGGGGTTCAGCGGCGAATAGGCCGAGCTCAGGGTTAAGATCCCGCTTATAGATCCTATTTCCGTGTCACCGTGACACTGGAAAAAGAGTATCATCCCTGGAACTAGGAGCCAAACCCTACTACTTCCAGGCTATAAACTAGCTAATTTTATTGACTTGAGTTTTCCTTTTATTTTTTCCCGATTTTTCCAAATTACAAAAGGAAAATTCCATTAATTTTTAATTTTGTATTACAAGATTAACTCAATACCGAATATTTATCCTTGACTTAGCGAATTCCTATTTTATATGAAAACGGCAAAATTTTGACTATTTGGGACAACTGAACTGAAGCTTAATCAGACGTTGAGCCGGTGTCGAAAACCATTGCCTGCTTTTAGGCATATTGGTTTTGTTCATTGTATTTGAAATCAAAGCCAGCGACAAGCGTCTCTAAAAAACCCCCCCACCAAGATCACGCTTATGAGGGAAATAAAACATAAAAAGCGGGATTCACGCTTGGAGCTGAGAGTTTTCTTGGCCTATTGCTTAAGGTCTTTTGCATGGAACTTGCCTATATAATTCTATATAATTTCTCTTTATCCGAGCTTTGAGGAACGTTGGGGCGAGTTTGGCATTGTAGCCTTTGGCAAAGTTGCTCTGAGAAAAATTCCGTCTTTATACCCTCTTCCCATAGAGTCCATCCGTGTGAAACGGTTGGGATTTTTGACAAATGTGAAATTCGTGTTCCCATAGAGCTTTCATCCACATCCACATCCAATAACAGCTGACTTGAAGAGCAGTTGCTCAACTCAACATTAACGAATTGGGATTGCAACTTGGGAAAACTGTCGTAAAATTGGGATCTCCTAATCTTATTGTAAATTAATACAATAAATAGCATAAGATAATAAATAAAAACATATCTGAGCTTTTATAACATATCCTACAAGGAGTATGCGTACATATTGCTGACTGGGGGGGAGCCTAACCTCCCGTACCCCACACTCCGCTCTTACTACGCATCTGTCTAGCCAATATTAATATGAAAAATTTGTAAAAAAAAATCAAATTTGTGCTGTTTTGGTAATTTATAGAAACTTTGGAACTGAGGTCCATAAATGGCTGTATAAGAGTGGCGTTTGATATACTTCGCTAAAAGTTGATTAAAAGCGTTTGATTTAAACTGAACGCCATTGTCAGACACAATCACCTCAGGAACGCCGAAACAGTGCAGTAAATCTTCTTCTACATACTTAAAAATAGCCTCAGTCGTAAACTTCTTGATTGGTTTTAAAAACGGAAATTTTGAAAAATGATCAAGCACTACGAAAACTCCTATATGACCAGATCGAGATCGCGGGTATGGTGCCAGGAAATCGACGTGAAGTTTTTGGAAAAACCGTTGTGTTTCCCCTGTTTTGCTAAGATTCGGTTTAAGGCTATAATTGGGGTGTTTCGAGCATTTACATATTTCACAGCCATTCACGTGCGCTTTTACGTCCGTTACTAGATTGGGCCAGAAATAGTACCTACGAACTCGTTCTAACGTCTTATTTATACCACAGTGAGACGCTATGGGATGGTCATGGGATATTTGCAGTACCGTAAGGACTAATCCTTTTAGAATCCAAATCTTCCAAGCCATATCGTCGGATATTCTATCGCCAGTAGCATGCTCTATCCTGCGATACAAAAACCCGTTCATAACTTTTACGTCCGGAAGCTGGGATTGATTCTGCTGAACCTTATCTTTTAACTTCTTATACTCCCTGCTTTTAAAATGATCTGATTGGAGGTCTATAAAATGATCCACATCTAAAGCTGACAAAACGTCCGCGAGAGAGCATCTGTGACGATGTTCTGGCTGCCTATGCTTTATCTCAAAGCTGAATCCTTGGAGCTTGAGAGCCCATCCTGCCAATCTACTGCTCAAGTCGGTCTGAGACATCAGCCATTTCAACGACGCATGGTCGGTGACTATTGTGAATTGATGGCATTCAACGTACGCTCGGAATTTTTTTACAGACATGATGACCACTAGGCATTCTTTTTCCGTAACGGATACTTGCGTGACATGAAGGCAATTGCCACTTCGTCTCCGTCGGCGCTTAACTGAACCAACACCCCACCGATTCCAGTGTGGCTGGCGTCACAATGTATAAAGAAGGGTTTATCTAAATTTGAGCTGTGCAAGACTG
Organism: Drosophila pseudotakahashii; assembly: GCA_035046095.1. NCBI lineage: Eukaryota > Metazoa > Arthropoda > Insecta > Diptera > Drosophilidae > Drosophila > Drosophila pseudotakahashii. The sequence continues at coordinate 225,987 of JAWNOE010000117.1, read as the reverse complement.
GAGCCTCGCACATATTCCGTTTTAGAGCCTCAAACGCTTTTTGCGCCCCGGTAGACCATTCAAATTTTCTCTTTTGTCAAGGACAAAGCGATTGTGGCATAGTTTCTAATAAATTTGTGGAACCACCCCGTCATGCCTAAAAATCTTCGAAGCTGGTTTATTGATCGTGGTTCCGGAAAATCTACTATAGCTGAGAGCTTTTCTGGGTCTGTGGCGATGGTTCCATGTCCTACCACATGACCAAGGTATTGCACTTCTTTCAAGCCAAACTTGCTTTTCTGAACATTAATCGTAAGTCCAGCTTTCGAGATTTGGTAAGCAAGTACTTTTAAAGTACGAAGATGCTTTTCGAAGGTGTCGGAAACTATTAACAGGTCGTCCAGATACACAAAAACTTATTTTTTTAAATCTGGGGGAACAATTTTGTCCATTAGTTTGGACATGGTTTGGGGTGCATTGCAGAGCCCGAATGGCATTACAGTATATTGATAAGGGGGACGCCCTGGGACGGTAAAGGCAGTCTTATGCCTGGATTTTTGTTCGAGCGGAATTTGCCAAAAAGCATCCTTCAAGTCTAAGCTTGAAATGAATTCTGCTTTAGGCAGACGACTTAAGATTCCGTCGATAAACGGCATTGGATAGGCATCCTTAACTGTTACTGAGTTTACCTTTCTACTATCCAAGCAAAGGCGCACTTTACCTGGCTTACGTACCAGGACTACAGGAGAAGACCACGCACTATTGGATTCCTCTATCACTCCTATCGACAGCATGCGATCTAGTTCTTCGTACATCATTTTCTCTATAGCTGGGGAAACTGGGTAGTGTCTCTGCTTTGTTGGTGTTGCTATGTGCAAGAACAGAGGTACGACCCATTTTCAGAAAAGAAAAGGGAATAATGCAATTGTATCTTTCAGTTGCTTCAACTGCTCTGAAGACTACGGTCGCAGCAAAGGATCTTCTAACGCTAAAACACTAAGGTCGGTAAGGCAAGATGGTAACAAATCAAAATTAACCCAAAAATCAATACCTAAGTAAAGATTTTGAGTCAAGGAGGGCTCGATATAAAAGGGAATTTCCTTCATTTTGTTCCTAAAAATCACCTCTGTGGTTAGCTTGCCTATAATCTCCTGTGACTTGCCATCTGCGGTCTTTACTGCACATCTTAAGGGTTTCAAACTACTTTGATCGCTTATGATTTCATTCGCCAGGGATCCGCCTAAGCAACTAATAGATGCTCCAGTGTCTAGCAAACCGCTAACAGTTTTTCCTAAAAAAGATACTTCAGCGTACGGTCTGACATCTAGTAGGTTTTCGATTACCGCTGAAATTAACTTTGCGCGCTCTTGCGCGACGGACTGATCTGTATTGCGTTGGTTTTTCCTTAAGTGCCGAAAAACTGCTGTTACTTACTTCGCGGTTCTCAGGTTTTATTTATTGTTACTTCAGGGAAATGTTAAAAATCTGGTAATTTATGAACGTCGGGGAAATGGTCACTGAATCATAGCTTATTGATCTAGTTTCGGTTCTGGGCAGGAATACGCCTTGCGAGCACTGTTTGCTGGTGCTCGGGACCCCCAGTTTTTTACGACTGACATTTTCTACAGGATGGACGATAAGTGTCTGGTTTTCCGTATCCATAGCAGAAGACACGGGGTTCACTTGTACAGTCATGGTATCTATGCCCTACCATGTCACAATTCCAACATTTTAGCTCTATTGACTCGATATCGTCAACTTCTGGGTTTTCTCCCTCTGGTTGATCCTGAATTCGAGAATCTATTTCGTTCACCTGCCTTTTTAGCGACGGTCTACTGACAGAACTAGGAGGCTTAGACACCTGCTGCTTGAAGATCTCATGTCTGCGTACTGCCTGACCTAGGTCTGCTACACTGCGGCTTGAATATCTCTATCCATGCGTGCATCTTTGAACTGTATCCTTAGAGCCACGCACAAATTGGACCATACTATAAATTCTACAGTCTTATGATACGTCCAAAACCACTCAGCTGCCCCTCCTTCAAATAAATTGCTCAAATATCGGGCCAACAGACTATAGTTCCCTTCTAGCGTTTGTCTAGTCAAGGCTTCGGCTCGATAGATAAAGTCGTCCACTGATAGAAACCCTTTGCCTGTGAATCGCAATTTCCAATTAGTCATAATTTTGCTAATACGGTCTGGCCTTATCTCGGATGAATCAGAATGGAAACATGCTTGGGTGTTTATATTCACCGATCGATTCGTTGAGTTCGCTGAATGAGACTGATCTCTATCATTACTTCCGCTCGCTCGTCCGGATATTGTTTGGAAGCCTGCCTCTATTTCCCTTGATAGAGCTTGCATTTGCCTGTCCGACATATCTGTCATTACTTCCGATTGCCTAAGTGTAGCGGCAGTCAAAGCATCTGTTATAGACTGAACTGATCTGCCTACTTGGTGGTCCTCGACTCGCGAGTCCATTTTCGTATTTCTTTCTGCAAGTCGGTTCGGACTTTGGGATCCTTACGGCTGTTCTGACTGGCTGTTGTCCAGCGCTTCTGTTACCTCAATTGGATCTCTACAAACAGGACACGCCTTACGAGTTGTGGTATTAAAACACGCTAGGTGAAAGGTATGATCGCAGTTGGTCGTTAACAACTGTGATGTATACTCAATAGGGCCTGTGCAGATAAAGCAATGAGCTGATCTCTCTTCTTCTTGTATCCTCTCTGGACTGTGTGCTAAAGGCATGGTTTAAAGTAAATAATTATAAAAATATAACAATGATACAAATATAAAAACAAGAGAGAACGCTTTAGTCGGGTGCCCCGACTATCAGATACCCGTTACTCAGCTAAGGGAGTGCGAGGGAGATGGATATATTAAAACTTTGATCGGTCATAACTTTTTAACGAATAGTCCGATTTAAAAAATAAAACTGCATTTTTACATTTCCAAAATCTTTAAAGGTGTGGGCGCCAGACACCTTTCAAAAAATGAGAAGGCGGTTAGAGGGGGCGTGGCACCTTTTAGAAATAAACTTGCGCTGCGTGGGAACTCCAAGAATATGCATGAAAAATGCCAATCCTCTAGCTTTTATAGTTTCCGAGATCTCAGCGTTCATACGGATATATATACTTTATAGGGTCGGAAAAGCTTCCTTCTCCCTGTTACATACTTTTGCACGAATACAATATACCCTTTTACTCTACGAGTAACGGGTATAATAACTAAAATGAAAAGTTAAATCAAATCAAACTCAATAAGATCTTACTTAAGATCAAACTTACTAGGGCCATGCTATCACTTGTTTTCGGAAGGAAATACAGTTGTTTTAGGTGATTAGAACAATAATATACCACGACAGAGCTTCATATATAAAACAAGAGAGAACGCTATAGTCGGGTTCGTGTCCCTACTATCTAATACCCGTCACTCAGCTAAAGGGAGTGCAAACGCTGTACTCGGGTTGGTGTCCCGACTAATAATCGTAACTCAGCTAAAGGGAGTGCGAGGGAGATAGATATAGAAATTTTGATTGCGTATAACTTTTTAATGAATGGTCCGATTTGAAAAATATCTTCTACATTTCGATAGGTATAAATATGCACAACAAAATTGCATTTATACTTCTCGGAAATCTTTAAAGGTGTGGGCGCCAGACATCGTTAGTCGGCGATTGTGGGCGTTAGAGGGGGCGTGGCCCTCGGCTGAAATAAACTTGCGCTGCGTAGGAAGCCCAAGAATATGCGTGGAAAATCTCAACCTTCTAGCTTTTGTAGTTTCCGAGATCTCAGCGTTCATACGGACAGACAGACAGACAGACAGACAGACAGACGGACAGACAGACGGACAGACAGACGGACAGACAGACGGACAGACGGACATGGCTAGATCGACTCGGCTGGTGATCCTGATCAAGAATATATATACTTTATGGGGTCGGAAACGCTTCCTTCTTTTTTATTTTAGCCATTTTATTTTATATTTTCTTTTAATTTTTGTCATTTTTCACATTTTAATATAAATTTTTTTTGTTGTTATTTTTCAAAAATTTTTGTTTTTTCTTGTTTTTTTTATTTAATTATTGCATCTTGCACTTTCAAATATGCGTATTTTTTATCATTATTTTCCACATTAGTTTTCACCACACCATTCTCTCACATTTCGATTTCCTTTTTCTTCTTCAAATGCTCTTCATCTTATTTTTTTTTCTCAATAAGTTTAAATTAAAAATTAACTCTAATTCCCGCCCATACCTTTTGCACTGATTTTATATTAGCGCAAAAAGTTAATCTTGCCCGTGGGAGTTATGGGTATTTCACAGGCATTACGTAACTCCTATCTGGTGGGGTTATGTAACCGCACTACGGGGGTTATGCAACAGCCCTGCCCAACAAAAAAAACGATTTTTCGACACTTTTCGGCCTTTTCCAACTTGGTGGAACTGCCGGCGAGATTCGATTAAACAACTTTCCGAGCCAAATAGCAGCAGGGGCGGATCTGTCGATCGTTCGACTTCTTCTGAAGATTTTCCGGCGAGTACTGCTTAGCTGCTGATGAACAAGACTTGCTGTTGATATTGGCCCCTCTCCCTCTCTTTGCCCTTACAAGCTTTTAAACTTGCGAATTTCTGCGGCGAAGAGAATCTGAGACTTTCGATGATGGCTTGCAAACATAATTAACTCGAATTCTAATCTGCTGGCCAAAGTAGGTTATTAGTTACCTTCTTTTGAAAATGCAAATTTTTTTCTATCGACAATTTGATATCAACTTAGCAGAACATCTCATAATTTTAAAAATAATTGAGCGGCAAATTTTTTTCTTTCACGAATAATTTACGGATAAATAACGGCAAATTGTCGATAGAAAAAATTTGCATTTTCAAAAGAAGGTAACTAATAATTTTTGGAAATTTTGAACTTTAGTGTGGGTGTTCTGCTAAGTTGATATTAACTTAGCAGAACAACTATGTTTAAAAAAAAAAAATGTTAAAACAAGAGCAACTAAATATTTTCGTTTACGAATAATTTACGGCAAAATAACGGCAAATTCCCATTAAAAAAGATTTTGGAAATTTTGAACTTTAGTGTGAGTGTTCTGCTAAGTTGATATCAACTTAGCAGAACATCTCATAATTTTAAAAATAATTGAGCGGCAAATTTTTTTCTTTCACGAATAATTTACGGATAAATAACGGCAAATTGTCGATAGAAAAAAAATTTGCATTTTCAATATATCAACTTAGCAGAACACCCACACTAAAGTTCAAAATTTCCAAAATCTTTTTTAATGGGAATTTGCCGTTATTTTGCCGTAAATTATTCGTAAACGAAAATATTTAGTTGCTCTTGTTTTAACATTTTTTTTTTTAAACATAGTTGTTCTGCTAAGTTAATATCAACTTAGCAGAACACCCACACTAAAGTTCAAAATTTCCAAAAATTATTAGTTACCTTCTTTTGAAAATGCAAATTTTTTTCTATCGACAATTTGCCGTTATTTATCCGTAAATTATTCGTGAAAGAAAAAAATTTGCCGCTTAATTATTTTTAAAATTATGAGATGTTCTGCTAAGTTGATATCAACTTAGCAGAACACTCACACTAAAGTTCAAAATTACCAAAATCATTTGTAATGGGAATTTTCCGTTATTTATCCGTAAATTATTCGTGAAAGAAAATATTTAGTTGCTCTTGTTTCTTTCCCCTAGCGAAGATGCCATTCAACCCGGACGCAAAACCGCCGACACTGCAGAAGGGATACCGAACCGAGTAAACAACTGGGCCACAGGCGTCCGGCCGGGAACTGCTGACCTAAGGAGTCTCGCAACATCTACATGTGTACCCCACTCCCAAGCTAGGTCTCATTTTGTATACTCAGAAGAGAATAAAGTCAGGCGAAGAGTGACACTCAAGCGGATCAGTTTATCTTTATTCTATTGGAATATAATATCATATCACTTAAATCTATATCACCGTGATCAGCCGACTCCGAACAGGCGTAATTCGCGCCGTTACATCATGAAGATATTTGACTTATCTGAAGGTATTGATGAAGATAATGATAAATAAATAAACCAATTTAGGTTTTCAATTTAAAATTTTGTTATTTTGCTAAAAATATAGATATGAAATAAATACCGATTTTATACCAGATTTTTTTGAAAATATGCTATATTTTCTTAATCGATTCTATGACACCTATTAGATCATTGATCGATTAAAAATGGTAAACATAAAGTTAAATTAATAAATAATGACTTAATCTCGATTTATGTGAACAAATATTGAAATAGAACCGAGATATTCCCTTTTGTACTAAGCGTTTATATGGAAGCTATAAGATATAGTTGACCGATTTGAATAATTTTTTATTGTGAAACTTAGAACCCTATACAAAATTTATTTTTTTTTTTTTCTTAAAAAAACATTTTATTTTCTTAAAAATTTCCTACTACAAAAAAATTGCACTAAAAAAATTCACCTTATGGTTTTTTTTTACATATTTAATTTCCTTTAACAATACACCATTAAAAGATATTCGCTATAGGGCTCCACTGATTTAAGGCAGACTTCTGGCTTTTTCGCCCCACTGTGCGCAGTGAAGGAGACGTTTCCGACCACATGAAGTATGTGCATTCGTGATCAGCATCGCTAGACGAGTCCATCTAGCAATGTCCATTTTACACAAACTAGTCTCAGAGTTTTGAAGCTATCGGGATGAATCTTTCCAAAAAGTCTACTTTAGTATAGTATATAAGTTGGAACCAGCCGGCAACTATATCTTACAGCTTTTATAGGAAGGATCGGACAAATAATCGAAAAAATGAAAGCTTCGATGTTTCTTGACATATAACCTTCTGAGTTATGGAATAACATTTTTTAAAACTCTGGATTTCGAGTTTAGTTTTATTAAAATCAGACGACTACATCATATAGCTGTCATAGGAACGATCAACAAATGAATTGTAAATTGATAGTAAACAAATAATAGCTCTGGGATATGATTCCTTTTTATTATTTCAGAATTTCTAATTAAATTTAACAATAACACGAGCTTACGACTTAAAATTTTTTTTCGAAATAATCGCAGAGACCACTTTTGTTCGCCAATCACTCTGAAGAAATTAAAAATAAAAAATTCCAAGGAACAGTTCTGAAGATATTCGCAAACATCCAGATTTTCGGCACTTTTTTATAAAACCTAACAGATCTCGAAAACCATTAGACCAAAAAATGTCTTACTGACACTATATAGAATGCCTTCAAAGATGAACCTTTCCGAAAAGCTGAGGCTTGTTCAACTTCAATTATCGGATGTCTGAATTTTTGCGAATATCTTCAGAACGGTTCTTTGAACAATTTTTTTAATTTGTTTAGCGTGATCAGCGACTCAAAACCAAACGAAACATGAGAGAACGCTATCGTCGGGTGCCCCGACTATAATATACCCTTTACTCAGCTAAAGGGAGTGCGAGGGAGATGGAGATATAAAACTTTGATCGGGCATAACTTTTTAACGAATGGTCCGACTTGACCTACATTTCGATAGGTATAAGTTATACCGTATAACTAAACACAACCAAATTGCATTTATACTTCTCCAAAATCTTTAAAAATGTGGGCGCCAGACGCATTTTAAAATCGTTTGAGCGAGATTGTAGGCGTTAGAGTGGGCGTGGCGCTCGGCTGAAATAAACTTGCGCTGCGTAGGAAGCCAAGGAATATGTGTGGGTATCCCAACTTTCTAGCTTTTGTAGTTTTCGATCTTAGCGTTCATCCACACAGACGGACAGACGGACATGGCTAGTTCGCCTCGGCTAGTGATCCTGATCAAGAATATATGTACTTTATGGGATCGGAAACGCTTTCTTCTACCTATTACATACTTTTGCATGAATACAATATACCCTTTTACTCTACGAGTAACGGGTATAATAATACGAAATTTAACATTTTGTAATTTTTAATTTAATAGGAATAATCTGCAGGGGTATATAACAAAAATAATATCAGAACTTTGGTTTATAGATTAAGCTTAACGTGACTGTTAAAAGTTAAAAAGTTATGACAATAAAGTTAAATGAAAATCCGATAATATTTTACACTGTAGAATCTATACATATTTATTTAAATAAAATAGTTACCAGTAATATGAAGCGCGGAGTTACATTCAATTATGCATATTGTCTCGGCAAGAAGCAAAACAACAATAAAAGTAATTACTCTTGGACACAATTTCAATAGAAACATGACTGCAGTCTTCTTAAAGAATTTTTTAATTTCGATGGATCCAATAATATTTAGGTACAACTTGTACTTTTTACATTAACAAACTCTTAGCTTTTCAAGTTCATTCCAAGATTTCACTTTTCTTTACAGCATTCGCTTATTGCCCTGAAAAGAAAATTGGTGATTAGAAATGGGAATTTCCACGTTCTGAAAAATTTAACGTTAAAAATAAGTGTGAGGGAGTAAATTTGTATGTTTTTAAAAGTTCTGAATTTGTTTTAAAGATGGTAAAATCCGATAGGAGTTATCCTCACAGTAAGTTGTAAAAGAAAAAAATGTGGAAATTAACCACTGCACTATGGGGAAAAGTCCACAGCCCCCCACCCATTTATTTTTATTATTCGGAAACATATTTATTTAGATAACAAATATAAGATAGGATATGATAGTTATACAATAAAAATTGTTTTTATCCTCTATCTTTACTTCAGCTTAGCCAGAATGTTGGGCTATGTTAGGATAACCCGGACGGCCCTCACGGGGCCACTCATAAGTCAATATGGCCCTTAGTTGTCCGGTTGATGTGTATGAACATGAACCTTGAGATTAGTTAAGAGGTGTTTATGTCCACAAGGATCGAGGTGTTTTTGGTGAAGACTCCCTGCTGGAGACGTCTCCTAGGGATACTAGTACTGAGGTACGGAGGTATCTTCTTCTTGCTCTTGATAGAGCCGGGCAATTGCAGATAAGATGTTCCAAGGTTTCGATAGCCCACGATTTAATGCATTTTCTGCAGATGCGGCTGTTGAGACTTCCGAGTATGGCTGGGTGTGATGCGGCCAGACAATGTCCTGTAAGAAAAACAGTCTGAAGTCTTTCCGTAGTAGCTGCAGTACATACTGGCTGAGTTTATCGATGCGCACTTTGCTAGTAATGTTGCTAGTATCGAGTGTATTGAAGTTTCCACAGATTTCCCTTTGACGTAGGCGTGCTTGTTGGATGACATGAGTCTCCCTACATTATTCCTGATGTGTAGCAGCTTTTCAAGTGTTTTGAGTATGACAATCCGAGAAGTCCTCTATTGGATTGGGATATAGCAAGTGCTTAGAAATGCCGATTATATTTCATATAGCCAAGGGGTGATCCTTTCCTTGGTCGCCTGTGACATGGCTGGAAATATTCCATCTAGTCTAGGTGCCTTATAGCCCATAAAGGAGTTGATTTTCGTAGTTGTTATTAGATCGTTTGGTGGGAGTTTTTCGCCAGTTGATATGTCCTTTTGCGTGCATCCTGGAAAGTGCAATTGCATATGTGGTGTTAGGGCCTCTTCACTGCCCTCAGTTTACTGTCCGTAGGTTTCTTCGAAAGCAGCTTCCGGAGTCTAGCCGTTTCCCGGACGTTCTCGATGCTGGAGCAGAAGTTTCTCCATAAGCTTCTTTGTTCCCTGCGTGATTCCTTCTTGTAATCCCTAAGTAGGATTTTGTATTCCTCGTTGATGATTTCATTGTCTCCCTTTTTGGCGATTTTGAAGAATTCTCGGAGGTTATTTCAGTAATATTCTAGAAGAGGGGCCTGTGCTCCGAAAATCGCGAAAAAATTATCCAGAATGGACCGCGATTTCTTAAGAATTTATGTGCGGAAGATTATCGGCGGAAATGCATGGTTCTCTTTGCAATTGCATTTTAAAGTTGCGTGTTGTGATATAAAAACAAGAGAGAACGCTATAGTCGGGTGTCCCGACTATCAGATACCCGTTACTCAGCTAAAGGAGTGCGACAGAGATAGATATATAAAATCTTTGATCGGGCATAACTTTTTAACGAATGGTCCGATTTGAAAAATTTCTTCTACATTCTACATTTCGATAGGTATTGATAGTCACAATAAAACTGCATTTTTAGTTTTCCAAAATCTTTAATGGTGTGGGCGCCAGACACCTTTAAAAAAATGGTGTAGGGCGATTGAGGGCGTTAGAGGGGGCGTGGCACCATTTTGAAATAAACTTGCGCTGCGTAGGAACTTCAAGAATATGCATGCAAAATGCCAATCCTCTAGCTTTTATAGTTTCCGAGATCTCAGCGTTCATACGGACGGACAGACGGACAGACGGACAGACGGACATGGCTAGTTCGACTCGGCTAGTGATCCTGATCAAGAATATATATACTTTATAGGGTCGGAAAAGCTTCCTTCTCCCTGTTACATACTTTTGCACGAATACAATATACCCTTTTACTCTACGAGTAACGGGTATAACAATGTAGCATTTTCTAGGATTTTGACGTGTTTTGCTATAAAAACAGATGAGCTTTTTATTCTACATCAAAATAATAAGCATTCAAAAAAATTAGCAGGCCAGACTCCACAACCGCGAAATAAATATCCTCGAGGGACGGCGATTCCTTAAGAACTTATGTGACGATGGATGACCAACTTATATCATATCATATCCTATCTTATAATTGTTTTTTAAATAAATATGTTTTCTATTAATAAAAAAATATTCTGAACATTTTTAGGGGGTTGCTTATAATGGGGTGGTGTTTATTAAAAAAAAACGAAATTCTATTAGTGCATAAGGGCGGTTCTTTTACAAACCGAACACCTTTTCTTGGATCACATTTTTGAATTGCCTGAAACCTTTTTTTACGTTTAATATTCAAAAAATAAACAAACACGTGTATCAGGATTTTTCAGATCAGATTTTTCCACAGTATTAACCAGGCATGATAATTTTACTGAACCAAATACTGATAGGAAGCGGGAAAAAACTAAACCATTGAGAGGAATATTGTTGATATTAAATTATTTACAGATTTCTATTGAAATTTTTTCCGTATAATAATGTTGGTTGATATGCCAAATGATCTGACAATAGCGCAGGGCGCAGGTACAAAATCAGCTTCGTCCATTAATGTCCATTTCATATCCAAGTGACACACGTTGACAGGTGACGACGCAAAGCCGCTTGTTCCAATAAGTTCGATATTTTTCAACTGGGCCACCTCCTAATTTTCTTACTTCTTCTTTTTACTTTCACCAGGTGCTTTTTATCTAGATTTACTTTGCTAGTGGTGCTGCCGTCGTCGAAGAACTGCTAGCAAAGTACGTACAGCTCGGTTTGGGTATCTCTCCCTCCTTCTTGCGCACAATTTCCTCGTAGGCGTTTAAGCCCCGGCTCAGATTCTGTTCACTAACATTATGTGCCGCCGCCAAAGCTGCAGCTACTGCTATCGTGGGTCGCGATGCTCAGTCTCTACTCCTTTCTCGCCCATTTTCTACGCTTTTTAACGCTAAGTATTTAACCTAACAAAAAGTCGTCCAAAACCAAAAACATCATTTAAAAATACGTCACAAAATTTATGGTGGCAAGATTTTGGTTATAGATTTTGGCAGTAATCATGCCTTACAAAAAAAATACACTTTAGAAATATATACCAAGCATTTCCGATATCAACCTAGTGAAATCCTTTTACAGAAATGGCTAAAATACACTCTTAAAGTCAAAATACTATTTACAAGGACTATACTGTACTGTAACAATGGATTATATTGCAGCATACGTTTGATTTCCTTTGTAAAATACAATTTAAACAAGAAAGGAAGTTAAATTCGGCAAGCCGAAGTTTATATACCCTTGCAGTTATAATAAGTACCCAAAGTTTGGTCCTCACACGATCGGTGCTGTTCCTGGGTTCCAAATATATTATTGCCTATGTTGTTGATATGGGGAGAATGGGGGGGAGCATACAGGTCAAAGTGTCTGATTGCATTCAACTTGGTGAATGCCAGCATGATTCCTGTCCCTGCTTTCTTCAAGCCGACGCACTACCTCCACGTGGTTCTCCCTGGATTGTCACTCAACAGCCGTTGAGTGGCAAACTAAAGCGCGCGACGAGAGTCCTAACTCTACAAACTAGGTTTTGGCGTAGGACTTGGAATCCACCCATGTAAAACACAATTTCAGTGAAGGAAGCAAGAGAAGCCTCGGAAAGGAACCGATCTAACGTTGACGACCATAGCAAGCGTAAAAAGGACAATGATTTGAGAGTATGCACCTGGAACGTACGAACATTGTACAGACCTGGTGCTGCTCAACAACTAGCAGATACCCTCAACAAATGTAGGGCTGACATCACTGCTATCCAGGAAATGCGATGGATAGGACAAGGCTGCATAAAGAAGAAGAACTGTGACATTTACTACAGCTGCCATCCAGAACGGCATGAATTTGGTTGTGGTTTCGTTGTAGGTGCCAGGCTGCGGCGCCGAGTCTCTCACTTTATGCCAACAAACGAGAGAATTGCAACGATCCGAATTACTGCCAAATTCTTTAACATCAGCCTGATATGCGCACATGCCCCAACGGAGGAAAAGGATGATGCCACCAAGGACGCTTTCTATGCGGAGCTCGACCGAGTTTATGGCCGCTGTCCTTCCCATGACATTAGAATTCTGATCGGCGATTTTAATGCCAAGGTAGGACGAGAAGACATCTTTGGTGCCACCATCGGGCGATTTAGTCTACATGAGGCCACCTCGAGCAATGGTCTCAGATTAATAGGCTTTGCAGCTGCGCATAATATGGTAGTTCGTAGTACTGGATTCCGTCATTTGGACATCCATAAGGCATCTTGGCTCTCTCCCGATCGACTGACCAGAAATCAGATTGATCATGTTGTGATCGATGCAAGGCACACATCTAATATACTCGACGTGCGATCCTGTCGGGGCCCCAACATCGACTCCGACCATTATCTTGTTGCAGCTAAGATTCGCACACGGCTATGTGTGGCGAAGATTACACGTCGAAGTGCGTTAAGAAGGCTGGACATCGGAAAGCTGCAATCACAACAGGCGAAAGATGCATTCTCCACTCACGTCTCGGGGCTATTAAGCCGAGCACCTTTAATACCTGAAGACATAAGCGATATGTGGGCGCTCATATCCCACTCCCTGCGAGCTTCGGCAGAAGAAGTGCTTGGATTCCAGCGTCTTCTAACAAGGAATCCATGGTACGATCAGGAGTGTCATGACGCAACAGCTGCAAAGGACGCCACTTACAGAAGAACACTGCAGGCTGGGGCGACACGAGCTATTGTGGATGTCTACAGGTCGAGAAGAAGAGACGAAAAACGCCTTTTCAGACGCAAGAAGAAAGAGCAGGAAAGGCGAGAGTGTGAGTGCATAGAGAGCAGCAGATGCAGGAATGAAGCACGTAACTTCTACCAGAGGGTCAAGCGTCTGACCCAAGGATTTAGGACTGGTGGAGTGGCGTGCAGGGACGATGATGGAAATCTTGTCACAGAAGCAGAGGTCGTGCTGAGGTTATGGAGGGATCACTTCTCGAGTCTGTTATCCGGCTCAAGCACAGACTCTGAAGACTATGATCGATCATATCGAAGTCAAGGATGCAATCCAACGGCTTAAAAACAACAAGTCTGCAGGTGCTGACGGCCTGCCGGCAGAATTGTTTAAGGCAGCTGGTGATATGTTGGTAGGGAGCATGCACCAACTAATCAGCAAGATATGGCTCACGGAGAGCATGCCCGAAGATTGGAACCTCAGCATGATCTGTCCCATCCTGAAGAAGGGTGATGCCACGGTGCGCACCAACTACCGCGGAATTAGTCTTCTTCCAGTTGCATACAAGGTCCTAACGAGCGTATTGTGTAAAAGACTGAAACCCCATGCTGAAGCACTGATTGGACCTTATCAGTGCGGGTTCAGGCCTGGCAAGTCCACTGTTGACCAGATTTTCACCTTGCGCCAAATCCTGGAGAAGTCTTACGAAAACCAGATCGACACGTACCATCTTTTTGTCGACTATAAGGCCGCATTTGATAGCCCCCGGCGAGATCGCCTATATGCCGCCATGTCTGAGCTTGGAATACCAGCAAAGCTGACTAGACTTTGCAGAATGACATTGAGCAACACCATCAGCTCTGTCAAGGTAGGAAGTGGCCAATCCGAAACCTTTACTACCAAGTGTGGCCTCAGACAAGGTGACTCGCTGTCTTGTATGCTCTTCAATATTCTAATGGAGAGTATTATAAGAAAGGCTGGTGTGCATCGGACGGGCACGATATTAACCAACAGATGTGTCCAGCTCCTTGGTTACGCTGATGATATTGATATCATTGGCCGCACCAAGCGTGATGTCACAGGAGCCTTCGGGGCTATTGAAAAGGAATCAGCCAAAGTAGGGCTAGCAGTGAATAGGGAGAAAACAAAGTTTATGGTGTGCTCTAGCAGAGAATCGCGGCGTCTTGATTCTCAGCTGACTGCGGAGAACTATAACTTTGGGTCCGTCAAGGAGTTCGTCTACCTAGGCACTGCTATAACAAGCACAAATGATGTCAGTCTGGAGATTAAGCGGAGAATAACACTTGCCAACAGGTGTTACTTTGGGCTCAGTAGGCAGTTCAATAGTAGAGCTCTCTCTCGACGCACAAAAACCACACTCTACAAGACGCTCATTCTTCCAGTACTTCTATATGGTGCGGAGTGCTGGACAGTGACGCATTCAGATGCAGCTGCTCTTGGAGTGTTCGAGAGAAAAGTTCTTCGCAAAATCTTTGGTCCAATCTGCGTGGACGATGTTTATCGCCTCAGATACAACCACGAGCTGTATGAGCTGTACGGTGATGTTGATGTAGTCAGCCGAGTGAAATCTCAAAGACTTCGCTGGCTGGGCCACATTGCCCGTATGGATGAAGACGCTCCGGCTCGAAAGGTGTTTGATGCGGTGATTGTTGGGACACGAAGGAGAGGACGACCCCGAACGCGTTGGCAAGATCAGGTGATGGAAACCCTGTCCACACTTGGTGTTACCAACTGGCGAAGGCGCGCCCAGGACAGAGACGCGTGGAGGCACATTGCGCTTCAGGCCGAGACCCGATAAAAGGGTTGTCATGGCCATATAATAAATAAATGTTGTTGATATGTTGATATTAAATTGTCCTACAAAGTTACAACAAAAAGTCGTCCAAAATCAAAAACCTCATATAAAAAAAGAGATAACGATATAGTCGAGGACTTCGATATCAATTTTTGCTCATAACTTTTTAATGAATGGTCCGATTTTAAAATTGTCTTCTACATTTTGGTAGGTATTTTTAAACACACCAAAATTGCGTTTATACATTTTCTTAATCTGTTAAGATGTGAGATATTTCATTTTATTTTAGATATTTTCATTATCGATCAATTTCGATAACAACCTAGTTATATTCTTAACTAAAATGCACTCTCAAAGGCAGAGGACTATTTACATTGACTATCGAGTACTGTAACAATTGATTAAATTACAGCAAACAGTTGATTCCGCTTGTAAAACACAAGTTAACAATTTGAATTTTAGGTTTGTTTATGTTTTTGAGCCAGTGTGGCCGGATTTAATCAACACTGAACCCTCACGGAATAATTGTCTGGAAAAAGTATTTTTTTTTTACCAGTTCTTCTTAAGTTGAGTACTAGCCGTTAGGGACTTATTACCTTTTTTGAACTATAAAAGATTCCTTCCAAGCAGACAGAAAATTTCATTGATTTATTGACATATTAAAACGGATTGTTAGAGTGCAACTATGAAATAGAGAACGGCATTAGTGCACCAACACAATGTATTTTCTAAACTTGTGTGTCAAAGCACGGCATCAAAAAATGATGGGGTTTTTTTTTTACTCATTTTTGATGTAAGTTGTTTGTATGCGGTGTCAAAAATTAGCTTAATTTATTGATGTAGTATGTGTGCGACCACCGCTTGTATTGTGTTGTCGTGATGATGCATGATTTGAATTTCTTGCTTTGGTAATACTCTAGTTTACGGGACTCGCCCCCGAATTTCATGAAAAAATTATCCTGATGGAAGAAGAAATCGCGGTCCAAAGGGGATTATATATTTTAACCTTTATTTATGTCTTGACCACCCAAATCCAAACAACAAGATTGAATTTATTTTTCTCAGCGACACAATAATCCGTGTTCAGCATATTTGACATTTGCATTGGCTATGTAAACGAAGCACCAAAAATAGTGTGCAAAAATGTAGGGCAGTGAAGCAACACTGTAAGTTTTTGAGAGTGTGGTTTTCCACCGCATGTTTATACCCGTTACTCGTAGAGTATAAGGGTATATTGTATTCGTGCAAAAGTATGTAACAGGGAGAAGAAGGCGTTTCCGACCCTATAAAGTATATATATTCTTGATCAAGATCACTAGCCGAGTCGAACTAGCCATGTTCGTTTGTCCGTCTGTCTGTCTGTCCGTATGAACGCTAAGATCTCCGAAACTATAAAAGCTAAAAGCTAGCAGATTCTTGGAGTTCCTACGCAGCGCAAATTTGTTTCTGATGAGGGCCACGGAAAAGTAAAAATGCAGTTTTATTGTGTTTATCAATTCGGTTCATTCGTTAAAAAGTTATGCGCGATCAAAGTTTTATATCTCCATCTCCCTCGCACTCCCTTAGCTGAGTAACGGGTATCTGATAGTCCCAATATACCCGACTATAGCGTTCTCTCTTCTTTTGTGTGTTGTCTGTGTAACACTCAAAAATGATGCGGTGTTTTAACACCGCAACTGCATAGTAGGCGGTGTTAGTAGTGGCACCAGTGGCATCAGGCACCAGTGCCGTTCTCTGAGTTGTACCAATGAGGAGTTGCTCATTCTTAGAGCCGTATTCCACTAAGCTGCTTAGCTCGTCTGGTGGCGCCGGTCTGTCCTGTGCCATGTAGCTGAAGTCTACCAAAAGGCGCTGCTCCTCGCTTTTTAGCATCACAGTTGTCAAGGCTATGACGACGGGCCCTTTCTCCAAAAAATCAGGAGCTACGCCGACGCGAGTCGACTTTTTTTAAGATTGCGCTGCAGCACTATTAATATCATGGGTGGCTGGCTCATCTCCACTCGACGGGTTGGCTATAACCGTCAGGTCACCGTCCTCCGATTCGACTAGAGCAAGTCCTGGGCGGCATCCATTATGTCTTTTAGACCTAGGTCCTTCTCCACCTCGCTTGCCTGCAGGTTGTGCACGCTCTTGTGGTCGAGGTGTCTCTTCTTGGGTACAGCAGGTCCTCCGCCTTCTTATTGATTTGGAGAACCACGCTTTCGCTCCTCTCGTTGGGTAGAATATCGTTGCAGAATCTTCCAATTCGACGTTGGGACGTCTGGATTCTGCCGTTGAAGTAGCTTCATCGCCCGATCCCTTTGGATTCCGATGGGGAAGAGGACTTTTGACTTCGGTACGGATGAGAATAATTCCCTCTCCAAAACCTCTAGCTTGGCGACCTCCCACAACGCCTCCAGTTGGCAGACCGATTGCGTCAGCCACTTCCTGGTCGGTTCGTCATTGCACTTCAGGATCCTGACACCGTTCAAGCACTCTGCACCACTGTCATCTTTACATTCTCGTCGCTCCTGTCAATAAGTGCCACGATTAGGTGTCGGTTGACTACATCACTGACCCTGGCCTTCCTGTTGTGCCTCCCTGCTAATTTGTGTCTTGGGCACGCGTTTCCGCTTGCTCACCGAAATGTCCTTGGCGGCACTCTCGTGTGAGCTTTGCCTTTTGTTGGCAAGCATCTCTTCCACCTTGTTCGCAAATCAGCCCGTCGATGCCATCGCAGGTTTGCTTGCGAATTGCAGGCTTCCGTCCTCAATCCTTTGATCTGCCCAGGCTAGATTTTCGTTCTCTTTTTCACAGAGCGGCCTAACTTTTCCTGAGATGTCATGGCAGTAGCATTGTTGCTCAGATAACCTGCTCCCGTCATCGCAGGGGTTCGACCACTGGCGACACGCAAAGATGATTGCTCCTGCCGTGCCCGCCGATGGTACCAGTCGACGTTTGGGCTGAAATTTCGCCCTGATTTAATTCTTCTCGCCGTCCATACTGGTTCGTTTTTCAGGGGAACCATCCACTTGCCCTTTTTGCCTACCGCCAGGCACCACCAACCATGGCCACTGTTTCAAGGAGTCGCCTTAGTTAGACACTGCATACCCTGCATTATTGCAGTGTCCACTGCCCAGCCGGCACCCTCGTGGAAAATTCAGCAGAAAATTAAAAATTTGGTGATGTTTTTTTTAAGGGGCAAACACGGAAACAAGTTATGATAAAACTTGTTTCTCTATTATACAGAAGTTCTCAAAAGACTTAAAACTTAACTTTTAAACATTAAAAATTGTTAAAAGACTAGTAGACGATGAGAAAACATGAATTCCATAAGGATCCGATAAGAGTGAGAGAAAATCCCTACTTGCTGCGACGTGTTTTCATAGAAAAAAGCCAAGGCCTTGTTGAAAAATTTAGATATTTTAAAAATTAAAAATGGCTCTAACTTTTTACAAAAACCGATTGTAACTAGAACATATATTAAAATAAAAAAATAAAATTTTTGTGGGGGCAATGGCTAAAAATTGTTGTAAAATCTTAATTTGTTTTTATTTTTAGGAAATAAAAAATTTATTTTGTTTAAAAATTTTATTTTAAAGAAGCGGTTTTAGAGAAATTAATGCAAAAGACATGAAGTCAATCGGATGCATATAATTGGAGATACAAATTTTCAATGAGAGGGTACTTTTTCAAAATTCACAATTTTTGGCAAACTTAAATAAATTCTATCTAAAAAAATAATTTTTTTTTTCGGGTAAATCTTGGTACACTTTTTTACTTATTTTCCGAATAGTACGTGTAAAAAAAGTTTAAGGCAAATCAAAAATGTGACCCAATAAAAGGTGTTCGGTTTGTAAAAGAACCTCCCATGTGTTGAAATACAATATATAAAGCAAAGGTAGAACGTTTGCAAACATTGAAATCTTTTTTTCAAGAAAACATTTAGGGTATTTAATTGCGTTGCAAAGGTGTAACATTTAAAATGTACCTTTTTTTCAAAAATCGTTGCAATATATTGACAAGAAAAGGTTAACTTCATATTTATACCCGTTACTCAGGTATATTGTATTTGTGCAAAAGTATGTAATAGAAGGAAGCGTTTTCGACCCTAAAAAGTATATTAATTCTTGATCAGGATCACTAGCCGAGTCGATATAGCCATGTCCGTCTGTATGAACGTTGAGATCTCGGAAACTAAAAAAGCTAGAACGTTGGGATTAACCATACATATTCTGGGGCTTCCTATGCAGCGCAAGTTTGCTTCAGCCGAGGACCACGCCACCTCTAAAGTCCACAAATACCTTTAACGATTTTAAAAGGAGTCTGGCGGCCAGACCTTTTAAGATTTCGGAAAAGTAAAAATTCAGTTTTATTTATTTTTCAAATCAGACCATTCTTTAAAAAGTTATGCGCGTTCATTTTTTTATTCTTGCAGAGGGTATTATGATTTCAGTCAGAAGTTTGCAACGCAGTGAAGGAGACGTTTACGACCCCATAAAGAATGTATATTCTTGATCAGCATGACAAGACGAGTCGATCTAGCCATGTCCGTCTGTCCGTCCGTCTGTCCGTCCGTCTGTTTGTCCGTCTGTCCGTCCGTCTGTCCGTCCGTCTGTCTGTCTGTTTCTACGCAAACTAGTCTCTCAGTTTTAAAGCTATCGGGCCCAAACTTTCCCAAAAGTCTTCTTTCTATTGCAGGTAGTATATATGTCAGAACCGACCGGATCGGACAACTATATCTTATAGCTCCCATAGGAAGGATCAACAAAAAAAAGTAAAAAAAATTCAGCTTTAGGGTTTTTTTTAGAAATATTACCTTCTACTTTTGGGAATACTATTTTTTAAATATTTTTGAATTTCGAATAAAATTTTTAAAAAAATCGGATGACTATTTCATATAGCTGCCATAGGAATGGTTGGAAAATTAAATGGAAATAAATAGGAAAAAAATTATATCTTTGTTGATTTTTATTAGATTATTTTCTTCTCTGGGATATGGCTTTTCTTTAACATTTCAAAATTTCGAATAAAATTTAACAAAATTCGGACGGCTATATTATATAGCTGCAATAGGAAGGATAAAAAAATAATGCCAAAGTAATACGAAAGCAGCTAAAATTTTGATTATTGTAACATATACGCAAGTTAATATAAATTTAATGTTTTTGTAAATGAATAGGAATGATCTGCAAGGGTATATAAGCTTCGGCAGGCCGAAGCTAGCTTCCTTTCTTGTTTATATCTCCACCTCCCTCTCTTTCCCTTTAGTTGAGTAACGGGTATCTGATATTCGGGACACCCGACTACAGCGTTCTCTCTTGTTTTGGTATTGCTTGATGAATTTTGAGGAAAATTGAAATGCAAGGGAGGCTTTGCCTAAAATAAAATTGACATACATATGTACATAAAATAATCCCCCTTTTTTATATGAGAAGTCCGTGAAATCTTAGGCGTTAAATGGCTGTTGATTAACGTTGATTACTTGTATTGTAGTCATTCTTATTTGATTTTACCAAAAATTTGGGTAACCCGCGGAATTTTCAGCTGATGGGTGCCAACTTCTTGGTCAATAATGACATTTTAATATTGTCTTATCTAAGCCCTCAACTAAATATCCAAAAAATCGATAATAAAACCGCGAATTCTTTGGCATATGTTTGCTATATATTGCAAATTTTTGTTGGAACTGCTTACACTTTTTAAACGTTTGCAACGAATTGAATACTCTAATTGTTTTTTTACAATATGTTTTAGAAATGCCCTGTGAAGGTTACCCACCCAAACGGTTTATAACTTTTTCGAGTCCATTCCAGTGTATGATTATTTTTTTTATCAAATACTGAGTTTTTTTTCTTTTGCATTTTCATTTGCTGGCTGAAATCCAAATGACAATGGTTCTGCGCAAATTCTAGATTTAGTTAAAAGATCTCTGTTGAGATCACGAATTAAAACCAAATTTTTGTAAGTCCCTGTTAGGGCAGTCAGATTGGCAAATAGATCTGAGAAGCAAGTAGTACGATCTGGTCTATAGGCACAGCCAATAAGAGTGTTTGCGAATGTGTTCCTCTTACTTCTGGCTTACGCTTGCTGACAAGTAATATTACATTTAAATTGTTTACGAACAAAAAAAACAACACCATTGGTATGATTTATCTATCAGAACGAAACTGATTGTAATCAGCACAACAAATATATGAACTACTAATATCGGACGTTAACCAAGTTTCGGAAACACAGATGATATCTACTTTTGAATTTTCGAATAGGTACCTCAACTCATCAATCTTATTAGTCACACTTTGCGCGTTTATGTGACATTCTTTCAGACCAGTACTGAACCAGTGAAGGAGACGTTTCCGACCCCATAAAGTTTATACATTCTTGATCAGCATGACAAGACGAGTCGATCTAGCCATGTCCGTCCGTCCGTCTGTCCGTCCGTCTGTCCGTCCGTCCGTCCGTCTGTCCGTCCGTCTGTTTCTACGCAAACTAGTCTCCTAGTTTTAAAGCTTACGGGCTCAAACTATCCCAAAAGTCTTCTTTCTATTGCAGGTAGTATATATGTCGGAACCGACCAGATCGGACAACTATATCTTTTAGCTCCCACAGGAAGGATCGAAAAACAAGAAAGGAAGCTAGCTTCGGCCAGCCGAAGCTTATATACCCTTGCAGATCATTTCTATTCATTTATTATATTTTAGCTGCTTTCGTATTACTTTGGCATTAATATTTTGATCCTTCCTATGGCAGCTATTTGTTAAATTTAATACGAAATTTTAAAATGTTAAAGAAAAGCCATATCCCAGAGAAGAAGAGAATGTAATAAAAGTCAACAAAGATATAAGTTTTTCCTATTTATTTCCATTTAATTTTCCGACCGTTCCTATGGCAGCTATATGATGTAGTCATCCGATTTTTTAGAAATTTTATTCGAAATTCAGAAATATTTAAAAAATAGTATTCCCAAAAGTATTTTTACGTATTTTTTTTCGATCCTTCCTATGGGAGCTATAAGATATAATTGTCCGATCCGGTCGGTTCCGACATATATACTACCTGCAATAGGAAGAAGACTTTTGGGAAGTTTGAGCCCGATAGCTTTAAAACTGAGAGACTAGTTTGCGTAGAAACAGACAGACAGACGAACATGGCTAGATCGATTCGTGTTGTCATGCTGATCAAGAATATATATACTTTGTGGGGTCGGAAACTTCTCCTTCACTGCGTTTCAACCTTCTGACTGAAATCATAATACCCTCTGCAAGGGTATAAAAAACGTAAAAAATTCTAGCTTTGGTGTTTTTTGAAATATTACCTTCAAATTCTGAATTTCGAATAAAATTTTTTAAAAATCGGATCATTATATCATATGGCGGCAATAGGAACGGTCGGAAAATTAAATGGAAATTAATAGGAAAAAAATTATATCTTTGTTGACTTTTATTACATTCTCTTCTCCTCTGGGATATGGCTTTTCCTTAACATTTTAAAATTTTGTATTAAATTTAACAAAATTCGGACGGCTTTATTTTATAGCTGCAATAGGAAGGATCAATAAATTAATTCCAAAGTAATACGAAAACAGCTAAAATTTGGATTGTTGTAACATTTACGCAAGTTAATTTAAATTTAATGTTTTTTAAATGAATAGGAATGATCTGCAAGGGTATATAAGCTTCGGCTGGCCGAAGCTAGCTTACTTTCTTGTTTTCCATAAAATTCAAATTTCCATGGTAAAATTTATTGAACTTTAATATTCTTGTAATATGTTCTTTAACTACAAACAATCGATAACTTTAAGTTGAATATTTGCAACCCTGAAGTTTTGCTAGGGCCGCAAAGTTTGTTGACCGATCAGAAACGGAAAATAGTTAAATAAGCTTAATTATTCGATACTTATACCCTTGCAGAGGGTATTATAATTTCAGTCAGAAGAAGTTCAACGCAGTGAAGGAGAGGTTTCCAACCGAACTTGATCAGCTCCAATAGCCAAGTTCATCTAGCCATGTCCGTCTGTCCGTCTGTTCGTTTCTATGCGAACTAGTCTCTCAATTTTAAAGCTATCGGGATGAAACTTTCCTAACAGTCTTCTTTCTATTGCAGATAGTACATATGTCGGAGAGAGCCGGATTCCAGGGATTCCAGATTCTGCGAGCCTATTTAAAATTTTGTTTTTAAGTGTCAAAAATCAAACGCCTACTCCCTACAAAGTTACAATGAATTTTCTAATATTTGTTTGATTATTCCTATGGGAGCCTCAAGATATAGTTGTCCGATCCGGCTCGCTCCGACAAATGTACTAACTGCAATAGAAAGAAGACTTTTGGGAAAGTTTCATTGCGATAGCTTTAAAACTGAGAGACTAGTTCGCATAGAAACGGACAGACGGACATGGCTAGATGGACTCGGCTATTGGTGCTGATCAAGAATATATATACTTTATGTGGTCGGAAACGTCTCCTTCACTGCGTTGCAAACATATGACTGAAATTGTAATACCCCTGCAAGGGTATAACAAGAAAGTCCAGCCGAAGCTTATATACCCTTGCAGATCATTCCTATTCATTTATAAAAACATTAACATTTAGGGGAGAAGGAGGCAAAAATAGTAAAAACGAGGACGGAAGGTAACTTCGGCAAGCCGAAGTTTTAATACCCTTGCAGATTTCACCCTATTGTTCCTATGGGAGCTATAAGATATAGACGTTCGATCGGCACGCGCTTTTACCCTGATCAAGGTACGCACAAAAAAATACGATTTCGAAAGTTTCATGGGAATAGCTTATATTCTGCGCGAAATATCCTGAAAAACGACAACTTTTGACCGATTTCACCCTATTGTTCCTATGGGAGCTATAAGATATAGACGTCCGATCGGCACGCGCTCTTACCCTGATCAAGGTATGCGTAAAATATTAAGATTTAGAAAGATTCTTGTCAATAGCTCTTACACTTAGCGAAATATCTTCATTTTGTGAAAGCTATATCCGATTGTTCCTATGGGAGCTATAGGATATAGACGTCCGATCGGGTCGGCTTTCAAACTTGATCTGCGTACACATGTTTTAGGACGACTGTGAAAGTTTCAAGGCGCTAGCTTTTAAACTGAGCTCGCAAACGGTATTGAAACAGACGGACAGACGGACGGACGGACAGACGGACAGACGGACATGGCTATATCGACTCCCCTATTGATCCTGATCAAGAATATATATACTTTATGGGGTCGGAAACGTCTGCTTCACTGCGTTACAAACTTCTGACCAAAATTATAATACCCTCTGCAAGGGTATAAAAAAAACAAGAGGGAAGGCTATAGTCGGGTGCCCCGACTATCAGATACCCGTTACTCAGCCAAAGTGAGTGCGAGGGAGATGGAGATAGAAAATTTTTAATCTGGAATAACTTTTTAACGAATGGTCCGATTTAAAAAATTTCTTCTACATTTCGATAGGTATTGATAAATGCAATAAAACTGCATTCTTTTCCAAAATCTTTAAAGGTGTGGGCGCCAGACACTTTTTAAACTCGTTTATTGTGGGCGTTAGGCGATTGTGGCCGTTAGAGGGGGCGTGGCCCCCGGCTGAAACAAACTTGCGCTGCGTAGGAAGCCAAAGAATATGTGTGGGTAATCCCAATTCTCTAGCTTTTGTAGTTTATGAGATCTCAGCGTTCATCCGGACGGACAGACGGACAGACGGTCAGACGGATGGCTAGTGACTTCGGCTTCCTTCTACCTGTTACATACTTTTGCACGAATACAATATACCCTTTTACTCTACGAGTAACGGGTATAAAAAGGAAGCATAGTATGTGGAACAATCTGTCTGGGGCTGTAATAGTAGATGTAGTAATTCGCTGAGTAATATAATATTCCTTAGATTATAAAAAAACCAAATTAAATTGTCATAAATGAGGTCCTCCGCATTAAAAAGCTATAACCGCATTTTTATATCATGGGAAAAGGTTAAAAAGAAAAACACATAATTTTATTCGATTTTTGATCATCAAATTGGTGGCCAACGAGTCCAATAAAATCTTTTACCCTATACCGTTAACAGTGAAAGTAAGTTTCGTACTGTTTTTACCCCGGTACTGGGGCTAGACTAGTTTAAAAAGTATGTTGACATTTTGTAACGTTCCTCTAAGGCTTTGCAATTTACTTTAAAATGATGTAGAAAAAAATATGTTGCCATAAGAACAGCCTTTCTGATGATACCAGTCTCATTCCGATAACTCTTTATTTGTAGCTGCTATGTCTATCCAAACTTTTTTACTTTTTTTACTATTCTTGCCCCCTTCTCCACTACTTGCGTATATGTTACAATAATCAAATTTTAGCTGCGTTCGTATTGTTTTGGCATACATTTTATGATCCTTCTTATGGCAGCTATATAATATCGAAATTTTGAAATGTTAAAGAAAAGCTATATCCCAGAGCTGAACAGAATGTATTTGAAATCAACAAAAATGCCTATAATTGTTTTCATATTAATTTAAAATTTAATTCGAAATTCAGAAATATTCAAAAAAGAAGATTAGAAGGTATTATTTCAAAAAACACCAAAGCTAGAATTTTTTTTTGTACTATTTTTTTAAGATTTTTTCTATGGGAGCTATATGATATAGTGGTCCGATCCGGCCGGTTCCGACATATATATTACCTGCAATAGAAAGAAGACTTTTGGGAAAGTTTGAGCCCGATAGCTTTAAAACTGAAAGACTAGTTTGAGTAGAAACGGACAGACGGACGGACAGATGGACATGGTCAGATCGACTCGTCTAGTGATGATGATCAAGAATATATATACTTCATGAGGTCGGTAACATCACCTTCACTGCGTTGCAAACTTCTGAATAAAATCATAATGCCCTCTGCAAGGGTATACAAATGGATAATATTGCTTTAGGTATCAAGATTATTGGTTAAATCAATTATCTCCAAAGATTATAAAATGAAAGACCGTTTTTTAAGGGGATACGACTACAGTAAGAGCTAGAGCAGCCAAATTTTTGCACAGTATTCCATTGGGGATCTTACCGCCCACTAAGATCCGACATGTCCCCCCCAGTGGCCCCAATCAGCTCCAGCATTATTATTTGGTAGTTCAAAATTTGGTCTATTTGATTGCTTAACTTCTAAAGTGGTTGGAATTTTGAAATTTGGATTTTGCCGAATTTTAGGTTTTGAAAAGGCCTTATTAGAAACGTAAATGAAATTTCGATATCCCCCATAATTTGGGGGCTACATGTAAAGTTAACTTATCGATTTAAAAAACAAACAAGATGATTTTTGGATCATTAGCTTTCTATGGCCCAAATGCTTAAGTTTAATTTTTCAAGTTTTTAACATTTTTTTTTAGTATTTCTAAAGAATTTATTAAGATTTTCTTAGTTATTGCGTCGCATTTTGCGACAGCCAGCCGAGAGAGCGAAACCCAGAGAGCGGTTGCCGAGAGCGCAACAGCCAAGGAAATTGATGAGGGGGAGGGGGAAGTGCTGTGTGGAAAGGGGAGGGGCGGCAAGGGGCAATTTAAGTTAAAATTTGTTTTGGATTTTAAAATCTTATACTGCTGCTCCGATCAATATGATTTTCGATCAATAGTCAGTTCTGTGGATCAAGTGCTTAGGTTTTTTTTTCAAAGAGTATTTTTCATTTTGTAGCAGAATTAAGAGCCATTTTTAAAGTCGGCCATGAAAGAAAATAGACAAACTTACTACATATTCTGTAAGAAAAGGCAAAATCTTAAAATTCGAATTTCAGAACACGTACGGAAGATTGAACTGTAAGAAATCAAATACGTTACTTCTTTAGATATTTATGCATGTAGGTATGTATATTTGGATATGTTTTGATTTGTATTGTGTGTGTTTTTATTTGAAAGTAGATGATGTGTTTAAATACAAATAAAATGATCACCTTCCTTTCAGCCAATGCTCAATCTTTCTAAGTTATTTGTAAAGCTTAAAACTTATAATTATCGATCATATGCGGGAACCTGGAAAAATAAGTTACTTCGCTACTTTTGTATGGGATGCGTGCTTGTATAAAAATGTTCATTTTATTCAAAACTAGAAATTTGAAAAAACAAATACCAATTTACAAACAAATATATTTGTGCGCTCAATAAAATTGCATTGATAACATTGTAATTTTGGTTAAAAAAAACTCTCTTAGCTCACATTTTGATCATTTTTTTTTTAGTTTATTTTAGATCCCCCATTTTACGACCTATTTGGGCAAAAATTTAAATTATGTGATCCCCTCCAGAAATTTTAAGTACGCCTATGTGCTAAGCACAAGCCAAAAAAGGTTCTTTGTTTTTCTAACACATCATGAAATGTTAAGATTGGCCATTAGATCCCTCAAAGTTATGAAATGGGACACGATTGCAGATAAAAGGTAAGAATGTAATCGAAGCAAAAGTATTTACGGGATCCGCGAAGGGGAAAACAGGATCCTATTAAAACCGTCCGGTCTGCCGATTCAATTTAAGAGGCTACAATTCCCTCTAAAAGTTTGCTTTGCAATAACTATAAATTAATCGCAGGGGCAGACTTGGAAGCTGGCTGGACTAGATCTTAGAGAAGATTGCTTTTCTCATTAGCTCTGCCAGTAGCCTTATTCTCGATCCTTAAGGATCTTCTAAAAATGTTGTTTACACAGAAGTTTTAAAGTAATCATATTTTAAAAAACCCCACAATTTTTCTGGAAATAAGAAAGTCCTGACAACCATACTCCAAACTAATTTTAAGCGAACGAAGTCGCCTCGGGTATAGCTTAGTTGAATATAACTCAAAAAAATATTAAATTTTTTTAAAATTAATTTTTTTAAAAGTAAATAGCAATACATTTTTTCATTGTTCTTTATCAGCTACAGAATTCAAAACCATTTAAAAACAAGAAATTAAGCTAGCTTCGACTATTTCACATAGAAACGTACAGACGGACATGGTTAGATGGACTCTGCTATTGGTGCTGATCAAGAATATATATGTATAATTTATGTGGTCGAAATCGTCCCTTCACTGCTTTACAAACTTCTGACTGACTTCCTTCCCCTGCAGGGAAATAATAAAGTTTAATTCATTATGAATAAAAAAACAAGAAAGGAAGCTAGTTTCGGCCAGCCGAAGCTCATATACCCTTGTAGATACCTATAGTTTAATGCTCACTGGATCGGTCCTATTTAAAATGTTGTTTTTAAGTTGTCAAAAATCAAAACGCACACTTCCTACAAAGTTACTACGTATTTTCCTATATTTGTTGATTTATTCCTATGGGAGCCTTAAGATATAGTGGTCCGATCCGGCTCGCTCCGACATATGTACTACCTGCAATAGAAAGAAGACTATTAGAAAAGTTTCATCGCGATAGCTTTAAAACTGAGAGACTTCGCATATTTCGCATAGAAACGGACAGACGGACATGGCTAGATGGACTCGGCTATTGGAGATGATCAAAAATATATATTCTTCATGTGGTCGGAAACGTCTCCTTCACTGCGTTGCAAACTTCTGAATTAAATTATAATACCCTCTGCAATGGTTTAAAAATTGGGAATCGGTGAGCGCACAGAGGTTATTCATCGTTCCGAAAATATACAAAAAACCTTTTTCGAAAAAGTGCCAAAAATGCCAATTTGTGACCGCTATAACTCCGGTAGAACTCAAAATTTGTGCAAAACCGTTCAAATGAAGTTCTTATTTTGTCGTTGTGAACAGGAAAAGTCAACTAGTTCGTTGAAAATCTGACTTTCGGAACAGGGGTTGCCCACTAGAGAGATTTTGACACATGTGTTATCTGTTTATATTGTTAATCGTTTTTGTATTGTCTTAAAGTAGTATATTTTTAACCAAAGTGTCCGTGTTTTGTGGAATATATCTAATCTGCTATGACTCGCAAGACAAAAGTAAGTCTGTAAATATATATATTATACAAATTTATTAATTTTATTTGCCCGTTCCTGCCCGTTCTATCTTTCCCCTACTGCTAAAGACGACGTTGAGTTCAGTCATAGCACGGTGCTCGACATTTGTATCGCAATAATCGGAGTAAAGAAGCTATATATAATTACATTTTGGATAAACTTAGCACCAAGGAGCTCAACCTGGAAATCATAATCACTGTAAATTATAAATAAGGCGTCATTCCATTCTTCGTTGAGTCAGTTTCAGCAGGTGTTTTATGCAGATCCGGATTAATGTCATTAAGGGTCTTCATGTTCTCAATGTAGAGGACCTCATCACTGCCTGTCGTTTTTACGTGGACTATTAGACTTTTTGACGTTTCATGTGCATGGCTGCTTTAAAAATCTCGTAGATTGTTTTAGTCAACTGTGCGTGCAGATAGATTGCAGTGGGCGAATCTGTGCCAGAAAGCTGGCATTTCGTTTCACGCCGTAGTGCACCGACAGTACGCATCAGTTAACCTCGTCTTCAAGTCTAACGAACTTGATAATTATTATAGGGCGTTTCACCCGGAAGATATCTCGAATTCTTGGGGTAGGTATAACTTGAAGGGCAAGTTATTCTTCGCCCTGATTAAATGGTACCCCATGTGGAGATCACAAGCTACCCTTTCATTTTGCTGAAACTTTAAAAATGGTTATAATTGACGAAAAATAAGTTAACTGCTACAGCACGAACTCTTTAAACAGTCACATTTCAGCAGTGGTGTGATCGTGCAGTGTGAGTGGGGACCACAGCTGACCTGTTTCTCCTATAATTGACGAAAAATAAGTTAACTGCTACAGCACGAACTCTTTAAACAGTCACATTTCAGCAGTGGTGTGATCGTGCAGTGTGAGTGGGGACCACAGCTGACCTGTTTCTCCTATAATTCTTGGCTTTGTAGTGTCACGCTTCTCTGGACTCAATACAGAAATTTCCGCATTTTTGTCGCTTTCCACCATTTTTGCGACGTTTTGAGTGTATTCAGTGATTTAAGTGGTTTTCACGACGCGAAGTAAATAGTTATACCCGTTACTCGTAGAGTAAAAGGGTATATTGTATTCGTGCAAAAGTATGTAACAGGGAGAAGGAAGCTTTTCCGACCCTATAAAGTATATATATTCTTGATCAGGATCACTAGCCGAGTCGAACTAGCCATGTCCGTCTGTCCGTCTGTCCGTCTGTCCGTCTGTCCGTCTGTCCGTCCGTATAAACGCTGAGATCTCGGAAACTATAAAAGCTAGAGGATTGGCATTTTGCATGCATATTCTTGGAGTTCCTACGCAGCGCAAGTTTATTTCAAAATGGTGCCACGCCCCCTCTAACGCCCTCAATCGCCCTACACCATTTTTTGAAAGGTGTCTGGCGCCCACACCATTAAAGATTTTGGAAAACTAAAAATGCAGTTTTATTGTGACTATCAATACCTATCGAAATGTAGAAGAAATTTTTCAAATCGGACCATTCGTTAAAAAGTTATGCCTGATCAAAGATTTTATATATCTATCTCCCTCGCACTCCCTTAGCTGAGTAACGGGTATCTGATAGTCGGGGCACCCGACTATAGCGTTCTCTCTTGTTTTATTTCATCATGTGCAGACTAGCCTAAGTAGTCTGCACATGATTTGTTGACGCTAATTGTTGGCCGTACAAGTAGCGAACTCCGAAAAAAACCAATAAAAACGGAGCTTGAGGTATAGCACGTCTTTCTCTTGACCGGTTTCTCGAGTTGCGCCAAACCCATTTTAGTTCCAATTTGCAACTATAACTAAAATTTCCCATTTTCAAAGTTGGTCGACCTGTAATTCAGTAAAAACGCGTAATAATAGGAAGCCTATAGGCATATATTCATCCGTCGTAGAGGATCATATCGATACAAATAATCAGCTTGAACAGCTAGACTGCGTTTGGCGAAACGTTGAAAGTATCATCCGATGCGTTTTTTTTTAAGGTGACGGACAGACGGACATGGCTAGATGGACTCGGCTAGTGACCCTGATCAAGAATATATAGTCGGAAACGCTTCCTTCTACCTGTTACATACTTTTGCACGAATACAATATACCCTTTTATTCTACGAGTAACGCAATTTCTTGGAATTCCTAGTTTGTTTCAACCGAGGCCCACAATCGCCCTAAACGATTTTAAAAGGTGTCTGGCGCCCACACCTTTATAGATTTTCAAATGTAGAAAAAATTTTCAAATCTGACCATTTGTTATAAAGTTATTCGCGATCAAAATTTTATATTTCCATCTCTTTCGCACTCTCTTTAGTTGAGTAACCGTTATCTGATAGTCAAAGCACCCGACTATAACGTTCTCTCTTGTTTTAAATTAATATACCCAAAGGAACTGGAAGGTCTTAGTAGAGTTTATGATAATTATCATTATTAACTCAACTTACGTAATGTGGATGCAACTGCACAGATCATAGATACTCAACTAAAGCATCACCAGAAACGAACTGTTTTTGACTATTTGCTCGCTACGTAAACGCGCTAGCTCAGAGAAGTTGTGTGTTCGTCCTTCAAATTTGTATTGCGAGACTGCACGTGACCCAAACAAATGCAAGATATCCGATTGGGACAAATCGGAAACATTTATTAGTTTTAATTTCGGTGGAATTGGTTTGATCGTCAGCTGGCTGTGGGGGCTCGCCTGGTCGACGTTGCGTCTTCCTCGGCTCATTATTACTGCGTGCTTTCGGCGGCGTCCTTCGACTACGGCGTCGCTGCTCTCCGGCTCCTCGTGCTCCTCGATGACTCCTGCGGCGTCGTTCCTTTACGGCGTCTCTCCGGTTTTGCACGGCTTGTAGGACTCAAAGAGTTGCGCAACCTTACTGTCGAGGATAATCGTGAGATCACCTGCATCGCAAGACTCCCGGAAGTTGGTCTGGCTCTCGTCAGAAATACTATGGCCCGGCAGGTCAAACCTAAAGACTCAGCCTTATCGCAAGTCCACTGTATCCCCAGACAATTGGCACCAACTCTTGATCCGCACTCACTTTGCCGATAGCTCCTCTTTCTCTAGCTCTCCTATGTTCTCCAATCCAATCTGTGCGTCCTACAGATCTCACCGTTGCAGTCTCAGCCTTGTAGCATCAGCGTCAACGGTACTCTCGCGGCTCGCACTCGATTGAATCCAATTAAACTGTTGACCGTATACTCTCGCTCGCGTATCTTGATTGACTGCCTGTCGCACTTTACGTCGCGTCTTTCAACCAAAACGTCTAGTGCCTCCTAACAGCATACTCCGAAGAACTGCCGCGCCAACTTCAACTGACTGCTTAGAGCTGCACTTGCGCCGCCTCTTTATAGGCTGTGGCGGTCCCGTTATTTTCCTTTTTGTGCACGGCTAGCATCGGATCCAATGTCCACATGTGTCCCGTTAGTTCCCTTCGTGAACGGCTCGTTTGGGGTCCAAGGTTCACAGATGTCCCGTTAATTCATGGTGCATCCTTTTTGTGCTGGTCCAAAGTCCAAAGATTTGGCGGCGAGGGTCCAAGGTCCAGCGCTGCACAATTATTTCACGGTCTCTCCGGGTGCAAGGTCCAGTATTTACCTGGATTCAGCAACATTCTCGCAGCTGTTGTTTGGGGGTTCTACTACCTCGAGATTAGTGGGGAGTTTTATGACTCCTCACACACCATAACCAACAAAATGCTGTCAATCAGGTTTTATTAGCCACTGGTCTGGTAGACGTACTCGGGTGAAAAATAGACTCCAAGGGTTATTTTTGAATTTGGGCTTATAGGTTAATTTCATAGCCAAAAAACTTGAATTCAAGAGGTATCATTCTATGCAGTCCACATCACCCACTGATTGGAAACCCTTAGTGTCACTTTGCAGAACACAGTATTCGGTTATTTAGCTTTAAAAAAATTTAAGGTTTCGCGTCCGCTAGCATGTTCAGAATGATTGTCGAGCCTCCTGCAAGGGAAGGGCATTGTTAGAATATTATTCTGAGACGGAGAACGACTCGAAACTTTTTGGTTTCTGGACCGAGCTGGAGGCAGCATACCGCTTAGGGAAAAAGCTTAATGGCAAGCCTATGTTTCGACAATGTGCAAAAGGATGCCCATAGAAGAGTGTCAAGCCAAATAACAGGAAAACAACAGACCTGATCTCGAGACCCAGCCAGCCAGACTAGGCCACATACGGCCTGGACTTGAGACTATAGGATCTACATCCAGCTGCCAATGAGACCGCTCGGGTATTCCACAAAAGAAATAGGGCATATAGGAAGGACAATAACACGTCTGGTAGCCCGATATTACTGGCCAGGTATGCACAGTATCCTAAACCCGAAACTGCTTACACGCCTCATCAGCTATCTCTAGAACAACACAGTAAGCTGAGGCGAGTAATTGAGACATACCAATCTTGGTTGGATAAAGGTTTAGTAAAGACCAGCTTGAAGCAACATGTAATGGAAGTTACCGACGAGGACCTACCGATCAAGCAACGGAATTATTCGATTTCCCCAGCCAAGCAAAAGCTAGTGTATGCCGAGCTAGATCACATGCTTGGTCTAGGCGTGATCGAAGAGAGCAACAGCAGCTGGAGTTCGCCTATGACTCTAGTACGTAAAGGCCAGAAAAATCGCCTTTGCCTCGACGCACTCAAAGTCAATTTCCGAACCATGAAAAATGCTAACCGGTTGTGTTTATTTCACAGATCCCGTGTTTCATAAAAATTTTATAAAAATTTAATTTTTTTTTCTCATCATTTTTTGGTTTTTTCTCTGCGTTCTGTAGCTTTTGCCGGCCTTGCCCACGCTATTGGCAGGACGGCTTTTCCACTTACTGTTTCTTTTCCGAATTCTATTAGATTCGGTACGACGGTTGCAATGTCGGATGCTAAAGCTCCAATGAGCAAAGATGTCTATTATTTTCAAACTGAATCTACGGCCGACGGTAGTGAAAATAAGGTAGCACACTCGAAGGATAACGAATCACATGGAACGAAACATTCAGTCTCTGCCAAAGACCAAGTATCTCGACCGCCAGTAAATACCGATGAGGTCGTAAAAGAAGCCGTGTTCAAGGCATCCAGAAATGCCAAGGCAACTGCCTTTGATGCAAATAGGTGCCCCTCTGACGTTTCTGATGAATCAGCTTACGAGGATCTAGAAATGATTAATGTTGATGTGAAGCCGAATAAGCAAATAAGCCCCTGATGGATTAGCAAGAGTGTTGCTGATGAAGAGCGTTTCACTCAGGTAAAGTACCTAAGAAAAAGAAGGAACCTTGACCAACTCAATGCTAGTACTCATAAGTCTGCACTTCTAAAGTCGGACCAGGATCAAAACCATCCTCAGGCTTCTGTTAAAAATGTGAATTTACTTTCACCCCCATCTAATAGAGAAAAGCCCTCATCCTCATATTTAGGAACGAATAATAGTTTTGGTATTCTATCTGATGATGAAGATACAATGAACTCTACTGGCGATACACTCTTGCCCCAATCTGATAACTGCACGATGTTTTCGGCCAATGCCTCTGCCCAAAGCAAGAATAAGAAGCGAGAACCTCGTCCTCCACCTTTTTTATTAAGAGGCGTCACGGATTTTAAGCAACTGATAGGATTACTATCACCCGTGACTACTGGCTTTCGCCTTAAGACAACTGGACGATCCTCCTGTAGAATTACTGTGGATGATGGCAGTATATACCGTGTTGTCCAAAAACTATTCAAGGACAATGGAATTCCATACAGCACTTTTCAATTCAAAAACGAGAGAGCTTTCCGAATTGTCATTAAGGGCCTTAATGCTTCAACTGAAGTTGATGAAATCATTGCCAGACTCAAAGAATCGGCACAACCCTCGGAATGTATATAACCCTCCTGGTGAAAATGGCAAGGCCAAACGCGACATATTCTTTGTTGAATTAGAACCAGCTAAAAATAGCAAAGATGTTTATAACATTCGAGTAATTGATTATCAAGTGGTTACTATAAAACCACAGATTCAAAGAAAGGGCTCTTTAAGGTGTTTTAAATGTCAATCGTTTAATCACTCAAAAAACTTTTGCGTGTTTTCACCCAAATGTGCTAGGTGCGCTGGCGACCATGACACCAAGGAGAAGGATAAATGCCCAGCACAGAAAGGGGATCAGTTTAAGTGTATCAACTGTGGCTCAAATCATAGTGCTTCCTCCCGCAGTTGTCCTGCCTATCTAGAACAGTGTGAGAAACGCAAATCTAATAGCACTCCAGAACGTCAACGTTCTCAAAAGCAAACGGTTGCTGCTCCGATCCCAAGCCAGAATGCTTGGTTTCCTTTGCGTCCTCCTGTTTCCTTAATTCAGCCATTGACGTCATCAAATTCATTTAAAAATTTATTGAGTCCGCTAAGTCAGCCTAATTTTGAAAATACTACTAAGGCCTCTGTGGTAGAACAACCTGCTCAGGACAGACTCTTGGAATTTATTAATAACTTACAAAAGCAGCAAGAGGCTGCTGTAAATGCCCAAGCGGCGGCAATTGAAAAACTACTGGAACGTTTTGATCAAATGATGTCAGTCATGACGACGACGCTGCAAATGCTACAGAGCGTGATGTCCAAGCACGCCATTGAGTCAACGCGCCGCAATGACTAACTACGGATTATATATAATAATATGGAACTCTAACA
The DNA here is from genome assembly GCA_035046095.1 of Drosophila pseudotakahashii. Taxonomy (NCBI): domain Eukaryota; kingdom Metazoa; phylum Arthropoda; class Insecta; order Diptera; family Drosophilidae; genus Drosophila; species Drosophila pseudotakahashii. Next base: position 190,302 of record JAWNOE010000117.1, on the reverse strand, counting down.
ATTTAGTTAGCAAATCCTTGGAGGCGGAGCACTTCCTCCAGGAACGTAACATTGATATTTTGTTAATCTCAGAGTCTCATTTTACCAGCCGATCATTCTTTCGAATCCATGGATATGCTGTGCACTGCGCCAACCACCCCGATGATAGAAATCGTGGTGGTGCTGCTATCATTATTAAATCGTCCCTGGACTATCACCTGAGCACCACAATAACTGAGCCTCATCTGCAAGCAATTGCTATAAGTTTGGTCACGTCGTTTGGAAGAATTTCGTTTAGCGCTGTCTACTGACCTCCTGGTCATCGTCACTTTTGGCCAGCTGCAGAATTTCTGCGCCTTTTCGGCTCTGTGGGTAGCCGCTTTATTATTGGAGGTGATTGGAATGCACACCATAGCTTCTTGGGTTGCAAACGGTCCTGCCCTCGTGGAAACACTCTGATGTCTGTTGTCTCAACCATGCAGATTCTGGCCACGGGGGGACCCACGCATTTTCCCTGGATTAATAATCATCTTCCGACTGCCATTGATTTTTCAGTTTATAGAGGTCTCCCGTGCAGCCACCTTTCCATCTCTGAATGTTCGGGCCTTTCTTCTGATCATATCCCGCTCCTGATATATTTCTCTGTGGCTGCCTATCAGGTCATATCCAAAACTAGGCTTCTACCTCGGGGCTCGGATATTAGAAGTTTAAGTGCCAGGCTCACTGCTTTGACTGAAAAAAAACCCTCCGCTTGTCACTGCGGATGACGTTGATTCGTTTGCTCAGGTTTTGGTAGACAAGATCCATCAAGCCGCCCCTCCTGCTAGAAGTGTACCTATACCGCCGCCAACATGGGCTTCTTCGAAACCTGAAATTGCAGTCTTGGCCAGACAAGGTCGTACACTTCGCCGCGTTTGGATAAGGACAAGGCATACCCTGGACTTGGCAAGGTGGAGGGCTGCCGTGTCAGAACTTGGAAAAGTCCTTCGATTGGCAAAATCTGAATTTTTCGTGAATCATCTCAGTGCCATTGATCCCAACCAGGATCATGGGTTTGCATTATGGAAATGCACACGAAATCTGAAAAGACAACCTCTTCACAGGTTTTCTCTTAAACAAAGCGATGGCACTTGGGCTCACAGTGATTCTGAAATAGCAGATGTATTTGCAGATGATCTGGAAAACCGATTTACTCCGTTCGATTTCGCAACTGACCAGGAAGTTCGAGCCACAATTTCTAGGTTTGGACTCTCTTTCGGTCCTCCTGTTGTTGTGCGACCAGTGGATGAGGAAGAGGTCCGTGATCATATTAAACGATTGGTCCCAACAAAAGCTCATGGTATGGATAAGATCGATGGTAAAGTTGCAAAGTCACTTCCCAACTCTGTCATTGCACAGCTCTGCCTTCTCTTTAATGCGTCACTCAACCTTGTCCATTCTCCATCACCTTGGAAAAGTGCTCTAGTTACAATGGTCCCCAAAAAGGGCAAAGATCCGTGCTCCCTTGAGACCTACAGGCCAATAAGTCTCCTGTCCATGTTTTCCAAGATTTTTGAGCGGATCGTACTTAACAGGCTTATGGATATTGACACCTTTAATGACGCTCTACCAAACCATCAATTTGGTTTCCGTTGTCACCACTCCGCTGTCGAACAGGTTCACAGAGTCGTGAACCACATTCTGGATGCCTTAGAAGGTCATAAATATTGCTCGGCTGTTTTTCTTAATGTCAGACAGGCTTTTGACAGGGTTTGGCATGAAGGTCTATTCTATAAATTAATGCCACTACTGCCTGAGGGACTCTGGAAGCTCATTGTGTCATTTCTGGACCATAGGATGTTTGCCGTTGACATTCGTGGACATCTTTCTGGACTACGTCTAATTCGTGCTGGTGTCCCACAGGGAAGCGTCCTTGGCCCGGTTCTGTACACAATTTACACTTCGGATCTCCCAAACCCAGTGGTTCGTGGTACTTTTCTTGCCACCTATGCAGATGATACTGCATTCCTAGCTACTGGCAGCACCCCCTCCTCGGCCTCGTGGCGTGTACAGACATTTTTGAACGAGTTTGAATGTTGGGCCTCTCGTTGGAATATTGCGCTAAACGTTGATAAAACGCAACACGCCACCTTTGCCCTTCGACCTGGCCAATCCCGCAGTCTTTACTTGGATGGTGATAGACTTAAGCACGAGCAGAGAGTAACATACCGCGGTGTTACCTTAGACCGCCGTCTATGCTGGAAGGGTCAGATTGACCGTGTCTGCGGGTCAGCGAGGATGAAACTAGACAAAATGGACTGGCTACTTCGCTCAGATAGCGGATTATCCCTTCAGGCCAAGATGCGGCTCTTTAAAGCCATTGTTCTCCCGACCCTAAATTGGCGAATAACATGCTGGGGTCCCCGGCAGACCGCTATATCAGCTTACAGTTATGCCGTTCGGCCTGTGCAATGCAGCGCAAAGAATGTGCCGTCTAATGGATGAAGTAATTCCGGCGCCGCTACGCGAGAATGTATTCGAGTACCTCGATTACCTACTGGTTTGTTCGCCTACTTTTGAAATTCATCTGGATATGATGAGCCAGGTTAGTGACTGCTAGCAGCTGCAAAACTGAGAATAAATGCCGAAAAAAGTAAGTTTGGCTATAGTCAGGCTAGATATCTAAGCTATGTAGTAGGAGGACGATGTATCCGAACGGACGATTCAAAAATCCAGTAGATCTAAGAGTTTCCTCAACCAAGCTCCACCAAGCAGATGCGGAGGTTTTTGGGTATGACTGGCTGGTACAGGAGGTTTATTCAAAACTGCGCCCAAACAGCGGCGCGTTAAGAAATTTGAATTGTCCGAAGAAGCAATAAAGGCATTTGAAGAACTAAAAACTAACATGGCATCACCTGTACTTGTCACCCCTGATTTTTAAAAACCTTTTTTGTTTCAGACGGATGACTCAGGCGGCGAACACCCGAACGCCTACAAGCGTTCGACTTCATCATCGAACACCGCAAAGGATCACTTAACGTTGTACCTGGTGCTCTATCGCGAGTGTATATGGACGAACTGCAGATAGCGGGCGCAGAGGAACAGGATATTCAGATAAACTTAGACTCACCAGCGTTCCAATCCCCGGAATATGTCTAATTGGACACAAGAAGTAAACCAGGATGAGAGGAAACTCCCGGACATGCAAACATCGGAGGGATACATATACAAACGAATGGGTTTCAGCTCAAATGACGCAGTCAATTAAGCTAGAGTGGGTACCCACCGAGCTGCGATCAGCCATGGCCGCAGGGCATGGGGGTTTACATAAATCCCTAGCCAAATTGAGGCCAGGGATGGCTGTAGATATGCAAAAGGTAGTGAAAGAGTGCGAGGTCTGCAAGATCAGCAAAACCACCAACAAAAATAACCGACCACCCATGGAAAAACAAAGGGTCACGGAACGGGCCGGTCAAAGGTTGTTTACCGATTTTATGGGGCCGTATCCGATAACCAAAAGTGGGAATTCAGTGATTTTTGTATGCCTCGACCATTTCTCCAAATTTGTCTGACATGCAGTGGCATCAGAGGTAGTCAAATTCCTCGAAACCCGAATTTTCCATCAGTACCCGAGTACATACACCCTGACAATGGAAAACAATTTGAGTCTCAAATGTTTGCCGAGCTAATGAACCGCTACGGTATTCGACACGTGAGAACAGGGCTCTACTCCTCGCAAGCGAACGCAGCGGAGAGGGTAAACCGATCGGTGCTCCAAATTTTGCTAGCAACTATTGCATCGGATCAGCGAAATTGGGATACCCAATGTACCCTTAGGAATGGCCGACACGAATCGATAGGTATGGAACCCTACTATGCCATGTTCCATAGCCCAATCAAATGCAGGCGGCTAGCAAAATGCTAATGCAGGTGCCAGAGGATCCATGGGCTTCGGTATGTGCGGATTTTGTAGGACTACTGCCGCGTTTAAAACTCGGCAAACAAACGCTCCTAGTACTAATAGACCGGTTATCCAAGTGGACTGAGTTAGTATCGCTGCGCAGCGCGAAGGCCGAAACTCTTAGAAAGCTTTTATGAAACGCATACTCTCAAGATATGGGGTCCCGAAAGTGGTCATAACGGACAATGGAGTACAGTTTGCCAGCCGAATATTCAAAAATTTCCCGGCCGAGATGAGTATCAAGCAACAGTTAACAGCTCCATACACCCCGCATGAGAGCCCGAACTAGCGAGCAAATCCGACGGTAAAAACAATGATTGCGCAGTTCGCAGGGCCGGACCAAAGAAACTGGGACGAAAAATGTCCTGAAATCATGTTCGCAGTAAGCACAAGCGTTTCGAAATCGACTGGCTATACCCCGTCGTTCCTTACTCAAGGCAGAGAGCCCAGACCACCGAGGGATTGGATAAGCGACTTAGACCGCGGATAAAAAAGCCAAGAAACTCAAGGTGATATTCGAGATCGTAAGTCGAAATCTGGAGAGGGCCACCCAGGATCCAATAGACGCCAGCGGTGGGTGACTTCGTGTGGGACAAGGAACAATATTTATTAAAAACGGCCAAAGGATTCGGAGCAAAATTGGCATGGATTTTACATCACCAGTTATATGTACTCCACGTAAACACAAAGAAAGAGCGGACCATCCATGTTAGCGAGCTTAAGCAGCAACGAACACAAAACACAAGCGAGCAACGGTAACACGAGAGCACAACACGGACACTCTAAGGACACACCCTCGATACTCCAAGGAAACTCCACGGATACCAGATAGAAGTGTCGAAGAGTGGATGCACCGCGTAGGTGCTCCCCAAAAAACCCGCAAAATCCCGCGATGTGGCAGTATGGGACTAACAAAAAGGAGCCCCTCGCAAGCGGGAGGCACCCTTCACCCGGTGAAGGGGGCGCCGAGTATCCATGGACGCCCGCTGGCTTTGATCGTACTCCGAGCTTGGCTTAAGGCCATGGGTGACAGAATTTTGTTTACTACTTTCTCTTTGATGTCTCTCTGTCCCACAAAATTTATCCTTGTGTGCAACTTGGTTGCACCTACAACAAGACAATGTAAGAGTCACGCCAGCTGATCGCTTAAACAGCTGACAACCAGTGCTGTAAACGCACGGACATCACTGAAACGGCAACGCTGCATATTTTGAGGAACCTGACTGCTGGGGGCGCTGTCGCGCTCACTGACCAAAGGTACCTGCTACGGGTTTCACTTCATGACTCCGTAGATTTCGTAGCATATATTCCGGGCTGCTGCTGCAAATCCTTGGCAGAAGCAAAGAAGGGGGAAACACCGACATGGTGAGCACTGGGGAACTAAAAGGTGGTTAAAGTCATGGAACTGACTAACAGCCAACCTTACAGCCTAGGCGGCTCACCGCAAAATGGGAGCAATGGCGACCGAGCAGGAGCGATATAACTCCCACCGGAAAAGCCGTGGGGAAACCCATGGCCACCGATTGACCCAAACCGTTCACACCACACACTCGCCCAATAATCCACAAAGCGTCTGTTCCATAATGGGCGGCTAAGTGGGCTGCGTCTGCGCCATAATGGCCGGCAGCAACTTAACCTGGTAATAGGTATACAAAATGAGAGAAATTCACGTAGCGTCTGTCCCACAGTGGGCGGCTGCGTGGTCGCGTCTGTGCTATAGTGGCCGGCAGAAAAGCAACCTGGCAACAGGTAAATCAAGAGGAACGAAATTACTCCGGGAGGCAACCACAAAAGTGGAAATCCACTAGCGCGGAGAAATCCGGTGACAGGGGCAAGGATTCTGAAGGCCCCAATCATCATTCAAAAGGAAAACGAAAATGCACCGCCAGTGGCTCACTTGACTGACGATGCATCCAAAGCAACAAGCCACGAGCTATTCGCTTTCACTAAAGCTAAAGCTCATCAAGGCTGCACCCGCTCTCCAGAGAATGAAAACATCAGGAATACAGAAAAAAGGGGAGTTCCTGCTCAGCATGCAAAACTTCTCCTACCCGACAACACAGGAGGTCCAAGAAGCCATGAAGACAGCGCTCTCTGGTCAAGAAGAGGTCAGGGCGATGCAAGACACCATTGCGATCGAGATATTAGATATCGACTACAGGGGATGATGTCCTAGAAGCACCATACTCTTCTCTGGATGAGGACATACCAGTAGAGGCTTCACTCACGATAAAAAGCGCAATGAGAGGCCGCAATCCGCTGTGATTAGGCTGAAGCCCAGCCTCGCAGAACACCTCCTTAAAATTGGGAAAATGCGCATCGGGTGGGTAGTCTGCAGAATCAGACGAAAACTGGAGGTAACGAGGTGCTTCACACCGACAGAAACTGCCGAACAAAACATGCCATCTCTAAGGACACGTGCTTTAAGTGCGGACATCCTGGTCACAACAGCAGGAACTACAGCAACCCACCGAAATGCTTGCTATACACTCGGAAGGGCGCCCCAGAAACCGGTCACTCGGTCTTCAACCGACGCTGTCCGGAATACCAGAAGGCACTATCCCAGCACATAGATGGTTAGGGTAACTCGGCCGAACCTTTATCCTGGATGAGAACATAGATGAGGCAATCCTCAGTGAGCCATATACACCGAATAGGAGTATGGCTACAAAGCCATGACGGCGGCGCACAGTGGGGCGAAAAAGACAAAAATCTGACTTAAATCAGTGGAGCCCTATAGCGATTATCTTTTAATGGGGTATTGTTAAAGGCAATTAAATATGTAAAAAACATCATAAGGTTTTTATTTTTTAGTGAAATTTTTTTGTTGTAGGAAATTTTAAAAAAAAAAAATGTTTTTTTTTAAGAAAAAAAAATTTTTAAGAAAAAAAAATGTTTTTTTTAAGAAAAAAAAATGTTTTTTTTGTAAGAAAAAAAATATAAATAAATTTTGCATAGGGTTCTAAGTTTCGCAATATTTTTTTTTAATTTAACTTGATTTTTGAAAATTATTCAACTACATCTTATAGCTTTTATATAAACGCTTAGTACAAAAGGGAATATCTCGGTTATCAATTTAACTCTATGTTTACAATTTTTTTTGTCGATCAATGATATCTAATAGGTGTCATAGAATCGATTAAGGAAATATAGCATATATTCAAAAAAATCTGGTAGAAATCGGTATTTATTTCATATTTTTAGCAAAATAACAAAATTTTAAATTGAAAACCTAAATTGGTTTATTTATTTATCATTATCTTCATCAATACCTTCAGATAAGTCAAATATCTTCATGATGTAACGGCGCGCGGATGAACCAGGGCTGACAATATTTTAAATTGTATACATTTCTTGCTAACTTAAACTGCGGTTTTCTCAGAAGAGGCACAAAAGGGTAGGCTAATTTTTTCAGAATTTCTATTTAAATATCTAAACGGGGATCTAGGGTGTAACACTACTTTACGTCCAAGAATATCCAAAAAAAACCCAATTTTTTTACCACTTAAAAAAAAAAAAATAGTTATGCACTTAAAATTTTTTTTCTTTTTGCAATATTGTAAGAATTGGTGGCTCTTAAAATTTCAATTGTTACATATACAACTAAGGCCCTTAGGCGCTTTCAGAAAAATTTAACAGATTTATAAAAATACTTTTTTTTCTTATTGGCTAAAATTCTATTTTGAAAAATCAACTTTAAAAATCTGTAGTGGGAGACCCATTCATCACAGATCCCTCTTTTTCTTTGATTTGTATAGAGAATTCAATTGTTTTTAAAGTTGCATTGCAACATTTTTGGAAATTTAAATTTTAAAATTTTGGCAGGCTTTTTGTTCTAGGCGCCCCAGTGTGCGGCGCACCAATCTGGAGCTGTTCACCAAACAGCAGACAGCTAAACGAGCGTCTATCCAAGCCAGGATTCGCAAGAGTTAAATACAATGGTACGTTCCTCTACCGCTTCTGGTCAGCAAAGCGAGTGGAAAGTCACCAGTAATCATTGCGGGAGTCTTCAATGCATGGGCCACACAGTGGGGTTCCAGCCGCACAAAGCCACGAGGAACATCCCCGCTGGATGCTGTAGGATGGCTTGTCTTTTGGCTAAGATTGCTTTCGGCCCAAAAGTAGGCAACAGAGTTTGGTCAACAAGGTTTTGAATAAAAATAATCTCTTGAGCCAGAATTCCCAAACTTCACCAAATTGGTGAATAGGCTTGAGCGACAGGTCGGACTCAGGGTCAGAGTCACACCAAAATAACCAGCGGACCGAAACGGAACAAAGTTGAAAGTGCAGTGAGGTTTAATTTTTTTTAAATTTAAAATCCGAAATCCCCGGCAGTTGCCGTGACAATTGTTGTTAAAAACCAAAGTGCTAAAGTGCCAGCCCCTAGTGGGTGGCACCTGGTAATTACATAACCTCTGTGCGCTAAAAGCCAAACTTGGTGGAAGAAGTGGGAAAGGCCAACCGGAAGAAACTGGCAACCAATCAACCCTGCAACCAATCTACCCATCAACCAACCAATCAACCGAAGCTGCAGCAGCCTCCAAATCCCGATTCGATAACATAGCGCTGGAAATTTTACTTTACACTTTTACATAAATTTATTTTTCTACATACCCTTTTATATGTTGTAGAGTAGCCCAGTAGGCAACAAAATTTAGGCTAGGGACAAGTTACCGGCAATACCGTCCATAAGCCGTAGGGAAAAAAGGCCCAAGGAACAAAAATGAAATAATCATCCCCTGAAAAACTAAATCAACCTTAGTCCCATTTAAAACTTAAAAGCAAACAAATTTTACGAGTCATTTTACGCCGCTAAAAGCAGATCGGAAGCAGAAATTTAGTTTAAGTAGTTTTAGAGAGTATAGCTTTAACTATCAAGAGAGAAGGTCAATAGCAGGAAAACATGCATTAGAGCAGAGCAGTCCCTTCTTCCCGTTTTCGTTTCCCTTCCCTCTCCCATGTCTTAACGGCTATATCAGAGTACCGTACCGCTTTAGATTGCGTGAATAAGGCGAGCGAGAGCGTCACAGTGAGCTCTCTTATAAAGTGCTGTAGATGATTTTCTCTTTCACAGGCCCGTCGAGAAGCGCTTCATCGTGGGAACCAAAGTGAGTAAACTGCAATGTATTGTCCCGAGAATTTCATATACCTTTTTTTTTTTTAAATAAATAAAGTCGACCCATGCAGTCTAAGCGAAGTCTAAGTCAATAAAAGAAAACCAATATTAAAATTTAACTCGATAAACAAAAAAAAAATGTATTACAATTTAAATCTATATAAATGCCGAGCTAAAAAAGAAAAAATCCAAACCCATACATTTTCTCCCCGAAAAAAAAACCAACCCACAACTCCCTGTTAAGAAAATTTAAAAATGCAAGCCACAACGATAATGGCATAAGTTTACACATTCTCTACATTACTCTCTACATTACTATTGATCTCTGTAAACTATGAGCCTTATTTACATGAGCTCAGGAAAATTAAGCGATCGCTATATTTAGTTTTTATACATTATATTTAAATTTTTATGCACAACCTATATTGTAATCATTCTTAGGATCCTAATGCTCTTGTTTAGAATTAATTTTTGTCATTTAGTAGGATTATTCTATATTTAAAAATAAAATTTATAATGTTCACTAAAGTTGAGTAGTGTCAATAGGGAAGCCATGCGTCGTCGAATGTTGTCTGTCGTGTAAAGTGTAGTCGCCTTTTAGGGATCACCATAAATATTGCTGGTCGTTGGTGATCATGGTAGGGAGGGCAAGTCAGCACAAACAACCGCTGGCATAAAGGCACTACCTCCTTGTTCGTCCTTGTCTGTCATTTACTAATTCAATAGTCCGATCCTTAGTCCTGTGGAGAGTCCTCATTAAGATAGCACGCGAATTAATAAGGAATTATTGTAAAGAGCAAGTAGCTGCGTCTAGAAACATATCCCCGACCCCCTCTACTTGAAATTACTGCCGGAACCAGCGCGTGCTCAACGTAGTCTACCGTACCATCTGCTCGCAATACGTAGTTCGCTACAGTATTTTAATATATAACAATAAACTTATTTGGCGCCCAAACGTGTGTGGCCCGATTCTGTCATGGCGACAGATCGATCCGGCAAGGCCAGATCCATTAAAAAAATATATATTTAAAACCGTCAGTAACATCAGACGTTATTCAAGGGAATCTCCACAGCATTCATCCTCTAGATAAGGTGCATCGAGGAGTGATTGAAGAATCAAAACTCCTTGCATACTATTAGGCTGCTGGAAAAGTTTTAGCTATTTAGCTTTAACGCCGCTACCTAATTAAACTTACGCATAGGGCGTTGTTTATTGGCTTAATAAATTTGCCATCCCGTCTTTTAGCGTAGGGAGTACTAATATTTTTGTACTGGAGTTTAATATGGAATTGTACAGAACACTTGTTGCCGGTTGCCTGGTGTATCTGGTATAGTCTGTGTTTTATGCGAAGTTCAAGAATTTTATTAATACAAGATGTTAAATGTGAGATTAAGAGTCTGTTTTCGAGAATCTAAACAATAGGAGCCGGATGTTGCCGTTTGCCATGCGGTGAACCGATTAAGTAGGTACTTTCGTTAATAGATCGTCATCTGAAAACGATATCTTTCACCTTTCTAGTCAATTCTATTTTTGTTATTTATTTTTGTTTTGCGTATTAATCTTTTTGTAGTGCAGTTTTAGGCGGAATTGTACAGAACACTTTTGGCCGTTTGGCTGGCGTGTCTGGTATAGTCTGCATATATGAGAAAAGTAGCAAAAAGTTAATTGATACAAGATGTTAAATGTAGGATCAGTAAATCTGTTAAATACAAATCCTGATATTACAGGAGCCTTTTGTTGCCGTTTGCCTTGAGGTGAACCTTTTTATTGTTTTTGTGTTAATAGTTTGCCATCGGAAAACGACATCTTACACTTCTAATTCCTTTCATTAGTAAAATTTTGGAGTCAATAGTATTAAATATCATTACCGACAGGACGTATCTAGGACAAGGAACTTTAAATAAGATAGCAGAAAACGATTGCATGGCACCCCATATTTTTGAAAGTTTTATTTGATTTTTTCGATTATTTATTTATTTATTTATGTTTTGTTTATTTATTATTTTTGCTTACTATTATTTATTTATTTTAATTATTTATTTTTATTATTAGGCAGATATTTCTTCTAATTATTATTGCAAGATTCCTGAGCTATAGGTTTTTTTTGAAATGCCCCTCGCACACAGTACAGAAGACCTAACTAAAATAGTAGAGAACGTTTGTCTGATCTGCGCAAAAGTTATTTCCTTTCCGATCCAATTGCTACACACTAGTTGCGGTCACGACTTTCACCGAAATTGTTTCGTTACAAAAGCGGGGAAAACAAAAATCTGTCCTGTCTGCTCAAGCTTACTATCCGTCCCATCAGCGGAGAACTTAGCAGTTGATACTCCAACTAAACCTTCTGGCTCAAGAACCAAAGCTCCAATACAGCCTCCTAACGTAGTAACAAGGTCGAAAGCTAGTCAAAACAAAACACCAGCCGAAATCACAATGCCTACTGGCAACGACCAAGAACCGCCTTCAGCCCCGACTGAACCTCCAAGTGATTTTCAGTCGACAATGGCCGAAGCTATCAGGGTGGCCATTGCAGAAGCCTTGATGACTGCATTGGCCCAACAGACGAAATGTTTCGCTGACGCTTTGGCCCAACATACAAGAACCATGACCCAAGCGTTCGCAGGGAATTCGCAAGCCCAAGCGGCAAATGTTTCGCCTAACCAAATAACGTTGAACCCAATGTTTAACCAAGGTAATATCGATCTCCAAGTCCCACCAAATCTAGGTCAGAATCGTAGTAGCAATTATTCGCCTGCCTCCGCAAGCAGCTCTTTAAGGCCAGACAAAATTGCTCAGATCATGTTCGGTTGGAAGCTACGCTTCTCAGGTAAAGGCCCAATGACCGTAGAAGAGAGTATATACCGAGTAGAAGCTTTAGCGGGTCAATCGTTGGAGGGAAATCTTGAACTAGTGGCTCAGAATACTAATTTGCTGTTTGACGGAATCGCGAGCGATTGGTACTGGCGTTTTCACAAAAGTGTATCTGTAGTGCGTTGGTACGATTTAGTTGAGGGACTTAAAGGTCAATTTAAGGATGACCGTACTGATAGAAATATCCGAGCGGAAATAGACCAAAGAAAGCAAATGGGAAGCGAATCATTTGATGACTTCTACCGGATAATCTCTTCCCTCGCAGATAGACTGTCACATGTCTGAACAAGCGATGGTAGAAACGCTTCGAGCCAACCTTCTACCAGAAGTACAGCATGAAATTTTGTATGAGCGCACAAGAACCGTACAAGAATTGAGAAGTCTCGTCAGAACTCGCGAAATTTTTATGCATAGTATAGGGAAGCCGCAGGGATTCACACAGCGTCACGGACCACCCAGGCGGCAAGTTTGTGAGGTGCAATGCCAGGTAGAGTCAGTAACAGAGAGCGAAGAGTCGGATGACGACCTGGTATTAGCGGCTATAAATGGGAGATGCTGGAATTGCAAGGAAAAGGGACACCAGCATACAAAGTGCACAGTGCCGAAACGGGTTTATTGTTTTGGATGTGGAGAAGACGGCCAATACAGTCACACCTGCATTAAGTGTCACCCGCCAAAAAACTCAGGAGAGCGTGCCACAAGGGCACGCAAACAGATGGTCTCGAAGGCCACGATGACCGATTAGGTAGATCCAGTTTACCAATCCCAAATACAAAAGCAACGGTCGAGATTCTTTCCAAAACAGAGCTAGAGAGCACTAATACAATTCACTCAAAAAGCCGTAGGGACGATTACAAAAGTTTAAAAAAAAAGGAACGCAAGCTGCTTCTCTCAGCCATAGTGGGGCAACTTAACGATTTCAGGCCTTACGCTCAGGTGGAAGTGTTGGGTAAATCGGTAGTTGGCTTACTGGACACTGGAGCGTCAGTCAGCTGCATAGGTGGAGGACTGGCTGCAGAGCTTCCAGAACTAAATATAGAATATTCTAGAATAATAGCAGGAATTCGAACAGCAGACGGCCAGTCCCAACAGATAACTGGTCGGCTAACTACGGAAGTTTCCTTCCGGAGCGATAAGAAAACATTAACCTTCTATGTAGTACCATCCCTAGCAGGAGATTTGTATCTGGGAATAGATTTTTGGAAGCATTTCCAGTTATTACCCGAAGCTTTCTGGGGCAACAATCCAATAGTGGCAGCGTTAGAAGAACCAATATCTCGTGAGCTCTTACCAGACCAACAACAAGCGCTGCTTCGTACAATTAAGTTTTTCCCGTCGTACACAGCGAAAGGACTGGGAAGGACCCAACAAGCAAAACCCATAAAACAAAGGCACTATGCTGTATCTCCAGCAACAGAAAAACTTATGTATGCGGAACTGGATAGAATGCTAGAGCTAGGTGTAATAGAAGAGTCGACCAGCGCTTGGTCCTCACCAGTAGTTCTGGTCCAGAAACCTGCAAAGTAAGGCTGAGCATCGATAGCCGAAAACTGAACGAAGTGACGGTTAAAGACGCATATCCAATGCCACTTATTAATGGAATTTTAGGTAGACTTCCAAAAGCTGAATTCATAACTAGTTTGGATCTAAAAGACGCCTTCTGGCAGATCCCGCTGGATGCCAATTCAAGGGACAAAACGGCATTCACAGTACCAGGGAGATCCCTTTACCAGTTTGTTGTTATGCCTTTTGGTTTATCCAATTCTCCCCAAACTGTGTGTAGGCTAATGGATAAGGTGATCCAAGCGTCTCTAAGAAACGAGGTGTTTGTATACTTAGACGACTTACTAATAGTCTCAGATACGTTTGAAAGGCATATAGAAGTTCTGAAAGAGGTTGCGTCTCACCTACAAGATGCCAAATTGACCATTAATGTCGAAAAAAGCAATTTTCGCATCAAGGAGGTTAAATACTTGGGGCATGTGATTGGCCATGGAACCGTAGGCACAGACCCAGATAAAATATCCGCAATTCTGGAGTTTCCTAGCCCTCGCTCTATGATACAAGTTCGCCGTTTCTTAGGGATGACGGGTTGGTATAATAAATTCATAAAAAACTTTGCCGCGTTAGCTTCTCCAATTACCGATACGCTCAGAAATAGAAAGAAATTTGCTTGGACTGAGGAAGCTCAACAAGCTTTTGAAATCTTAAAAGAACACATGTGTACGGCCCCTGTTTTGCATAGCCCAAATTTTGATGCTCCGTTTTCCATCCATTGTGATGCAAGCAACACTGGAGTGGGCGCTGTTCTAATGCAGGACGACGCCGAGGAAAACGAAGTTCCAATCTCCTTTATGTCCAAAAAAATAAACAAATGTCAATCAAATTACACGGTCACAAAGAAGGAGTGTTTGGCAGCTGTTTTAGCGGTAAAAAAAATCAGGGCATATGTGGAGGGACAAGAGTTCTCAATTATAACCGATCACGCGTCCTTAAAGTGGCTTATGTCCCAGGGAGATCTCAGTTCTCGGCTGGCACGATGGGCTCTAAAATTGCAGTTATTTAAGTTCAAAATCAGCCACAGAAAAGGAAGCCAAAATGTAGTGCTAGACGCCTTGTCGAGGACTTTTACGGAAGACCTTTCGGTCTTAGAAATATCTAGTTTAGTGGATATGGATGCCAGTGAGTTTAAAGGGAAAAATTACGAAGATCTAAAAGCAGCTATTTCCACAGGAGTACAACAATCAGGTGAGGTTAAGGATTTATTTATCGTCGCGCTGAGCACGCTGCAGACGAGAAAGTGGCAGATGAATCCTGTTGGAAGCTGTGGCTTCCTAAAGAGCTAGTTCCCGATTTGTTGAAAAAAACGCATGAAGATCCCTTAGCAGCACACTGTGGCATAGCCAAAATGTTAGAAAACTTGAGAAGATATTTCTATTGGCCAAATTTAGCGGTAGACGTCAAGGATTTTGTCAATAGGTGCGAAGTGTGCAAGACAACAAAGCATCCCAGTCAGACTTTAAGACCAGCCTTGGGAAATACTGGTCAATCGGAAAGGATTTTTCAAAGGCTCTACGTCGACTTTTTAGGGCCGTACCCTCGTAGCTCGGAAGGGCATATAGGACTTTTTATTGTAGTCGATCATGCTTCAAAGTTTCCCTTTCTGAAAGCCGTGAAGAAATTTACCACCGAGGCTATTCTCCCATTCATGGAAAAAGAAATATTCCATTGTTTCGGCGTACCGGAAACTATTATTTCCGATAATGGAGTGCAGTTCAAATCAGTGGCGTTCAACGGTTTACTCGAGAAATATGGAATCGCAGACTCCTATACAGCGATTTACGCTCCACAAGCCAACGCTTCAGAAAGGGTGAATAGATCAGTGTTAGCTGCCATCAAGGCGTACATAGATCCGAGTCAAAAGAACTGGGATAGTAAACTTAGTAGCATCTGTTGCGCGTTGAGGTCAAGTTTTCATTCGGCCATAAAAACGACGCCGTATAGAATGGTTTTTGGTCAGCACATGATAGTAGATGGCAAATCCTACAAAATCATTAGGGAGCTAAAATTGCTAGAGGATAGAAATGTACAGTTCGATAAGGATGACTCGCGGGACATAATAAGGCGTACCGCTCAAGATTCGATGGAAGCCCAAAGGGAAAGAAATGAAAGGGCTTATAACTTGCGGAGCCGAATTGTGTCTTACAGACCGGGTCAAGAGGTTTTTCGCCGGAACTTCCAGCAAAGCAACTTTGTAAAGGGTTTTAGCTCAAAGCTAGCACCGGTCTTTATAAAGTCTAGGATCCGAAAAAAATTGGGTTCAGCCTATTATGAAATTGAGGACCTCCAAGGAAGGTTAATTGGCAAATACCACGCGAAAGACTTGCGACAATAAGACAAGCTGGTATCTCCCTTGTGTCGTTAGCGCACCCCAAGTGAGATTTTGGTGGGGGGAACTGTAGGATGGCTTGTCTTTTGGCTAAGATTGCTATCGGCCCAAAAGTAGGCAACAGAGTTTGGTCAACAAGGTTTTGAATAAAGATAATCTCTTGAGCCAGAATTCCCAAACTTCACCAAATTGGTGAATAGGCTTGAGCGACAGGTCGGACTCAGGGTCCCGACCCGAAGTCAATTTCGGTTAGAGTCACACCAAAATAACCAGCGGACCGAAACGGAACAAAGTTGAAAGTGCAGTGAGGATTAATTTTTTTTAAATTTAAAATCCGAAATCCCCGGCAGTTGCCGTAACCTCTGTGCGCTAAAAGCCAAAAGCAACCAATCAACCCTGCAACCAATCTACCCATCAACCAACCAATCAACCAAAGCTGCAGCAGCCTCCAAATCCCGAATCGACAACATAGCGCTGGAAATTTTACTTTACATTTTTACATAAATTTATTTTTCTACATACCCCCTGTTGTAGAGTAGCCCAGTAGGCAACAAAATTTAGGCTAGGGACAAGTTACCGGCAATACCGTCCATAAGCCGTAGGGAAAAACGGCCCAAGGAACAAAAATGAAATAATCATCCCCTGAAAAACTAAATCAACCTTAGTCCCATTTAAAACTTAAAAGCAAACAAATTTTACGAGTCATTTTACGCCGCTAAAAGCAGATCGGAAGCAGAAATTTAGTTTAAGTAGTTTTAGAGAGTATAGCTTTAACTATCAAGAGAGAAGGTCAATAGCAGGAAAACATGCATTAGAGCAGAGCAGTCCCTTCTTTCCGTTTTCGTTTCCCTTCCCTCTCCCATGTCTTAACGGCTATATCAGAGTACCGTACCGCTTTAGATTGCGTGAATAAGGCGAGCGAGAGCGTCACAGTGAGCAATTACAATTTAAATCTATATAAATGCCGAGCTAAAAAAGAAAATATCCAAACCCATACATTTTCTCCCCGAAAAAAAACCAACCCACAACTCCCTGTTAAGAAAATTTAAAAATGCAAGCCACAACGATAATGGCATAAGTTTACACATTCTCTACATTACTCTCTACATTACTATTGATCTCTGTAAACTATGAGCCTTATTTACATGAGCTCAGGAAAATTAAGCGATCGCTATATTTAGTTTTTATACATTATATTTAAATTTTTATGCACAACCTATATTGTAATCATTTCTTAGGATCCTAATGCTCTTGTTTAGAATTAATTTTTGTCATTTAGTAGGATTATTCTATATTTAAAAATAAAATTTAAAATGTTCACTAAAGTTGAGTAGTGTCAATAGGGAAGCCATGCGTCGTCGAATGTTGTCTGTCGTGTAAAGTGTAGTCGCCTTTTAGGGATCACCATAAATATTGCTGGTCGTTGGTGATCATGGTAGGGAGGGCAAGTCAGCACAAACAACCGCTGGCATAAAGGCACTACCTCCTTGTTCGTCCTTGTCTGTCATTTACTAATTCAATAGTCCGGTCCTTAGTCCTGTGGAGAGTCCTCATTAAGATAGCACGCGAATTAATAAGGAATTATTGTAAAGAGCAAGTAGCTGCGTCTAGAAACATATCCCCGACCCCTCTACTTGAAATTACTGCCGGAACCAGCGCGTGCTCAACGTAGTCTACCGTACCATCTGCTCGCAATACGTAGTTCGCTACAATGCCTTGCAGCTCTAAATGTGTGCTTACTGAATGTCGGAAGCCAGCCAACGTACAGCAAGGCAAGAGGGGAGTCGATCATCGACCTGACCTTTGCGAGCCCAGTCATCTGCAGAACATCCAGATGGACGGTGGAAGACCTGTATAACCACAGCGATCACTTCGCGGTGATCACAGACACTGGTGCTCAGAGAGGGAACGCAGAACCACAGCCTGCTCCTTCGCGCAGTAAAAGGCCTGGCGGCCAACTGGAGCGCGGGAGAGTGCGCGAACTCGATAACACGAGCCATCAACGACGCATGCGAGGCGGCAATGACAAAAATCAGAATTGGTGGAGGACGTCATTGCCCGGTATCCTGGTGGAACGAAGACATTGACAAAGCAAGAAAGGAATGCCACGCAGCGGGAAGGCTCTCGCACAGCGCTCTAGGAGCTTCGACCACGCCCAAGTCCTTTTTAGAGAAAGGCGAAAGGCCCTAAAAGATGCCATCAAGCGAAGCAAGCAGAAGTGTTTCCAGGAACTGTGTGATGCAGCAGACGCCCAATCATTTGGTGCTGCATATAAACTCGTAACCGGGAAACTATGCAGACCCCCTATGCCCAGAGACCCTGCTCTACTGGAAAACATTGTCGTGGTGCTCTTCCCAAACCAGGCACAGCTTGGACCGGACCACCCCACTCTGGGAGATGCAGAGCTAGCCACGGACCGTAAAGTCCTCGAAACAGCAGCTAAATTAAAAAATGGAAAGGCCCCGGGACCCGACGGAGTACCAAACTCGGCGCTAAAGCACATAATATCCACACACCCTGATGTCTTCGCGCAGATGTACAACTGTTGCATCAGAGAGCGAGTAGTTCCAAAGGCCTGGAAACTCCAAAAGCTGGTTCTTATTCTAAAACAAGAGAGAACGCTATAGTCGGGTGCCCCGACTATCAGATACCCGTTACTCAGCTAAGGGAGTGCGAGGGAGATAGATATATAAAATCTTTGATCGGGCATAACTTTTTAACGAATGGCCCGATTTGAAAAATTTCTTCTACATTTCGATAGGTATTGATAATCACAATAAAACTGCATGTTTACTTTTCCAAAATCTTTAATGGTGTGGGCGCCAGACACCATTCAAAAAATGGTTTAGGGCGGTTGAGGGCGTTAGAGGGGGCGTGGCACCATTTTGAAATAAACTTGCGCTGCGTAGGAACTCCAAGAATATGCATGCCAAATGCCAATCATCTAGCTTTTATAGTTTCCGAGATCTCAGCGTTCATACAGACGGACAGACAGACGGACAAACGGACATGGCTAGTTCGACTCGGCTAGTGATCCTGATCAAGAATATATATACTTTATAGGGTCGGAAAAGCTTCCTTCTCCCTGTTACATACTTTTGCACGAATACAATATACCCTTTTACTCTACGAGTAACGGGTATAACCAGGCAAGTATCCCAGCGACCCGTCGGCCAACCGCCCGCTTTCCATGCTAAACTCAATAGGGAAGATCTTTAAGAGAATAGTCTGCAACCGGCTGGAAAGCGAACTGGCGGCTAAACGAGGGATCTCTGAGTTGCAGTACGGCTTCAGGAAGAAGCGCAGCACCGTATACGCAATCAGCACTCGCCTCTGATGCCATTGCAGGTACCAGATGGGCAGGAGGGGACAAACACTACTGTCTGGTGTGCACGCTAGACGTCCAGAACGCGTTCAACACGGCCAATTGGAGTCGCATCCTGGAGGCCCTCAAAAGGCGGGGGATATCACAGTACCTAATTGATATCTTACGCACCTACTTCACGGATCGAGTGCTGATCTACGAGACGGACGAAGGACAACGCCGACACACAGTGACTGGAGGGTTCCCTCAAGGCTCGGATCTCGGACCGACGCTATGGAACGGGATGTACGATGATATCCTGCGGCTCCCACTCCCTGAGGGCTGTACACTCATCGGATTTGCGGACGACATTGCCTTGGGTACGGTGGGAAAAGAGCTGAACGAAGTAAAGGCTTCTTGCAACGCCGCTGTAGGCAACATTTACCAGTGCCTAGAACGCAACGGGCTCAAACTGGCTGAACACAAGACGGAGGCAGTCCTGGTGGGCAGCAGGAAAAAAGTTGAGCAGGCTACAGTCACCGTTGGATCCACAGAAATCCTTTCTGGAAGATCCATAAAATACCTCGGCATCATGCTCGATGATCAGCTTACACTTAAAGCCCACCTGCAATACATCGGAGAAAAAACTGCAAGAGCCACAGCCATCAGCAGAATGTTGGCAAACACGTCAGGTCCGAGACATCGAAGCGAGTATCCTCAATGATACTCTACGGATCGGGCATATGGGCTCCAGCTATGGAGTCGTACAGTCAACAGACGCAGCTGGAGCTTTTCAAAAATCAAGAAGAATGTTCAAAAAACGTTTTGGGGAAGTATAAAAAATATATTATGATATAATTATTTAGTTGTAGAGTAAAAGGGAATATTGTAATCGTGCAAAAGTATGTAACAGCTAGAAGGAAGCATTTCTGACCCTATAAAGTATATATATTCTTGATCAGGATCACTAGCCGAGTCGATCTAGCCATGTCCGTCTGTCTGTCCGTCCGTATGAACGCTGAGATCTCGGAAACTACAAAAGCTAGAAAGTTGGGATTACCTACACATATTCTTGGGCTTCCTACGCAGCGCAAGTTTATTTCAGCCAAGCGCCACGCCCCCTCTAAAGCCCACAATTGCCCATAATCGCCCACAAACGATTTTAAAATGTGTCTAGCGCTTACATTTGTAAAGATTTCGGAAAAGTATAAATGCAATTTGGTTGCGTTTATTTATACCTATCGAAATGTAGAAATTTAAAATCGGTCCATTTGTTAAAAATTTATGCCCGATCAAAGTTTTAAAAATCCATCTCCCTCGCAGTCCCTCTAGCTGAGTAACGGGTACAGTGCTGCCAGAATCTCCGAAGCATAAATGTCTAGATTGGAAAAAAAACGTTGCCAAAAATGGATAAAATGTATATAAAAATGGCAAAAAAATGGCTAACTAATTTAATGATCGTTTTCAACAAACCCAATGACAACAATGACAGAACCACACGCTTAAAATTATGTTTAGATATCTTTGAGAACTTTTATTTAACACTTTACTTATTGACCTTGACGGAAGTCATAAAACAATAATTATTTCTCCCTTTAAAAAAATCGTACAATTATTTTGACTACAGAATTGGAAAGATAATGGATAGCGCTTTTACTACATAGCAAACAAAGAGTCCAAGGTAGAGGTCCTATTTCGCCGGGGAACTTTTCGACGAGCTCAGTTCAAACTGGGTATTTAAAGCGAATCGTACAATTATTTTGACTACGGAATTGGAAAGATAATGGATAGCGCTTTTACTGCATAGCAAACAAAGAGTCCAAGGTTGAGGTCCTATTTCGCCGGGGAACTTTTCGACGAGCTCAGTTCAAACTGGGTATTTAAAGCGAATTCGATTTTATCGCATCCATCAGACTATAATTTATGCTACATAGTGTTATTAATCGTAATTTTTTAAATCAATTTCAAAAAGGGTATAAAGAAGTCAAAAATGTTAAGGAAAAATAAGAAATTGATTGTTTTTTAATAGCAAGAAAAATTGCTAAAAACAAATAAAAATTGCTAGATTTGTGGCTAATAGAAATTTTCAAATAAAAAGTTTTTCAGAAAGTGGCTAGAAATAGCCACTTAATGGCTAAACTGTTAGCACTGCCACTGAGTTAAATATAAGTTCCGATAACTTTGGGAACCATTATTAATTTTAATTTGTGCAATAAATTTCAAAAAAGGTATAAAAAAGCAGAAATACCAAAGAAAAATACAAAATTGCTTGTCTTGGAGTTAAATGGCTGAAATAGCTAAAAAAAAATTAAAAATGGCTAGTTTTGTGGCTAATAGCATTTTAAAACAAGAAAGGCAGCTAGCTTCGGCCAGCCGAAGCTTATATACCCTTGCAGATCATTCCTATTCATTTACAAAAACATTACATTTAAATTAACTTGCGTATATGTTACAATAATCCAAATTTTAGCTGATTTCGTATTACTTTGGCATTCATTTTTTGATCCTTCCTATGGCAGCTATATAATATAGCCGTCCAAATTTTGTTCAATTTTATTCGAAATTTTGAAATGTTAAAGAAAAGCCATATCCTAGAGGAAAAGACAATGTAATAAAAATCAACAAAGATATAATTTTTTTCCTATTAATTTCCATATAATTTTCGGACCGTTCCTATGGCAGCTATATGAAATAGTCATCCGATTTTTTAAAAATTTTATTCGAAATTCAGAAATATTTAAAAAATAGTATTCCCAAAAGTAGAACGTAATATTTCAAAAAACACCAAAGCTAGAATTTTTTGTACGTTTTATACGTTTTTTTTTTTATGAGAGCTATAAGATATAGTTGTCCGATCCGGTCGGTTCCGACATATATACTACCTGCAATAGAAAGAAGACTTTTGGGAAAGTTTGAGCCCGATAGCTTTAAAACTGAGAGACTAGTTTGCGTAGAAACAGACGGACAGACGGACGGACAGACGGACAGACGGACAGACGGACAGACGGACGGACAGACGGACAGACGGACATGGCTAGATCGACTCGTCTTGTCATGCTGATCAAGAATATATATACTTTATGGGGTCGGAAACGTCTCCTTCACTGCGTTGCAAACTTCTGACTGAAATCATAATACCCTCTGCAAGGGTATAAAAAAGTGGCAAATTTTTTTAAAAGTGGCTAGAAACAGACACTAAATGGCTGACCTGGCAGCACTGAACGGGTATCTAATAGTCGGGGCACCCGACTATAGCGTTCTGCCTTGTTTTTTGTAAACTGGTGTAACAACAATATACACCATCACAATTGCAAAGCCTTTGAGGAACGTTGCACAATGTCAAAACTACTTTTATAACTTTTCTTATCCCAACACTGGGGTAAAATAGTTAGAAACTTTCTACCGCTGTAAAGGGTATATCGTTATTGAAAAATATATATTTTAAATTTAATTGGAATATTTGGACATCAATTTTATTATCTAAAATGGAAACGATTTTTGAAATTTTTGTTAACCCTTTCCCATTGTACAAAAATGCGGTTATAGCTTTTTGATGCGTTGCATTGTTAAAAGCAATTTTTCAAACTGTTATTAGCATTTTGATGCCAGAGAGCGAAAGTCAAGAGGGCTAGAGCCAAGAATGCGAAAACGAAGAGAAAAGGAGGAAAAATGTAAGTTTTAATTATTTGTAATACATTTTTTTTAAGTTTTTTAGAGGCAAAGGAAGAATACCGCATTTAATTTCCGTAATGAAAGAAGCTAGGGAGAATTACTAAAAATCCCGTAAACAAACACATGTAGCGTGTAACGAGTAACTTGGGTGCGGTGAGTCCTACGATCCGTCCTTGCGGGTGCATGCTATGGGTCCGGCTCTCGCTCGTCGGCTTTGGGGGTGGTGGTCTTGCTTAAACGGACCGGCACACTATCTACACATTATTATTTTTAAGAAAGATTTGAACATGCTTGCGACAGAGGAAAGGCGAGATTTTAAAACCGGAAGAGAGTTTTAAGAATATTAAAGTTCGAGAAAATTAGCAAGTAAACGCGATACCACAGGTGTTGTAGTGGTCGCGGGATGCCCACCCAACCTATGATCACCATCATTGAGCTCGGCTCTAGTGACCCCTTTTCCCATACGACCGCAGAATCATCGGCAGAGTTAAAATATTGAATTACTCAAGGTTCATATTTAAATTCGTATTCATTTAATCAAGATCTGAGATGCCACACACGTTTTCATTTATAAAGTTTGTATTCATAACAAGGATTTCCAAAACAATCGGAATAATGCGGCTGCAATTCAAGATTAAATAGTATATAAGGCAAGGGTAGATATATAAAAGGTGTATATAATGTAAAACTAATATATTGTGAATATTAAGTAAGGATAATTTTAAATTATAAATTCGAAATGCAATAATTAGGGATTTTCTAATATGCGCAAGTTTTCTTCATTGGGACTAGTATTTTGAGCAGTCAAATCTTCATTATAACTTCACTATGTTTCATTTCTTTCCAGTCGAATTCTACTTAATTAATTTTTTTTTTTTTTTATAAGATGTCGCGATCGGCAGTGGGTTTTTTCCGAATTCACTTTAGTTCACTTAGGATTTGTTTATTTCTATTTTTAATCAAGGGTATTTGTTTAAGTGTGAGATATCTTGAATATATATTTGGCAAAGGTAAATGTAAGGTTAAAACTCACTGATTTTGTAGGCATTTCAGCGGCGAAAGATCGATCTCTCGGGCAGGTGGCTGTAATAGGCAAGCTTGGTCGCCATGGGGTTAAATAATAATATTCAATTAAATCTCTTAACACTCGCGACCCTTTTAAGGTTATTACGATCGAATTTCTGAGACCCGAAACCGATGACGTCACCTGACTGGAATTCTGGACTGCTTTACAACATTTCTTTTACATATTCTCATTACAACTAAACTCTACTTTATTCTAAGGAAAAACGAACGTCGCTTTTCAGGTTTAGTTATGGGAAGGCATAGCTTTCCAAGCGCGAGGTCTCCGATGGCAAAATCGAAACCGAATTTTCTTCACCGTTTCGGCTTCTTGGAAGAACGTTATGGAGCCCAGATAGTGGACTGTGGATCGTGGAATCGAATCTGAACCGGTGAATCGGGAAATTTACGGCATTTGGCGCGCGATTATCACTTGTTGCTTGTCAAAGAGGGATTCTTTTGGGATTTAGTCAGCCGATATCCTTTTTATTTCCCGGAGACTGACATGGTTTGGTTAGATAAGCGATGACTTAAAAAAATAAGGTCTAGACTGCCATGCCACGTGATGCCTTTGCTTGCAGGTTATATCGATCGAATCTCCCTTTAAACTCCTTAAATATTGCATATTTAAACGCCAATGTTAATGTGGGGCACAATCTAGAACAAATTAAAGCAAAAACTGTGATTGTCACTCGAGTACACAAGTACACAAATTTCTCGGACATATCCGTAAAATCGTCGAGCAAAATAATAAGCAGACCAAATATAAAGCAACAACAAACTAAAACTGACCTTAACACTCAAACAGCTGTAAGAAGAAGGCATATTTCGGACTATTCACTACACTCAAAAAAAAACAGAAGAAAAAGAAAAACATGGTTCTTCCAGAGGGAAAGCGTTTAAAAAAAGCCTCTGGCTCTAAGCGCGGCCGCCCTTCAGATGCCCCCAATGACACCCCCTCACCTTTGCTAATAGCGGCCATAAATAGCCGCTTTGATGAACAAGCTCTGCTGATAAAGTCCACCATCCGCGAGGTTGAGGATAGGATTCTCGAGGTGCTGAAGGAAAGGCTCCTAGGTGTGACAACTGAGATGAATCACATGGCCGATCGCATGTTAAAGCTGGAGAGGGAGGTGGAGGAGCTGCGCTCCCTGAAATCCCAAATTGGCACTGTGCAAGGTAAACTTGATGCACAGCGTGCTGAAAGTGATGCGTGCGTAGTAGGCATGCATGGAGTCCCCTTTGTGGCAGGCGAAAAGCTACGGCCTCTGTTTAACAAGTTGTGTTTTTTGACGAACCTTGTTCCTGCGCCGAGAGTTCGCGACATTTTCAGGGTCCGGAAATCGCAAAATTCCCTGGTGGACTCTCCAATTCTAATAAAATTAGAAACGACAAGGGAAAAAGTGTCCCTTCTTTGCGCACTGGGTGAATACCGACGAACAACAAAACAACAACTGAGCATACACCTGTTGGGCTTTGACTTGCCGGCCGCTCTCTACGTTAATGAGCAGCTTTCGAGAGATAATTTCATTATCTTTAAAGAAGCCATGCGCTTAAAAAAGAAGAAATCTCTTGCTGCTGTATTTACGCGCCGTGGGATTGTGCACGTGAAGTGCAGTGAGAGAGATGACATCCACATTATCCCTCAGCTTGATGAGCTCTCAGCGTTCTCTGCTGCTGAGTTATCTCTCTTCCTCTCCGGATCAGGTGCCCTGCTTGCCGAAGGTACCTCTCAAGATCAAAATAGCTTTCGTCAATAACATCTCCTATCCAGTTGAACTCGTTAAGAGTATAGTTTTTAAGAGTAATTCTATCATTCTATTTGTAATCGGTACATTTTTTGTACCGGCTTATAGAGCCAATTATGCCCACAATGAGCCGTTGTGTAGAGTCCTGCATTTTTATAATAAGTTGCCATCTCACATGCAGTTGGACCCATGCTCCCCCAGAGATTTAATCAAGAAACACTTCTATCATTATTTTGCCTCACTTAGTATTTAATTTAGTATCCAGTAGCCAGTTAAGGTTTTTACTGTTGGCGAATAAAGAAATAAATATAAATATAATCTCTCTTTATCTAAATCTAGCTTGTGCCTTCTCAATTCATATGTGCGTTTCCCAATTTTCCCTATATCTTAATATTAATGCAGGTCAACCAATAATGCAACAGCGAGCAGTCTGCTTAAAATTCTCTGTAAACAGAAAGTGGGGTTGACGGTTGTTCAAAGCCTGGTCAGTAAAATGAATGAGTTTAGGGAACTATTTGTTGGTTCAAATGTTGATGTGGTCTGTGTTTCAGAAACATGGTTTGTCAGTGGCTATAGTGATGTCCCTTTTGAATGTGATGGTTATGTATTGTACAGATCCGACAGAGTAAACCACGCAGGTGGTGTAGCCATTTATGTAAGCAACAAATATACTTCGAAACTTATTCAATCAAATCCCATTGACAGCAGAGTTGAATATATGTTTTTAGATGTCGTAGATCGTCGTTTTAAATCAAAAATCCTAATCTGTTGTATTTATAGACCCCATCGAACAACTGAATATAATGAGCTCACACAGGCTGTATCTAATATATCTGTTGGGTACGAAAACGTTATCCTGGCTGGAGATCTTAATAGCAACATATTCAAAGAACAAAATGTGCAGAATGATTTTAGATCTCTTGGACTAAACTTGGTTAATTTCAACTTACCTACCCACTTCACTAGTACCTGCAGCTCTTTGTTAGATGTTTTCTTTGTTAGTGATCCGTCCAAAATCCTTCTCTATGATCAATTGTGTGTGCCATCGTTCTTTAAACATGACTTGATTTTTTTTACATATGATTTTATTTCTGATAATTCACCCCGGCTTTTTAGCTAAAGAGACTATAATTCAATCAATCACAATAACCTACTAACCGAATTTGACAATCATGACTGGACCAACTTGACTTGACTTCGGCACAGGACCAACTCCTATTATTTAACTCCAACATTCGACAGTTATTTGAACACTGTGTCCCTTTAAAAACAAAAATACATAAACCAGCCAATCAGCCTTGGTTTAATTTGGAAATTAAAAAACAAATTAACCTGCGGGATAATGCCTATAAACGCTGGAAAAGATATAAAACCGAGAGTCTGCACAGTATTTTCAAACAACTGAGAAATTTAGTCACGAACCTTATCTCCTCTTCTAAAAGTAGATTTAATAACAATAAATTCGCCAGTGCAGAGACCCCTAGTCGAGTTTGGAAGGATTTGAGGAGCCTGGGGATAGGTAAACAAAAAGCAGCGGCTAAATCAGACCTTGATGTATTTGCCCCTTATAAGCAATTTTCTGAGGATCCTTCTCTCATTCCATCACAAAATTTGTACCTGAACTTAACGACATCCTGTGATAATATTTTTAGCTTTATGTGTGTACGTCCATGTGATGTTCTTGAATGTATACTTAAATTAAAAACTGGTCCCAAGTTTATAAAAATGTTGCTCCCGAAATTAATTTGTCATATTACCCACATCTTTAATACTGTGTTTACCACCTCAATGTTTCCCGATTGTTGGAAAATCGCAAAAACTCTGCCCATCCCGAAATCAAAAAATGAATTTAGACCAATATCCATATTGCCCTTCTTAGCGAAGTCCTTTGAGCAGCTAGTTGCTCTCCAGATGCAAACTTTCCTGGAAAACAATCAACTTCTTAGTTGTAAGCAATAAGGTTTTAAAAAGCACAGAAGTTGTACAACTGCCATTTTAAAGATATCCGAAGATATACGCCAAAATATTGATGTAAGTAAAGTAACCCTTTTAACACTTCTTGACTTTAGCAAAGCTTTTGACTCGATAAATCATGAAATTCTCTGTACAAAGATTCGCAACCTGTATAATTTCTCAGCGAGTGCAGTAAGCCTCATCCGAACATATCTTTCCTATAGGTTGCAGGCCGTGGTCTCCGGGTCGCTTAAGTCATCTTTTCTACCCCTCACACAGGGAGTCCCACAAGGCTCAGTTTTAGGTCCGCTTCTTTTCTCGTTATATGTAAATGACCTCCCTAAATGTATTTCTTTATGTGATGTGCACCTTTATGCAGATGATGTCCAATTAAATGTTAGTTGTCCGCTAAGTCAAATTAGTGAGTGTATCAGAATTAGCAACAATAAGATTAAACAAATAAGTAATTGGGCTGATGCAAACGGGCTAGGACTAAATCCAGCCAAGTCCAAATGCCTATTAATATATAAAAAACCAATTAATTTTAGCTCCCTTCCGAAGATCCAGGTAAAAAATGTTGAAATAGACTTTGTTGAGCGAGCCACAAACCTAGGAATAGAATTTAACTCCACTTTAACTTGGGATGACCAAGTCACTAAAGCCACTGGGAAATCGTATGGCGTACTCAGGCAATTATCTTTAACCCAAAAACTAATTCCGCAAAATATCAGGATGCTAGTGGCGAAAACCTGCATTATCCCAATATTGTTCTACGGAATTGAAATATTCGGATCATGCAACGCCACAAGCATGCGAAAGCTACAAGTTGCCTTCAACTCCATTGCGCGATATGTTTTTAATGTAGACCGTAGGAATCACATAACAAGTCATGCTAATAAAATTTTCGATCTAAGCTTTGAGTCGTGGATTAAGTTGAAAACCTTGCTATTTCTGCATAAACTGCTAGTCAGAAAAGAGCCAAAATACCTACATGAGGAATTGCAATTGGCTTCTTCGGCCAGAACAAACAACATTGTCTGCAAAAGATTAAAACTTGCAATGACTGAAAAGCACTTTTTTATTCAGGCCGTTCGCTATTGGAATGACCTGCCAAACCACTTAAAATGCATACGAAATGAAGCGCACTTTATAACAACTCTTTTAAAATACTTGAAGGGCACAAGCAAATTTTAATTTTATTAGTTTTACATTTTCTTCTTCCTTTTTAAATTTGTAAATTTTATTTATTTCTCTACCTATTTGTTAAGCATTTATGTAATCTTCTGTAAAATAAATTTGTTTCTAAATGTCAAAATAATTATTGTTTCTTTAAATGAAATTGTACCTCTAGTTCCTAAGTAATTTTGTAATTACCACAAAGTGACCGATGTTAATCAAAAAGACATAGTCTTACATCATAGCTCTGTAAGCACAAGTTCATAGTTTTCCCACGGGAATAATTTACATTTACCTGCTGATCATGCCCCCGCAGCACCGTAAGGGTGATTTGGATTTTTTTCAAATGTCGTTTCCAGCAAGGTATTCCAATTTATAAGCCACAGAGGGCACTTCTCTGCGGCGGCAGTAAGATTGGGCTTAAACGTGGCCTTTACGCCAATCGTGACCCGGACGAAATAAATCTAGAGAATATTTAGGGGTTAAATTGGAAAATTCCGAAATTTTTTTTGTGAGTTTTCACTTACATCAGAAATTTCTGTAACCCGCAACACAAAAATGTATTCTCTGCTGCACTTGCGGAAAATATTTTGGCCAGTTTCGCGTTATATTCACAGTGGTATTATAATTTTCCAAAAAGCGAATTGAAAACGCGGACGGATTGTACGTCTGGCTATCACGGCACTCGAAAAGAGAAGAACGCTACCGGATTTTGGATAGGTTCGGTTAGGATATGGGCGGAAGTCTGTGGCAGATGCTTATGACAGGTGCCCGAATCGAGCTTTCCACTGCATCTCTGAAACAGCTGTTTTGAATTCTGAAATGGTTGCTAACTTACTAGAATAAACCCCGCTTTAACTATTTTATAGTCAGTTTTTAGGCGAAAATTCTAACACAAGTCGCTTTAGGCGCCGTTTCACACAAAAACTTTTTATACCCGTTACTCGTAGAGTAAAAGGGTATATTGTATTTGTGCAAAGATATAGAACAGGGAGAAGGAAGCGTTTCCGACCCTATAAAGTATATATATTCTTGATCAGGATCACAAGCCGAGTCGATATAGCCATGTCCGTCTGTCCGTCCGTATGAACGCTGAGATCTCGGAAACTATAAAAGCTAGAAAGTTGGGATTACCCACACATATTATTTGGCTTCCTACGCAGCGAAAGTTTATTTCGGCCGAGGGTCACGCCCACAATCGCGCTCAAACGATGTGTCTGGCGCCCACATTTTTGAAGATTTCGGGGAAGTATTAATTTGCAATTTTGTTGCGTTTATTTATACCAATCGAAATGTAGAAGAAATTTTTCAAATCGGACCATTCCTTAAAAAGTTATGCCCGATCAAAGTTGTATATCTCCATCTCCCTCGCACTCCCTTTAGTTGAGTAACGGGTATCTGATAGTCGGGGCACCCGACTATAACGTTCTCTCTTGTTTATTAAACAAAATCAACCAAAATTCTTTTTAGAACAAGAGGTACCAATAAAAACCTAGATAACACAATTGTTAGTATTATCCACTTAGGACCATAGATTAATTCTTTAACAATATGAGACCGCAAATTCTTTAGAACAAGACGATTTTTTGTTTTGTTTTACCGTCCCGGATCCCGACATACACCAAATTTTGACCAAAATGAGACTGCGAATTCTTTGGAAGACGAAGAATCATTAATGGACCATGTAATGATTTGTTGTTTTTCTATTCAAAAAATTAACAAGATTGGTTCCAGATCTTGTATTTGTGTGCATCCCTGGTAAAATCAAAGCCGGTTTTCCGTCAATCCGTTACTGGGTCATAATTTTTTAAGAAATCTAAGTCTTATTTAAAATTTTAAAATGATTTGACTGTCAATTTGTTTGATTATTTTGACAAAAATTTTACAAAAATAAAATTTGTAAGAACCGTTTTTTTTAAAAATAATATTTAAAAACTAAAACAAACAAAAAACAGTAGCTCACACCGCGAGTTTAACATAGGAGATATGAGCTAAGGAAAAACCAAATATACCAGACTTATGGGGTGAATTTCGATGAACGCTTTTAGCCGCGGCGCAAGGAATAACAAAATTGATCTTTGGCTGTGTTTTTGCAGAAGCGGTGTGGCACTAAAAAATTAAAAATGGAAGGAAAAACCAAAAACCGCTGAAAAATGTCTGCAGCCGTTGCAAAATAAGTTGCTTGTTTTCAAGCATGCCGTGCCAAAAATGTAATTAGTACTCTACCACCTTAATAAAACCGCACAAACACATAGCAAATAATTAATTAAATTAAAACCAACTATGTTATTTAGGGAACAAAACAATACTTTAAAGAAAACAAAAAAACAAAACTAATACGCGGAACAAAAAAATGTTCATAAAATTCCTTCTTGAAATTCGTAGTGTTTAGGAAATTATATTAAATAACACCTGAAAATGATTTTTGAAATGAATTGGATTATGAGTTTTATCGAGGATGGTTTATAATTACAAAATTTAACATTTTTTTTAAATTCTGATGTCATGGGATCATTATTAAATAATATATAATTACGTTTGGGGTCTGCTAACGTTTATTTAAATAAAATGGTTTGGGTGGAAGAGTAATTCCCACGGGTGGGACAAACAAAATTGAAGCCCACCCCTCTGGTCAACTACAAATATCGTGTTGCTATTTCTTTCCTTCAACTGGGTAAAGCAGTCATTATCATTGTCTTGTTTATTTTGTTGTGGTACTTTGAACGCCGTGTGATTTCATCGCGGTTAGGAAAATCCATTATTGATATAGCCTTTTCGAAAATCTTTTACAAACATTCGAATATAGAAGCTTTTATAACGGCTAAGACCGCGATAAAGGTTAAAATATGATCTTCTTTGGACCGCGATTTCTTCAGATTCATTTAAAAAGTTAAGTATAAGTTGGTCATCCATGGTAACTTAAGTTTTTAGGGAATCGCCGTTCATCGAGGATACTTAATTCGCGCTTGTGGGGTCAAACGAAAAGCCCATATGTTTTTTATACTACTTTATTTTTTTAGAAAAACACGCCACTTTAAAATGCAATTGCATGAGAGCCATGCATTTCCGCCGATAATCTTACGCACGTAAATTTTTAGGAAATCACGGCCCAACGAGGATACATTTTTCGCGATTTTCGGGGCACAGGCCCCTTTTCTAGACTATTACCTTATCGAAATTTTCAACGAAGGATCGTCTCCTTAAATAGATTTAGATTCAGATGGGACTATATAATAAAACCTGGGTGAAGCAGTCATTATCCGCAGCAAAACTCCCCGCACTTCTAGGGTTCAAAGGGTCCCGCTCCGCTGTTCTGGTTGTGATCAACAAGCCGGAAGTTGGTAGACAATAAGGAATACAATTAGGAAACCAGAATATCTGGTAATGGTCCCTCTTATACAGGCCTTTACTACTCTATAAGTACTGGAACCGAAAAACTTGGACCGTAAATAACAAATGTGATTTTAAACGTCACAAATAACGCTCATTTTACTCTTGTCCATAAAGTTAAACAATCAGAAAATTTGGATATCAAATGTTTTATTTTATTAATTTTCTTTTAATTAAACATTAATAATACCTGTTATTTCCGATCCCTTCAAATAACACAGGTCGACAAAATCCGGTTTTCTTTTGGCCCAACATTTTAGCTTTAGTTTAAAAACATTCCATCACGTCACAGTTTTTAGAAACCCGTGGTCAAAGTTTTCAATTTTTTATTTATAGGCACTTTTTCTAGCCTATAAAAACTAAACTCTTTGTAGCACATAGCGACGATTTGGTGGAAATGGTACGGAAGAGGTTTTTAGGTTTGTTTTCAATCTGTCATTTTGACATTCGCCTATAAAACTTCAGGCATTAGATACCGATCGAATGGTTAGTTGTTTGCTTCAAAATAAACAAAAAAAAATTATTTATTTCCTCCGGAAAAACAAAAAAAAATTTTTTTTGAAAAGAGCCAAAATACATTTTGAAAAATAAGTCTGGAAGCTGGGACACTTTTGAAAGTCAATAAAACTCACAGCGAAAGTACACCAAACTTTTTATTTGTGTTAATCTAATCAATTTTAGTTCGTTTTAACTTATTTCCCGTCCATTTTTAAATAACTTAGGCCGCAAACCAATTGAAATAAATTAGATTTCCGATTACAACTACATTTCCCCTAATTTCCAAGAAGTGTACTTGGCAGAAAGCGACCTCTGTCGGGCTGAGGTATTTTTGTATGCAAATCGGTTATATCAACTTACACGCTCAAAGTGTCCCAACTTACATTAAATGTGTAGTATCGGGAAAAAAATAATAACTGGTTTCCTGACTGTCAAATAATTCCCATTCTTTCTTTATTTTGTAAGAATTTAATTACTAATGTTTTAAGCCAATTTAATTTAAACACGGTATTATTTTTTTATAGAAATGTAATATAAGTGAAAATATAATTGTTTGGTTAAAAATGGTACTTGAGTGACACAGTTTAAATCTGGGTTGAGCCTAAAAGCTAAAAATATATTTACAAAAAATTTTTTAATGGGAAGGTTTTGAGAAAATGAGGTGTCCCAACTTACAAACCGTCTCAACTTACTGACATTCCCAACTTACTACTGTTGGATTGCTCATAAGTGAGTGAACAAAAAAGAGTTGCTTCCTAAACTGAGTGAGTAAACATGTTCCTTCAAACTTGTTCTTTATTGTTAACTTGTTCATTTTTTCTGTGAGGAGTTAAATAACTCCGCACAATAAACCTAGGAATAACTGCATGCGGACCTGCCAGTTGCTACTTACGCAAATAATTCGCGTAGTTACGCCAACGCAGGAAAGGAGAGTTGGAGAAAGCAGTTAAAGAGAGAGTGGAGAGAAGTACGGAGAGAGTTTGGAGAGTACGAGGAGAGAGAGTTGGCAGAGTACGAACACAAAGAGAGTTTGGAGAGATTGCGAGGGACGGAGTGGAGAGAGGTGACGGAGCGAGACGGCACTAGTCAGAGAGAGAGCGCAGGCGTGCCGTGAGCGAGGAAAGAACGGTACAGCCCCGCACTTTAGCCTTTAGTGTGGTGCCGTGCGTAGAGGGCGAAAAGTCGAATGGTAAAACCGCGGACTTTGTACTCTGGATTCGAGAGAAGAAAAGGAGAGACCGAGGATAAACGGGACCCGGTGGCCCATATAAGAGAGTCCAGCGCGGGAGTCGGGACCAGTCATCGAGCATCAAACCGCGATTGAACAACGTATAGTAAAAGTCAAGGATATACAACCGTGAAAACCGGCCAGAAGCAAGATCGCTACGTCGAGACGTTCGGGGCCAAGCAAGTCACCGAATTGAGACACAGGTAGCTGAGGTCCTTAAAGGCAACCCACGGCTAAGTCTGCAGGACATCAAGGTTGGCTGTAATACCGACCATCCAGACTATATTGGCTGTGATACCGATTAGTCCGGCTACGTTGGCTGTAATACCGGTCAGTTTAGCTACGTTGGCTGTAATACCGATCAGGCTAGCTGTGCCGGCTGTAATATCGACTAGTCCGGCTACATTGGCTGTAATACCGATTAGTCTAGCTGCGGGCGACCAAGTTGGCTGTAATACCGACTGGGGCGGCTATATTGGCTGTAATACCGATTAGTCCAGCTGCGCCGGCCGTAATACCGATCAGTTGCGCAGGTTATAGGCAGACTTGGCACGGGCATCACCACCAGCAGAGTGAAGAGCACGAACAGCGGACTTTAAGAGAGCAGCGTGAACAACACCGATGCTAGTCGCGCAGGACGTCGACGAGGTCAAGCATCCAGGGACCGCGTCGCAACAGCCATGAGGGAAGACTAGGGTGGAACGTTCGTCTTTCTCTGGGCGTTAGCTACAGGGACTGCTGACGTACTCTGGCCGTAGTACCGGAGCGTCAAAGGAAATTAAGTGAGCGTCTAGCGAGTCCGGCCGGGACAGAGCAAGGGACAGGAAGCTACGGCTGGAAGGACGATGATCTTGCAAGCGTGGTGCCTGTTCACCCTAGTCTGAGAACGGTGACGCTTCCCTAAGCCCAACGGTCCAACTCCAGGCCCTCGTCTACGAGTGGCAGCGAAAGTACTCGGAGCGGCCAGGACCATCAGCAGCGAGGAATCACCGAGCGGCGTCGCAGGAGCAGCACCAGCACGAGACATACATAAGCATTGTTAGGGCTCATCGACCTACATATTAAAATTATTATCGCAGTTACATTTGTCGAACACTGTCTGTTACTCATCTACCATCGCAATCAAAAGAGGCTTTCGATGTGTCTTTAGATCCTCATCTTGCGCACCATTCTCCGACGTCCACTTAGTTACAAGTGCTGGGTGCGGCAACCAACCAGAAGACAGTTTATGTGCTGTATACTACCCAACCCATATTCTGTGAACAGGCAAAGTAACGCCAGTCACACTAAGGATCCACCGTCAGCAGCACGACGCTGGTTGTGGTACATTTGGTGACCCTGACGTGATCTCAACAAGAGATCACAACAAAAACAAGAGAGAACGCTATAGTCGGGTGCCCCGACTATCAGATACCCGTTACTCAGCTAAGGGAGTGCGAGGGAGATGGATATATTAAAACTTTGATCGGTCATAACTTTTTAACGAATGGTCCGATTTAAAAAATTTCTTCGACATTTCGATAGGTTTTGATAATCACAATAAAACTGCATTTTTACATTTCCAAAATCTTTAAAGGTGTGGGCGCCAGACACCTTTCAAAAAATGAGGGGGCGGTTAAAGGGGGCGTGGCACCTTTTTGAAATAAACTTGCGCTGCGTAGGAACTCCAATAATATGCATGCAAAATGCCAATACTCTAGCTTTTATAGTTTCCGAGATCTCAGCGTTCATACGGACGGACAGACAGACGGACAGACGGACATGGCTAGTTCGACTCGGCTAGTGGTCCTGATCAAGAATATATATACTTTATAGGGTCGGAAAAGCTTCCTTCTCCCTGTTACATACTTTTGCACGAATACAATATACCCTTTTACTCTACGAGTAACGGGTATAAGCACTCCATTGTCGATGCGACAACTAAGGAAGTCTGAGCGAAATTAACTCTGGAATTAGAAGATTGGTCAACAAGGCGACCATCATCCATCAAAGATTTGGTAAATCGTTTGTGATCTCAGCAGGAAAGGATTCGTGAATCCAATCCCGGACACATTCTCAAAGTTGTCAACAGGCGACACTTTGAAAACCATGACCATCCTTACAGCAAGTGCCACCGTGGCCACAGAGGGACACCTGAGATCGAACCTATCGATTCAGGATCCGGTCTGGTCAACAAGCGACCACCTTTATCTACCATTGTTTACTGTTAAGTTTCTTGACCAAACCTGGTTGCGAATCGGAGCGTATCCAGCGTAAGCGAATAAAACACTCTCACCGGTTAAGTTCATACTAATAATCTATCCTCAAAGTTATATTTAAGTCAGAATTTCGCTAAATTCAGATCAGTGTATTCAAATTTCTTAAAGTGAACTACTCTTTTTACTAGTTTCGAAAAACAGTAAAGTGATCTTATCAACGAGTTTACCTCAATTGAAAAGTGGCTTTGTGAGAACAATTAAATTACAATTACAAATTAACTACATTACAACTGACTTTGTGAAAAGAAAATAAAAATTTAAAACAATCTACAAATTAATTATAATTGTAATTCTTTTCCAAATAAATAATAAATAAAATGAATAACCAAACCCAAAAATATTGCGAGTCGTGCCGTCGTTTCATCCCGGTGGGAGTTCAATGGAATCACCATGCTCGCACCGCGGAGCACAAGATTAATGCTGTGATACCTTTGGATGGAAGAATCAAAAAGATTTCGGTTGGATTCAAGGGTCGAATCCTTCATTATATGTTTCTTAATGAAGGAGAGGAATTAAGATACCCGGAAGAGTTCCTCTTCGAAGCAGGAGAGGCTTTAAAATCTCATTTATTTAATGTGCTTCAAAGCTACATGTCCGGTAAAGTTAATTTTTAAGCTTTTTGCGGAATATATGCTCGTGAAAGATGATGATTTAAAAACGGAGACTAAACAATTCCAAAGCAAAATGGAAGTTGTTACAAACCACTCGGATTTAGACCGCATATTCATCAATCACTCAGACCATCTGAAAATAAAAATGGAAGAGTTTCAGGAAAGGGATAGCGGGTGGACCACACTCCGCATAATTCGATTGGAAATGAATTTCAATCAATATAAACCGCTATCTGGCTCCTCATTTATCCTAACAACTCCCAAGCTTTTTTTGAAAAAAGCTATAATTAATGTCCAAAATAAGAATGACTCATTCTGCTTTAAATGGACTTTGATTTCGGCACTTACAAAGGCATTAAGTAACCCTAGTGTAAGCTACACATATAAAGTTGATATAAGGGCCGAAAGATTTGTTTTAACATCTGGAATAAATTTGGACTTCAGTGGGTTAACATTCCCGCTCAAAATAAAGGACATAGACATTTTCATTCAAAAAAACGTTACATTGAACATTAACGTTTTTGGATATGATGAGGAAAGTAAAACTATAATTGGACCTCTTTATCAATCTGGAGTTGAAAAGCCGACGCACATAAATATACTTTTCCTGGAAGGAAACGGATTCGGTCACTACACATGGATAAAAAATATTTCAAAGTATGAATTTTTACTCGTTATAGATTTACTTTTACTTGTTATTTTACATTATTGTTTATATTATTTATTTTTCTTTTATTTAATAGACTAATGACTTCACAAAGAGGATCACATAATGGACGGAAATGGTTTTGTAATACCTGCTTACATTTTTCAACAAGTGCAAGTCGCGCACTTCGTTACAAGGAGCTCTGCAGTGGAAAGGTTGCCACTCTCCCAAGCCCATATAAATCGACATTGAAGTATACGGCACTGCGTCATTAACTAAAAGTTCCGTTCGCAGTGTATGCAGATTTCGAGTGCATACTTCGTCGTAAAAATATTGATGTAAGTCCTAAACTATTTAATGTAATTGAACATGTACCAATTTCATACGCTTACTTTTTAAGTGTGCATATGATTCTAGTTTAGATAAATTCGTAATGGAAACGGGAGGTAATTCAGCTATAAATTTTGTTAATTTCCTTGTAAATAACTTAAAAACTATTCATACAAAATATTTGAGTAAAGTTGTTCCCATAGTAATGAATCCAGAGGATGAATATGAATTTGAGTTTGCCCTCAATTGTCATATTTGTGAGAAGGCTTTAGCGGATGATAGGGTTTGAGATCATTGTCATTATACAGGTAGATACAGGGGTGCAGATCATTCTAAATGTAATTTAGAATTGAAAACGTCTAATTTTATCCCAGTTTTCTTGCACAATTTTTCCAAGTATGATTGTCACTTGTTTATCAAAGAATTAACACTTATACCTGGAGAAATTAAAGTTATTCCCACAAACAAGGAGCACTTTAATTCAGTCATGAAAAAAAATGAAAATGAATGTGGAATCAGTTTTGAGATAAGGTTTTTAGACACATTTAGATTTATGCATCCAATTTAGAAGATGATCAACTTAAATCAGTAAGATCACATTTTAATTGTGAAAATGGATTTTAGGCTTATGCAGAAGAAGGGTGTATTCCCATATGAATATCTTGATTCATAGACTAGAGGAGTCTAGTTTACCATCAAGAGTACAATTTTATAATCAGTTTACTGAAAAGCAATGTTCTCAAGAGGATTATAGTCATGCTGTTAAAGTTTGGACACAATTTTTCTGTAAATTTTTATTTAAAAACTGATGTATTATTATTAACTGACGTTTTTGAAAATTTCCGTTTAATTTGCATGAAAATTTATTCTCTTGACCCAGCTCATTTTTATACAACACCAGGTTTATCTTGGCAGGCAATGCTGAAAACCACACAAATTGAGTTACAGTTAATAACTGATATTGATATGTTTAAATTTATACAAAGTGGAATTCGGGGTGGTTTGGTACAATGGTGTCACAGATATAGTAAAGCAAATAATAAATATTTAAGTGACTATGATGTTAGTGAAGAGTCATAATATTTAATGTATTTAGATGCAAATAATTTGTATGGTTGGGCAATGTCTCAACGTTTACCTTACCAAGGGTTTAAGTGGTTGTCTCCCATAGACATAGAAAATTTAATAACAACAAAGTTAGCCACTAATAGCGAAAAAGTAAAAAAATTAATTGCCGACCTCGGAAATAAAAAAAATTATTTCATTCATTATAAAAATTTACAGCAATGTTTGCTTAATGGGTTGCAGCTAAAAAAAATCCATAGAGGGATGCGTTTTAAACAAAAACCTTGGCTCAAAACGTATATAGACCTTAACACCCAATATCGTCAAAAAGCTAAAAATTCATTTGAAAAAGATTTTTTTTAATTATTTAATAATGCAGTCTACGGTAAAACCCTCGAAAATATCGAGAAACGCGTTGACATTAAAATAGTTTGTGATTGGGATCCTCCACAGAATAATAATATTAATAAAAGTGGTCGTAAAAAATTATGTGCACGAGCATTAATTTCCAAATTTAATTTCCAAAGTGATACAAAACTAGAGAATGATTTCTTTACAATTCAAATGAGAAGAATGTCATATGTATACGAAGATAGATACATGGGCTATCTTGGGTTTACAGTATTAAAGTTATCAAAGTGGAACATGTATAATTTCCATTATCAATATATGAAACCAAAATTTCAAGATAATATAAGATTAAATTACATGGATACAGATTCCTTCATCTATACAATTAAAACTGATAACTTTTATTAAGATATTCGGGATGATATAGAATTCAAATTTGATACATCTGGATATTCCGAAGAAAGAGCCAACTTATATAATTTTAAAATATGCAATAAAGCGGTATTATGTGTTTTTAAAGATGAGCTTCATGGTAGACCAATGTCAGAGTTTGTTGGTCTCCGTCCTAAGGTATATTGTTATAAAATTGAATTTTTGGACAAATCGTTTATGAAATCTAAAGGAGTAACGAGGACAGCACTAGAGTATCTAGATATTGAAAAATATAAAAAGGTTCTTTTCACTGAAAATCGAATGTATGGCAGCGTGTCAGTTTTTAGATCTAAAAATCATACCATAAATACTTACAAAATGATAAAAATAATTCTCGATGGTAATGATACGAAGAGAAAAGTTGAGGGTGATAAATTGTCTACACTCCCTTATCATCATAAAGGTTTATTAGAAAGGGAACTTATATCAAATGTTCGATTCCTTGAGGGAGAGTCACTTGCTTTGGGGAGACAGGTAGATGAAATAGAAAGTCTTGAATTCCAGACTGAGCAACAAAAAACATTACTCAACTGTCTAAAAAAGAAATTAAAAATGTTGAACATGATTTACTTTACAAGTCACTTGAACTTGAAATGTTTTATAATGAATTACCCCCGATCCCAAAAACAGAAACAATTTTAGATTTAACGATACAAAATAATTATTTAATTAGTAAGTTTGAAAAATTATATAATCTTAAACAATATAAATCTTCAACAATATATATATATATATATATATATATATACATATATACATAAATGCTTATATTTTGTTAGTATAACATTAAGTTAAACGAATTACAATTTCATTACAAATAAATTGAGTAATAAATGTATAATATTTGGGTGTGTTGGGAATTTTTTGGTTATTTTTTATAAATTGGGTGAGTATATTTTATTTGATTGGATTTGTACCCGTTGTCTATATAGATATTTCCACAGTTCTAATTCATGTGGATTCATTTCAGCTTCAGGTTCAGAATCCCTGTCTTGAACAGGTTCATCTTCTTCTTCTGCTGTTTTTTCTTCCTCGTTTTTTTCCCTATCTGTTTTAGATAATAACCCAACTCTACTTGATCAGGAGTAATTTCGTTATTTTCATTACTCTCATCGCTATTGCTTAAGTTAATGTTTATATTTTGGTGATAAAGTTGTGTGATGTCTTTATCAGTTAAATTAAAAATAGAAATATTATTAGAATTTGAATTTACTGAAACTACGTTAGATCCTAAAAGGTGAACATATTCAACTGAAATGAGAAAAAACGAATTAATAAAATGAATTATTATTTACTTAAGTAAATTAACTCGCCTTTTGTTTTGTTTAATCTTTTTTTTCCTTGAGGAAATTGTATATCCTTCTGAAATAAAATAAGTAATATGTTATCCCTAATTCATATAAAAGTTGTTGCGGTTGAACAACTCGCTACATTCTAATAGACATAATTTTTCTCCATCAGAGTCTATACCACCTAAGTCTAGTTCCTCAATTGTTATAAGCTTTCTTTTACTTTTGTTCTTGGGTGGAGGTGGTAAATCTATTGTTTTTGGTAGACGTGGATAGTAAAATAATTCTTCGTCAATTTCCACACAGCTTATTTGTATCTTATACATCTCTAGATGAGAATGTTTTTTTAATCTTTTTAAAACGTAATGACACTGGATTCTTAAAGTGAAAAGGGTCTATAACCGAGTTTATAATACCTATCGAAACCTCTGTTTCCTGTTTCAATAGTTCCCCCCTCTATATTTTCCCTTTCAAGCAAGTCTGATTTAAACTTCTCTAATAAATCTTTTTTAAGAAAATAATATTTTTTTATCTACACTACGCTTCTCTGTTTTGTTTAAAATTGTTGACTCTTGACTTACATTATCATTAAAATTAAGGTCTACTTCATTTACTGCCGTGAATGAATGCTTGGAAGGTGACGACCAATCATCATACTCATCATAAATTTGAAAATTAGCTGGTGGTGGTGTTGTTGATGTTGTTGCTTCTGTTGTTGTTGTTGCTTATGTTGTTGTTCCTACTGTTGTTGTTGTTGCTTCTGTTGTTGTTCCTTCTGCTTTTGTTGTTGCTTCTGTTGTTGTTTCATCTGTTGTTGTTGTTGCTCTG
The DNA here is from genome assembly GCA_035046095.1 of Drosophila pseudotakahashii. Taxonomy (NCBI): domain Eukaryota; kingdom Metazoa; phylum Arthropoda; class Insecta; order Diptera; family Drosophilidae; genus Drosophila; species Drosophila pseudotakahashii. The sequence goes on along the minus strand of JAWNOE010000117.1, from coordinate 148,665 downwards.
TTTATTTTGCTTCTGTTGTTGTTCCCTCTATTGTTGTTGTTGCTTCTGTTGTTGTTCCTTCTATTGTTGTTGTTTCTTCTGTTGTTGTTGTTGTTGCTTCTGTTGTTGTTCCTTCTGTGGTTGTTGTTGCTTCTGTAGTTGATGTTGCTTCTGTTGTTGATGTTGCTTCTTTTGTTGTTGTTGCTTCTGTTCATTCATTTTTTATTGTTATTGCTTCTGTACATTCATTTTTTATTATTATTGATATTCTTACCTTGTGGGGTTTTTAGTTTACTCTCTAACTCCTCAATGTTATTTATATTAGCTAAGGAACTGTTTTTAAAAAGATACAAATTCAGCTCAATATTCAAAACATCGTCGTTAGGGAGTGAAATTCGAATAATTGCGGTATTAGTGGGTATTACACCCATTTCCACTACTCCTTAATACACAAACTATTATCAAAATTAGTTTCATTATCTTTTTTTTTACTTTCTATTTTCATACTTGCAATTATTAAATCAAGTTTGAGTTTTAAATTTTTATACGAGCAATCAGTTTTTCACCGTCTCGTCTTGGTTGCGATCGCTACTGAAAAAATCATAAGCGCCCCAGTGGAATTTATTTAGAATTTTCAGTATATAACTCTTATGTAAACGAATAAAGGGATGGGGCAATCATACAAAAATATGCTGGCAAACCACTCCAACAAAACAGAAACAATATACCAACCTTGACTTAACATTCTTATCGCCCTCCACACGCCCTCCACGGAAAGCAGAACATTCTATCAGTCTTTGCGTGTGCGTATGTGGAAACTATTTTTTTTTTTGACTTTGTTGTCGCTGTGGGCGATTGTGTCTGGAAACTATTTTTGATGTTGTGTATGTAGGGTGGTGCGGGATTTCGGTTGGAGACTATTTTTGAATTTGTACATAAGATGTTATACGAGCATGCCGGTCTGAACATATTTATTTTTCTGTTGCTGAGTTGATTAGTATTGAAACAGCACTGTAAACTCTTAACATTATTCTTTATATCGATATATCACGACCTTGTATCACGGGCCATCATTAACGTTATCGAATAAAGCGTCTTTTATCTTACGCATATTTACTCAACCAAGTCGAACGTGTTTTTCTATATAGAGCAATATAATCTTCAATAGGGTATGGGCCCAGAGCACGAATACATGCTCAAGTATTGCTCAATAGAAAGATTTCCAGGAATTGTGAAGTACAAGTAATTTTTGCATTACAAGTGCAAAAAGGGAGTGGCGTAAGAACCAGAGTAAAACACAGCTTCAGCATGAGTGCGCTTTATCAAATTGATAAATTAGAAGAAAAGAATTATGATTCTTGGAGTATTCAAATGCGCAGCGTACTGGTCCACGCGGTGCTTTGGGATGTGGCCTTAGGCGAGATGGAACTGGAGAATGCCGCTGAAAGCTCAAATTGGGCGAGCAGGAACAGTAAAGCTTTGGCAATGATCACCCTCAGTGTTAAGCATCCCAGCTGAGTTACATCAAATCCTGTACGACGGCATTTGAGGCATGGACGAAGCTAAAGGAGGCGCACCAGCCGAGTGGTCCCGTTAGAAAAGTATCACTCTACAAACAGTTACTGAGCCTAAAAATGGAGGATGGCCAAAATGTTTCCAGCCCCCTGAACTCTTTCAGCGAAGTTCTAGATCAGTTTTCGTCGGTGGGCATCGAGATGAGTGAGGAGCAATAATCCTGTTATCCAGTCTTCCCAAAGAGTACGAAAATTTTGCGGTCGCCATTGAGACGCGCGATTTCTTACAAGAATTCGAGGTGCTGCGAATCAAAAGGAAAGAGGAAGGAGAAAGACGGTCTCATTCTCAAGAAAACGACACGCATGCACAGGCGTTTGTTGCTACAAAGTCATTCAACAAGAAGAAGAGTAAAATTTGCTACATTGCAGAAAACGAGGGCACATCAAGGCCGAATGTCGGAATGATGGATCTCAAAAGAAGAAGCCACCCCCAACAGGTGTTCAAAAGCAGTGCAGCTTGTTGGGAGCCCTGGACTCAGATAGCCTTGGCCGCACGAAGTGGTGTTTGCATAGCGGAGCTACGAGTCATATGTGCTGCGACGATAAGATGTTTACAAGCTTGGAGGAGCATTCTGAGTTGATTGGATTGGCTGGAGACGGATTCCTAAAAGCGGAGGGAAAAGGAGTGGTCAAGCTTAAAACAGATCGGTACACCATTGTCCTAAGCGACGTTCTGTATGTGCCAATGATGAAGGCAAATTTTATGTATGTAAGCCAAACTGTATCAAAAGGCAATCTGGGTCATTTTAACGAAAAGCATGCCAAAATTATGCAGAGCGGAGAGTGTATATTACAAATCAACTGGGCTGGCAATCTGTATATATTCGAGGGAATGTCTGGCCAATGTCTTGCTGCATCCAGTATCGATGGAATGATATGGCACATGCGATATGGTCATTTAAATTTTCGTAGTTTGACCAATTGTTTCAAAAAGGAAAATATGCCACCAAATGCATCATGTAGGACATGTATGCTAAGCAAAATACATGTTCAACCATTCACACAAAAAACTGAGAGTAGAGCCAGTGAAGTGCTGGAACTAGTTCACACAGATGTATGCTGCCCTTTTAGTACACGATCTCTGGGCGGTAATCGTTATTTTCTTTCGTTCATAGACGACAAGTCCCGGCGTATCTTTGTTTACTTTCTAAAAGGTAAAGACGAAGTTTTCTCGAAGTTTATGGAATTTAAGGAGCTGGTGGAAAGGCAAACAGGAAAGCTTTTAAAGTGCACACGTAGCGACAATGGAAAGGTATTTGTTAACACAACCTTTGATAAATTCCTCAAAGCAAATGGCATCATGCGTCAGCTTACAATACCGTATACCCCACAACAAAACGGGGTAGCAGAGAGAGCTAACCGTACATTGGTAGAGATGGCGCGTTGTTTGCTGACACAATCTGGACTTGCCGAATCATTATGGGGTGAGGCTATATACACGGCTGTATACCTGCGAAACCGATCGCCAACAAGCGCTTTGACAGACATTACTCCAATGGAAGCGTGGAACGGTAAAAACCCATCAATTTCTCATTTAAAAGTTTTTGGTTCTTTCGCAGTAGCTTTGGACAAAGGTCACCAACGCAGCAAATTCCAACAAACAGCCAAAGAATATAGGCTCTATGATCCGAACACAGGACAAGTCATCGAGAATCGGGATGTACTGTTCGACGAGCGAGCATTTGACCCGATTGCTGGTTCCATTTCCTTTGACCTACCACAAGGTAACGGTACTCCAGAGCTCCAAGTAGAGGATGAAATCGACAGCAAGGATTTAAACTCTAATAGCGAAGTCAAGCCCTGTTCAAGCGACTCAGAGCACAACCGCGCGGAAGTTGAGGACGAGTGGGTCCTGGAAGACCAAAACTGGTTTGAACGGGCAAACCTGGACGCCCGCGAGCAGCAAGTAATGGTGGGAGCAGTTTATCCTGGGAGCAGCAGTTAATGGCGATATATTTCTTCCGGTAAGCTACCAAGAAGCAATTAGTTGTCCCGATTCCGAGCTGTGGCTAGAAGCGATGAAAAAAGAATACAAGGCCTTGACGACTAATCAAACTTGGCAGATCGTAGACCTTCCTACCAACGAACGCGCTATTGGATGTAAATGGGTTTTTACAGTGAAGAGGGATACCAATGGGCAAGTGCAACGGTACAAAGCACGTTTAGTAGCTAAGGGTTGCTCGCGGCAGTATGGAATTAATTATTTCGAGACTTTTTCACCTGTCTGTAGAATGGAAAGCATCCGTTTCATACTGGCCCTGGCCGCACAGTTAAAACTATATGTGCTTCAAATGGATGTATGCACTGCCTATTTGAATAGCGATTTAACTGACACTGTTTATGTGAAACAACCATGCGGATTTCTGGAAAAAGATCATGCGAACGGAGTGCTATTGCTAAAGAAGGCAATTTAGGGTTTGCAGCAATCGGAAAGACAGTGGAACTACAAGTTGGATGAAGTTCTTCGTGGAATTGGTTTTTAGTTCATGTAAAAACGAGCCAAGTCTATATATGAACACAGATGGGTCCCATTTATCCTCTATTCTGGTATACGTGGACGATCTGATCATAGCCTGCCAAGACTAGGAAGATCTGATAAACATTAAAAGCAAAATCTCTCAATCGTTTGACTGTGTCGACCAAGGACAGTTGCACACGTTTCTTGGTATGGAAATTCAACGAGAAGGCGAATTGAGAGATATTACTTTGAGTCAAAGTCAATATATTGAAATTTGCTTCATCGGCACGGCATTCAAGAGTGCAAACCAGCTACCACACCACTTGATGCAGGTTTTCAAGTTTCATGCGACAAGGATGGATGCAAATAGGTGAACGAGCAGAAATACCAAAAGGCCATAGGTGAAATCATGTGACTGGCTCTATGCTCAAGACCAGATATATTACATTCAGTATCTAAATTGGCTCAACGTAAGAAGGATCCCCACATTGAGCATTGGACAGGAGTAAAGCATGTTCTTCGATATTTGGCATCAACAAAGGGTCTAAAGTTGCATTACAAGAATTGTAAGGAGGCAATATCTGGATATGTGACCGCAGACTGGGGCGGTGATAAAACTGATAGGAAATCACATGAGGGATATGTCTTCTACCTAGCTGGGGGACCGATATCTTGGAAGTCAGAAAAACAACGCAGTGTGGCACTCAGCAGCACGGAGGCGGAGTACATGGCTTTGTCGTCTGTATGCAAGGAGGCGATTTCATTGAGACGACTTATCTTGGAGGCCGATCTCCCAGCAATTGGCTAAAAATCCTGTACACCATTCAAGATCTAAGCATATAGACATCAGGTACCACTTTGTAGGAGATATTGTTAAGGAAGGGCAGATTATTCTTCAGTATCTTCCAACTAATCAGATGATTGCTGACATATTAACTAAAAAACTGCAAAAACAAAAGCATTGCAAGCTTACTAAAAAATTATCTCTATATTAAATGTATAACAGTTGTTCTTACATTGAGGAAGGGTATTGAAACAGCACTATAAACTCTTAACATTATTCTTTATATCGATATATCACGACCTTGTATCACGGGCCATCATTAACGTTATCGAATAAAGCGTCTATTATCTTACGCATATTTACTCAACGAAGTCGAACGTGTTTTTCTATAATAATAATAATCTTCAATAATTAGTATATGGAGTATATATTTTTTTATTTTCATTCCGAATAAGAGTTGCTCTATAAAATATTATCTTTAGATTCCCAGCTATCATATTTTTTTTGAAAACCCCAGCCAACGTACACGGACTTTATTCCCGTCTCTCTTTATTATTTTTTCCACTAAATATTTGTCTGGGGAACGAGTTTTTTTCAGTTCTTCTTTGTAGAAACCACCTTGTATTGTAGTACCTTCAAAGACTTCCAACAAGTATGTGGTAGGGTATGTGTTTCTCACACTTATTATTTTAAAATTTTCTGTAGTCCAATTCGGTGTATAGCCCTTTTCAAACACATGTTTATATTTACTGATGCGTACATAATCTCCATTACGCCATTTCCCCACACTAAACATTTTTAGATGATTGTAAGCTGATTTCAAAATATGTTTTTCATTGGAAGAATTGACGTCAATAGGGGCGATCTTAATTGTTTTATGTGGTCTTTTGTTGTATATATCAATTAATTTTTTATACATATCAACCCACTTGTATGTTCCGCTAAAACTAAATTCACGCCACATAAGTTCCTTCAAACTTCTGTTGAAGCGTTCCACAATTGAAGCTTTTACAATTAAAAAGGTTAAATCCATATTGTTTCATTATCGCGTTAAATTGTTTGTTAAAAAATTCAGTTCCATCATTAGTTTGTAATTTCTTTGGTGTTCCACGTCCAGATTTGAAAATTTTTTCCATTGCCATTGAGACATCTTTAGCGCTTTTTGATTTTAATGCTTCTCCCAGGCATATTTGCTAAAACAATCCACAACAGTCAAAATATAAAAAAATCCTCCGTTAAGCTTTGAATACTTTCCCATTTCCACTATATCTGCTTGCCAGAGATCATTTATACCCTTTGTCACTACCCTTCGACGTTTAAAATTACGTCGACACGGAGCATGAATTTCTTTAACAATAAGCAATTTATCACTCATAGTTTTGGATACTAGAACTTTCTTACTATTGGAGTTGCAGTACCTTCTATTTCAACTGTCTGTGATTTTAAAACTGATTTTGGTTGAGTAACATATTTATAAACATAGTTTTTAACACTAGTAATCTTTGTTAACATATTGGTTAGAATTTTATCAACATTTTCAACCCTCCCATTATTAACTTGAACTAAATTTTCCAAAGAAGTTATTTTAGAAAGTCTTCGATTAAGGGATGTATTGATTTTCGTATTAAGGTTTAATATCTCTTTTTAAAATATCTGAATGCTCTTTTTCGTCTGAAAAGTGACCAAACTTGTCGACAGACATTTTGTTTATAAGGTAATTTAAAGTTTGTTAACCTTATTTATTCAATTAATATATAATTTAAGCCTCTCGCAGTTCTTCTATTATAGACATGATCTCGTTATTGTGATAAGTGTTGCCAGTGGCCTTTGAGGCTATTAAAAGCTGCAATCTTTCAACTAATTCATTGACGTCATCCCAATAAATATAATTGGGGCTTGCTCGTTGTAGGGTCATGTGACCAAATCCCTTTTTATTTGATTTTTTTTGTTTTGATTGAATTGGGGTGGATATAGCTGAAGGAGGTATATTTTCATTGCTCATGAACTTTTTAATAATGTTTGTATACTTGTAACCTCTAGTTCCTTTTATTCGCCTATTTGGATCAAAATCTTTTCTATGTGCACTTGTCTCAGTAATGATATCTTTATAATTTTTCAAGTCTGTGGCACTGAATTGTGTGGGTTTATTATGAACAATAAGAGAATAAAGCCCAGGAGGCAAATCCCACGTGCTTCCACTTGATAATTGAATTTTATTATGACTTATATGTAATTCACTATTTCCCAAATTTAAGGATTTGGGGGTTCATGAACTTTTTCTAGGCCCATAAGCGTTGTCCAGAACTTTATTTCTCGATAGACTGCTAATATTAAAATCATAGTCTGCATGAATTAGACTGCTAGCATCTGCTTCTATTTCTAGCGGTGTTTCTAAAGGTGTTTCTAGCGGTGTTTCCGGCTCTGATCCCAATTCAATATGTGACTGTGAAAAAAATTTATCATAAGAGTCACTAGTAACATCATCATTATAAATTTTTGTTTCTTCATTTCGGCTATGATTATCATCATAATCATAATCATGATCATCATCGTCATCATACCTTAATTGATGTTTCTTAAGCTTTTTACTGGGTGTTTCATTTTTAAATATTTCACTTTTTTGCTTTAGAACCGATGATTTATCTTCTTTGTATTCATAAACTTTCGTTTTTTATTTTCACTAACTAGTTCATTTAAGGGATCTGTCATTGGCTTAAAAGTTTCTTCCAACTCGAAAGCATTTTGTGATTTAAAATGTTTAAGATCATTGAACTTTTTCTTTAATGTATTTCTCGTTTTAGTAAGCTGACTTAAAATAAATTGACTCATTTTGACTACTCTCAAAACTTTCACCACAGTCAGCACAAAAGATGTAATACCGGTTTATGAACTATACTTAACAGGGTTACATTTAATACTAATGAAAGTTATAAAATATATATATTATTTATATGTTTTTATTTTTGGCTGAAAAAGAATCATTTTACTGTTGATGCAGTTGCTTACATTTCCTCTTCAAATAAAAGAATTTAATGTGGGTTTTTTTTTTTGTATTCACTTATTTGGGCTTTCTTACAAGTAATTAACAATAAATATGGATATGGGATGGGAAGCTCGGTCGCGCGGGACTGCCGCAAAGCATTGCTTCGCGCGACTTCAGCCGCCTACCCCACCTGCCCGTTCCTCCTTCTCTCCAGACGTCTTAGCGTCTTCATGATGTTGGCCGCGAATTCTGCCGTGGCGTCCCAAAAGTCCTGGTGCCTTTCGTTCATGGTAGAACCTGTGGCACTCGAATAGGACATGCCGGGCGTCCTCCTTGACGCCTCCCCGTGCCTTATCCTATCCAGGGTCTGATGTCCGGTATGAGCTCGTGGGTACAGCGTCCTTTTATGGAGTTGTCCCACCTGCTCTGCCACCTTTCCATGCTCCTGGCTCTGGCTTCGGATTTTGCCTCGGACCTCGCTCCTTGCTCCACGAACTCGCCTAGGCCGCGGACCTCCTTCGCTTCGCGCACTAGCTCTGGTGGGGCACTTGGCCAGCAATGACCAGTGTCCGAAACCGTCCTAAAGGCGCAGGCAACCCTCAGGGCGCACAGGCGATATGTGGATCTGGCTCCGCTCATGTAGCTCTTAAGCTCTGTAGCGTCTGCCCACGCTGCAAGCAGCTTTCTTTTCCCTTGCTTGGGTCCTCTGGTGTTGAGGAGACTCCTGGACAGGGCTCTGGCAGTCGCGTTCGCCTTCTCGTGTGCGTACTCCAGGTGCTCCTTGAAGCAGAGTCTGGTGTCCAGTATGACCCCCAGGTATTTGATTGCACTTTGGGAAGTGATCTCGTTTCCGCCTACCGTTATCTTGGCTGTTTCCACCTGTTTCCTGCTTGAAATCAGGACGGCTTCCGTCTTCTGCGAGGCCAGATCCAGACCTGCCACCGCTAGCCACGCCTCGACTGCGCGGATCGCTGTGTTGGCTGCTATTTCCGCATTGAAAATCTTTTTTGCCACCACTACCAGCGCGACGTCGTCTGCGAAACCAACGATTGTGGTGTTGTCTGGTAGGGACAGGTTCAGCACTCCGTTGTACATAGTGTTCCACAGCAGTGGACCCAGTACTGATCCTTGAGGGACTCCGGCGGTGATCTCGTGGGACCTGGTGCCTTCGGAGGTGTCCAGAAGGAGGACCCTGCTGTCGAAGTAGCTGTGAACTATGTTCAGCAGATATTCTGGAACATGGAACGCTTTCAGTGCCTCCAGCGTCCGCCCCCAGTTTGCCGAGTTGAAGGCGTTGCGGATATCCAGCGTTACCACTAGGCAGTACTCCTTCGTGCCACCTTTCCACCTGGTGTCCTCGATGGCTTTCTCGGCAAGGCTTGTCACTTTTGTGACCGCGTCCAGGGTCGACCTCTTCTTCCTGAAGCCAAACTGGTTTGGGGACAGTCCACCTGCGTGCTCAATTGCTGCCTCCAACCTGGTAACGATTACCTTCTCGAAGACCTTTCCGATCGTGTCCAACAGGCAAATCGGCCAGAAGGAGGAGGAATCCCCTGCTGGTTTGCCGGGCTTGGCGAGGAGCAAAAGTTTTTGCCGCTTCCAACGCGCGGGGAAGGTACATTCAGTCAGGCATTGGGTGAAGAGCGCTGCCATCTTCTCGGGGTGCAGGTGTAGCAGGAGCTTGATTGCTCCGCTAGGGACCATGTCTGGGCCGGGTGCCTTTTTACTGGCCAGCTTCCTTCCCACTTCAACGACTTCCTGCTCAGTGACAGGACCGATGTCGCTTTCGCCGGGCGCCGTAGTCCTGGGGACGGATATTGGTTGCCCCCTTGGAAACAGGTCTCGCACTATGCCTTCCAGGGCTTCCGGGTCTGTGGGTGCGTTGTTGCCAGCGTTCACTCGTTTCACCACCATTCTGTACGCTCCGCCCCACGGATCCTTTTCGGCTTCGTCGCACAGCTTGAGGAAGCACTCTCTCTTGCTCGATCTTATAGCCTTTTTGAGGGCCTTCCTTACGGTCCTGAACCTGTCGTTGCAGGCGTCGAGGCTCGAGGAGTGGCGGGCTCTTTGGACCTGCCTTCTCAGTCGAAGCTATTTCCTCGTTCCACCAGAAGACGGGTTGGTGGTGTTTCCGATACCTTTTCATCGTTTTACATCGTTGGCGCAATCCCTCCCGGTTAGGTTCAGGTCTTCCAGTGCTGCAGCAAAGGCATGGACACTAAGGGTGTCCTGGCGGTATGCCTTCCTTGCTAAAGGCGGCGTCGACCTGTGCGCGGATCCCTCTCTGATTGAGACCTGGATGGCTTCGTAGTCGCTTCCCGTGTCGATGTCGCTGATCCTCCAGCGTGCCTGTCGTGCGAGGGAGCTGCTCGCGTACGTGAGGTCGATTATCGACCCCGATCCGGCCCGGTTGAATGTTTGCTGCGTACCCTCGTTCAGCAGAGTTTTGTCGAGCGCGCTTAGGATCGCCACCTCTGCCCCTGCTTCGCGCACGGTCTGCGTCAGCAAGTCCTGCGCCGTCCTGCAGTGATCCAGGTTGAGTTGAATCAGTTGCATGACGCTTTTGAGGGGGCTGCACCACTGGTCCTCGACGGGCAATTCTTTGTTCCAGCCTGGTGACTCGTAACCTTCATACCAGCCGCCGCGCAGACGAAACAAGCCGACTTGTTGGAGCACCGGGCAGCCTTGTGTCCCTGCTCTCCGCATTTGAAGCAGCAGCCGCTTCGGTCGATCCGGCTTTCGCATTTGCTAGCGATGTGCCCTGTCTCCAGACATCTGTAGCACCGCGGGAGGCCACCCCGCTCCTTGATCATGCATATGGTCCAGCCGATTCGGACCTCGCCCCCTTTGAGTACCACCTTCCCAAGGGTGGGACTCCGAGTATCCGGGGCGAATACTCAGGACTTTGACCATGCCCTCGTCGAAGTCGTAATGCTTTGCCAGTGCCGCTGCAATATCCGACTATCTGGTCAAGGCGTCCAGATCTCGGATTTCGAGGACCACCACTTTCGATTCCTCGGACGATGATCGGACATCCGCCTCTCCGCCAAGCACCTGCGCAATACTGTCCTTCATGGACTCGGCGCTCGTGGTGCTTCCTTTGGCCACCTTTGCTGCTCCTTGTCGGCTGTATTCTGCCCGTCCTCAAAGCCTTGCAGACAACTCCTATCTCAGGGTCCTGCTCCTTCTCCCCGCTGGTAGCTTTTAGCCCCTCTGAAATTGTCGTCTGGAGATTCTTCAGTTTCGCCAGTTTTGTCTTCATGGCTACCGTCCCTGGGCTACTGCCCCTGCTACTTTCTAAAGGCCGGGGGGCCTCCAGTCTCCTCTTCTCTGATTTCATGGCTTGGTGCTTTACCTGCCGTGGCGGCCAAGTCAGCCACCGCCACTTCAGGGGTTTTGGGAATGTTTTTTAGGGCCTCCAGAATCCTTGCCCTAGCCGCGGGTTCCCCCGAGGGTGGATTTCCACTTGTGTGGTTGCCACCCGGAGTAGTGATGTTTTGCGAAGACATTCCTTATTTAGATGCATTGTGACCCATGCTGGGCTGCATTTTATACCTTCTGCCAGGTGTGATGACTGCCGGCCACTGTGGCACAGACGCAGACCACGTAGCCGCCCAGTATGGGACAGACGCTTCGTGGGTTTTCCGGTTCGAGGTCTCCAACGCGGATTTCCCCCCGACTTCTCCGAAGGAGGCTATACCGCCTCTGCTCGGTCGCCAGAGCCCCGTTTTTTCGGTGTGCCGCGTTAGCGTAGCGGTTGGCATTTGGTCTGCTCCATGACCTTTGCACCTTAACGTCCTCTACCGTGGAAGAATGTTGACGCATGACTAATCCCGGACTCCTTGCCAAGGAGTTCGAGCAGCCGCCCTCAAATGTGTGCTACACTCGATCGCCTATCGACATGTGCAACCCGTAGCCGGTAGCAATTGTCGGTTAGCGACTGCTCCCAGAATAGGCAATATTATTGCTTCACATTTAATGTGGGTGTGTGTGTGTGTATGTGTGCATGTTTTATTGAGTATAATAACCCTGCAGTTCCCGAATTTAGCCCAAGCGCTGAAATGCACTGAGTCGACTGCGACGCCGGCAGAGCGGCTGCTGAATCGACTCTCTCACCAACCCCCTCTCTCTCAATCACGCTCTCCCAAATTTCTCTCTCTTAGAAAGCGAGACAAAATGTCGAACTTCGCCTGTCTCGCTCTGCAAGCTGGGCAAGCGCGATCGTGGCAAAGGGAAGACAACAAACAAGAGAGATTGCGATTAACGTTGCTTTTCTCGCTCAGTATTCTTTTTCTATTTCTCGAGGGCAGGCGCCGTTTTTCCGCGGTTTTCAACTGCGTTTTAACTTTTAAAAGAGTAGCATTGCTGTGATTAGTTATTTTAGAGTTTAAACAGAAGTGCTTTAATTAAGAATACATTTTTAGGTAAGTAATTGTCAAGTGTATTGTCTTATCTTAATTACAGTAGCTTTTAATTTTTATATTATCCTTTATTTTTAATATTTTTAGGTCAAGCTGATGGTACACAGTTCTTATAAAATATCTTTTCAGAAGAAATCATTTTGTCCTACAGCCCAGAAGAATGTTATTCTTGTACTGCTAAGTAAGTTTTTATCATTCTTGCCTCGTTATTTAATATAAAAACAAATATTTTCCAAATTCAGATCCAATTGGTCAGGTGGAGCCTACAGACAGTCCGAAGAGAGTGCGAAAATGCGTGAATAATCTCCAGCTCACCAAGACTCCGGAAGCTGAGAACCTGCCGAAGACCCCTACAAGTCACCGTAGTTTGTAAAAATGTATTAATTAAATGTAATAATAAACCCATTGATAAAAGCAATGAAATTTAACATATTTTCAATAAAAATGGGAGATGAATTTAAGTGATAATTATGCGCTGAAAAAGCGCTAAAAAGGTGATGAATTAGGCGATGAAAAATGGTGATAAACAGGTGCTAAATCAGCGCCAGTTTCTGGCAGTGATGAGCACCTAGGACATGCCCATGTTAAAATCATCGCTATTTTTCATACAAATTCACTAGTGATTGAGCGCTTGGTGCTCAATTTTTGGCAGTGATTCACTGCTAAAAAGGTGATGAATGGAACTGCAGGGAAATGATTGGGTACAAATGTTATAAATTTTATAAATATTACAAAGTGATAAGTGGATTAAACAATTTTATTTAACTCTAGTTGCAGGGAACCTTTGCTTCTTTTTATAACTCGATATTCCTTCTCCTTGAGCAACTTCAGATGACCATCTTTCATAGTGTTATATCTCTTAGGTAGATATAGAATATATTTATCAAGTTCCAAGGCAATGGAGTCCCCATAAACAGTTTTCTTTCTCTGCGGATTGATAATTGGGTACCCATCTTATTTTGTGTTAGCAAGGGCTTTAATGCTAGCGTGTTGAACTCCTTTAAAACCTCGCCTCGAAGAATTTCCTCCATCATAATGGCGTCCAGCTCACTTTCTGATGGAATTGGTTAATTCATGATGTTGTTGTTGTTGGTTTGAAGTTTGTTCTCGAAGAAGGTGGTTTAAGTGAGAAGCAAGCTGATCGACTTGACAAGTTAATGTTAAAGTTCTGACTGTAAAGACTCAACGATTTCCGAGCTCATTTTATATCAGTTCTCAGACCGAGATTTCCATAACAACAGGTTGTTGATTTTCCACCCTTGTTGCTTTTCCAACCTTGTTGTTTAAAAGTCATTAAATCAGCTACTTTATTTGAATGAAAGCAGGAATTTAATGCACAGGTGCCCACAATTGTATGTTCCAAAACGTTGTACCTGTTCATAGTTATATTTGATTTCATCCCCTAAGTATTTCACAACTTCTTTTGGTGGTTGTAAATTTCCAAAACTATCAAAATAGAATATAATGTTTTTGTTTTTGTGGTAAGCTACCCAATGTGTACCCCTTGATTTCGAGTCACCCAAGTTAATCACTCCACTCTCATTATTTTAAGGTGTTTTAGGGAGAGAGTCTCTCATAAACACTCCCCTAAAATGCGATATATTTCTTTGAGCAAATTCCATTATATCTATATTTGTTAATGCTCTTTTGGGTAGCTGACCAATTAGTTTTTTTGTTTCTTTGTTCTCCCACCACGACTGTTGTATGGTTTTAGATATAAGCCGTAACCATTTTTATGGGGTTTTAAGTATAGACCTTAACCCATGGAAACTTCTTCCATCTTTCGGTTGTGTCTGTTATTTTCTTCTAGCTGTTGCTTAGCAATTTTTGCGTTTGTTATTAATTTGGCAACACTAGAAGTTCCTGAAGCTAAACTGCCTATAGCACTTAATGCAGTTAAGATGGGTACCAGTGGTAAAAAAACCCCTTATTTTGGACACATTAATTATTTTTTGAGGAACTTTAACGTTTTTCTTAGATCCGATTGAATTATGTATTGCTTTACGTGCAATTTTAATTGCATTAACCACATCCAGAGGTTTTCGTTTTTTTAATTCCCGACTAGCTTCTCTTACAACAGATGATAGTCTATTTATTTTCCTCCTCCTACGCTTCCTCTTCTTCTGTTTTTTCTTATTTCGCTTCCGAACATCATTCCAAAATGTTTCTTTGCTTTCATAATATTAGTTACAAAATATGCTGCTGCTCGCGCCTTAAAAGAACTATCATTCGTCTTTACTCGCTCCCAAGCCTTGTTAATTAATTCAGAATCTGCCTTATGTCGATTGCTTAGATCCTTGTTTTGTGAATAGGCAATATCGTGAACCTTGCAAGCTTCATCCAACTGATTAATTCCGTGATCTCCACGCTGTAATCGCTCTGCAAGCTTTGTACCGGGTCCACAATAGTTATATCCAGGAATGTGAAACTCAATCGGAAGAGAATCTGTTAACTTATTAATAAGACCACTTCCACGTTTACGATGTAAATAATGACTAATGTGATTATAAAAACGTTTCCCCATTATATATTGTCTTTATTCATTGAAGATTTATCACGGAATAAACATATTTATAATAGGATGCGATTAATAAAGCAAAAAAATAACATTTTTGTTCGTAACATTGAGAACGTGAACAATGTTAAACAACCACCACGTCACAGTGAATTATTACCAAACACAATTAGAGCTCTTGTGGTTGGTCCATCCAACTGCGGGAAAACTAATGTAATGATCAGTCTAATTGAGAGTCCAAATGGTTTGATATTTGAAAATATATACGTGTTTTTTAAAGAGTCTATACCAACCGAAATACTTGGAAAAGCTATTAAAACCGATTAAGGGTATGGGATATCATACATTCTCTCAGAACGAAACTGTTTTACCACCCACCGAAGCAAAAAATAATTCAATCATGATTTTCGACGATGTGGCTTGTGAGAAACAAGATAATATTCGATCATACTTCTGTATGGGTCGTCACAAAAATATTGATTCTTTTTATTTGTGTCAAACATATACACGGATACCAAAACATCTTATACAGGATAATGCAAATGTAATTATTATGTTTAAACAGGATGATTTAAATACGCGACACATATTTCGGGATCATATCATGCCTGACATGAATTATGAGACATTTACGAAAATTTGTCAAAAATGTTGGGAGGATAAATATGGATTTTTAGTTATAAGAAGGATGACAATATTGATAAAAAAAAAGGATATAGAAAAGGATTTGACCAATTTATTGTTCTTTAATTTTAATATAAGTTTGGGGTTGTATGACACCCAGTTGAACAACAGATTTCAAAATGGTTAGATCATTGACTCTATCAGTCAATAGTTCCGTTATAAACACAGTTTATTTTCCACCAATTGAATTAATCGGGGAATATGAGTGTGCGCTAGTTGAGTCTAACATGTACAACTCAATTCCCAACGTGGATGCAAATAACAACCTCTTTCATATTGGTGATAAAGTTATTATTATTCCCACCGGCTCCTGTGAACTCAACGATATTTCTCAATTTATTTACAACAAGTTAAAGGATTATAATCTGGAAATTACAGTGAAAATTGTAAGCAATAACAATACACTTCAAGTGGAAATAATAAGCAGTAAAGAAGATACATATGTCGGGGAATTGAAGTCATCCCCGTGCAAGTCGTCGTTGTTGGTCGCGTTATCATCCGATTTCTTATTTTCCATTCTCGGTCCTGGCGGATGCAGCGAGTCTTCGTTGCCTTTGTTGCTCATCGTTGTCTTTCAGATCTTAGCTCAGCTCGGAACTCTTAGACTTACGCGTGACCCTTTCACGCCGGAAACCAGAAAAAGAAGGAAGAGACCAGATCTAGCAACGCATTCGAAGCCACACACGGCCCCAGTTCGCAAAACTGAGTCTCCATTCTGCCAGGACTAGTATTTACCAACACCACCCAACCACCCATGGTCATACCTTAAAGTCTCGTGCCTATCGATATTCTACAGTACTTCCTCTCCGACACGGCCATTCTGACATATACACGTCCTCGTGTCTACAGTAAACATCTCAGTTTCATTCCAACTTTATAATTTTATTGAAAAGTTAGCCACATAGTCTCAAGTTCATATATTATTCCACAACCTAACTTTACTTCTATATTTAACATGTCTTAGGTTATATAAACATATCTCGTGTGACATTCTCTTATAAACCATTTTTTTCAATACATTTTCAAACAAAATATCATTTAAACATTTTCAAGTTATACATTATTTAGTTTAAATCATAACTTCGTAATTCAAAATACATAACCAGACTTTTATTAGCCATCTTTTAAAACCACCGTCAAACACATTGACTGTGCGCATTTCGTTCGTCCATCGCCCAACACATGGCTTCACGAATTCATCAACAACATTGCTCGTCCATCGCCCAACACATGGCTTCACGAATTCATCAACAACATTGCTCGTCCATCGCCCAACACATGGCTTCACGAATTCATCAACAACATTGCTCGTCCATCGCCCAACACATGGCTTCACGAATTCATCAACAACATTGCTCGTCCATCGCCCAACACATGGCTTCACGAATTCATCAAACACATTTCTAAAGCAACCCTCGTCCATCACCAATTACATGACTTCACGAATACTCTTCTGTTTCAACAAACTTTTGTTATTCATAATTTGCATCGAGCTCTTCAGGAATTTGCACATCCGGTAACTTTCGCAAACTTTCGTGTGGGTACTTATAACGTCTATTGTTCTGTGTAGACTTCAAAACGTATCGGTCTCCGTCCAATACCTCGACCACCAAAAAAAGTCCTCTGAACTTTGGGTCTAATTTCGTTTGCTGTCTCTCACTGTTTTTAAGCAACACAAAGTCACCCACACAGAACCGAATTACTTTAGCCATATTTTTATCAAATTTTGTCTTCTCATATCTAGCAACCTCTTCCATGTTCTTAGCGGCCAACTCCCTTAATTTAATCTTGTCAATTTCAGTTTCAGTATCGCTAATAGGAATCAACCCCAGTGGTCGTCCAACTTTACCAATCAAAAGCTCTAAAGGACTACACTTAGTGCTACGATTAACTGTACAATTAAGGGCTAACTGTACATCCCCAAGTGCATCTTGCCATGATCTAGAACTAGTCTCAACAGCCGTCAACAAATTCTTTAGTGTACTCATAACCCTTTCAACTTGACCGTTGGCTCGACTTGCACCTGTTCCGATTAGATGTAATTGTATCTTTTGGTTAGAACAAAATTGAGCAAACTTTGTGCCCGTGAAGCTGCGTTGCTGCGTTGCAACCGCTCAAACGCTTATTCCTTTGTCTCTGAAACAATTAATATATCGTCCATATAAACGATTACAAACGAATAACCAAGACTGCCAAGTGCCTTCAACACAGCTCTTTGAAACACTGAGGGTGCGTTCTTTAATCCAAAGGGCATCGATAGAAATTCGTACTGCCCATCAGGAGTAACAAAAGCAGTATACTCAATAGATTCAGGGTGCATTGAAATCTGATAATACCCGCTAGCCATGTCAAGAGAAGTGAAATATTTAGCTCCCCCTAAGTCTAGCTATTTGATCTGCTATTAACGGTAATGGAAACCTATCAGCTACTGTATTTCTATTCAATTCTCTATAGTCAACACAAAGTCTTGCTGACCCGTTTTTCTTCTTTATAGTCTCTCTATAGTCAACACAAAGTCTTGCTGACCCGTTTTTCTTCTTTACTAATAGGGCAGGACTAGCAAATGGTGAACTACTAGGTCTGATAACTTTACACCAGGGTTCGGAAATACTACTACATAGCAGCAATAGTAACTACAAAAATGACATACTATTGCTACGAGAGTAATATATCTATGAAGCCTGGAGCAAAACATTTTTGAAATGCTACAGTCAGAATACTATATGGAGCCGTAGCAATAACAAAAACTATAGTTTTTTTTTGGAGCAGAGCATTCTATATGACTATAGTAGCTATAGTAAATAAGCTATAGCATTTTTCAGGGACCGTAATCATTATGAGTTTTATTTTAAACCTCACACAATAATCCCTATTTTTGATCAAAAAAATAAAACTAAAAAATAATCATTATTTCTGATCGGAAAAAATAAAACTCACTTGGACGCCACGTCTTTTCTATACCGATTTTAGTCCTATAAATCGAATGCTTAAAAACGATGGAATGCTGGCATGCCTTTACCTGGATCCTAGATTTCACCATATATTAAACGCTGAACAAAAACAGAATGGTACAGAATTTTTGAAAACATTATGGAAGAAGATGAATTATCATGATCCAAAATTAAGCAGTAAACAAGGAAATGCAAGTCCATTGATCACCGACAATGAAACCAACTCTTCTTTTGATATTTTACACAATTATTTAAGCTCCTATTTACCAGAGACTCCTCCTACTACAGCAACATATGTTAATAGAAAAATTGAGACTTTAAATCTATCGTACAGGAAAATTAGCAATGCATTAAACTTTTGGCTCGAAAGAAAGTCAATTGATCCAGAATTATATGAACTCAGCCAAATATGCTTTGCTCTGCCACCAACACAGGTATACATTTTGTAATTTATTCTATACAATAATCTGTACAACCTGTATCTTTCATAGGTCACCATAGAAAGAGCATTTTCATCCTTAAAATTAATATTGGCGACAACAGAAACAGGATGAGTCAAAAATACATTGGAAAACATACTTCTGGTCAAACTTAATTCAAATCATTTAGATGAAGCTATTCAAAATCTTCCGTTATTTGAAGACAATGATTCCGACACAGGAGACTCAGATGCAGAGGCATAATTTAATTAGGATTCCCAATTTTTCCAAATTCTGAAGTTTTTTTCTTACTCCAACTCTACTGGTTTGAAAGTGGATCGTAGTCTGATTGCCAATTTCATTGAGAAGCGTGATGGCTGCATCGGCAGCGATTTGCATGACATTTACCTCAAGAACTCCTTCGAATTCGAGCTGGTGACCGACAAGTGGTCAGATTCCTGTTTGCCTCGAATGCGAAGTGGCTACATAGAGGTTTCTTAAATTTTAACCTTTTTTCTAAGACTCCAAAATCCATTTTTTTTTATAATAAACAATCCGTTTTAAATATTAAAATATGTTTCTATTGTTTCACAAAATCAATCGAATGCCTAGCATTTTATTCTATTAAAATTTTCCAAGTAAAAATGCTATAAGATATTTACTATAGTTACTATAGCACTGCTGAGAGCAGTAGCTGTAGTAATATAGAATGCTCTGCTCCAAAAAAAAACTATAGTTTTTGTTATTGCTACGGCTCCATATAGTATTCTGACTGTAGCATTTCAAAAATGCTTTGCTCCAGGCTTCATAGAAATAACTCTCGTAGCAATAGCAAATAGTAAAAACTAATATATCATAGCATTTTGAACCCTGCTTTACACTCGATTAATTCTTTAATTTTAGCACGTACTAACTCCCTTTCGCTTGGACTAAATCTGTATGGTCGCCTATGTACAGTCTTAGTCGGTTCAATCAAACGAATATGCATTTCCTTCGATAAAAGATTCTGAGTGTTGCTTTAATAATGATATTAAAATTTCTTTTTCATTTCCTTCCATTTCAGTTTCAATTCTATCAAAATCAGTATGTTTGACGGTTTCACAAACGTTCACAGCTTTATTTTGAACAATCTTAAAATTATCGTAGGAAACTTTCACTAAAAACCCTTGAGCCAATATTTCCCTTCCAATTACAATATTATTTTTCATTCATTCGTCTGGTACTATATGGAACAAAATAACCAAAGAATTTCCATCAATCATGATGTTTGATTCAACTTGTGCGGTACTGTAAGTACTGGCATTACCTATTCCCTTTAAAGAGATAACGCTATGAATCCTCTTACCAACTAACTTATTAGAAACGCTTTCCTTAATTAATGAGCACTCAGCCCCCGAATCAAATGTAATTGGGAATCTCTCACCATTGACCAGCATACTCGATTGGGGTTCCACTATAGCGCACAGCTCCACTCTTTTTTTTTGGACAATTAGTGGCGATGTGTCCCGGCTCCTGACATCTGTAGCAAGTTACATTTGCCCTTCCATGACGAGGTTGTCCTGAACGCCACTCCTTTCCAGTTGCCGAAACCTGGGATCCCATTCCGGATCTACAGTCTTGCTTTTTATGTCCTGGTTTTCCACACTGATAACATTTGAGTTCCACAGTTCTAGCACGCTTGGTGTCCGGTTCCCAGTTTGATGTAACAGGGCGCTCCTTCAGCACTGAGAATACTTGCAGCTCCGCTTGCAGTTCACGCCGATTGTTTACAGGCGTTGTGTGTATCATTCGTTGCAAACGCCGGTCGAAATTAGCCATGTGCCCAAGAACCATCGCTATGCAAATTTGTTCAGAATTCAAATTACGCATTTTGTGCACAATGACGTCACGATGCGACTCGCAAAAACAGGCAAACTTTCACCGTTGCTTGGACGACTATTAAGAAGATTCAAAATGACGGCGGCTGGCGTTTCTGATGTCTCGTATCGATGCTCAAACAATTGCCGGAACTGTTGCCAATTTATTCCTGGGTAGAATATTTGTGATAACCACTGGGCCGCTGCGCCTTCCAAAGCTTTACTCAACGCTAATATAAGAGCGCTGTCACTTAATGGTCTAGCTCGCAAAATGATGTCGACCGTAGCGCACCACTGCGTGGCATCCACCCCAGCAATGTCCGGATTGTATTTTGGCAAGCAAATCTCGCTAGTCTGTTGTAACTCGTTCATCGGCGTATGTAGCTTCTTAACCAGTTCCAGAAAATTCCGGTTTTGTTGCTCTAACAACGCGAAGACATCCCTTGAAGAAGTTTGGTTAGGGCCGAATCCCACTTCTGATGTCGGGGAATTGAAGTCATCCCCGTGCAAGTCGTCGTTGTTGGTCGCGTTATCATCCGATTTCTTATTTTCCATTCTCGGTCCTGGCGGATGCAGCGAGTCTTCGTTGCCTTTATTGCTCATCGTTGTCTTTCAGATCTTACAGCTCGGAACTCTTAGACTTACGCGTGACCCTTTCACGCCGGAAACCAGAAATAGAAGAATGAGACCAGATCTAGCAACGCATACGAAGCCACACACTGCCGCAGTTCGCAAAACTGAGTCTCCATTCTGCCAGGACTAGTATTTACCAACACCACCCAACCACCCATGGTCATACCTTAAAGTCTCGTGCCTATCGATATGCTACAGTACTTCCTCTCCGACACATTATACTTTATACTGTCTCTCAATGTTGTATACGGACGTGTTTTACATTCGCTCCCACATTTATTCGCTTAGTGTCGAAATTTGTGATTTTTATATTCCCAAAGTTTTCATTCTCAACTCGGTTGAGCCCGCCGTTTGAATGCAAATTATTGATTTGTGTTAAACTATCATTCTTTATTAAGATATTGAAAAATAGTTAACGACGCGAGTGCATTGTGCATTGTTTGTTGTTTCTTATTTACTTTGTTGTTTTGAAGCTCTCTTGTACCGTTTTGCTCTGCAACATCTCCCAACTTCAGTCACCGGCTCTCATTTTCGAGTTAACGGGTCTTTGCTGAATTGGTCTTTTCGCGCACTTTTCTTTCTTCTGTGTTTCTTAGCGACACAGCTGTTTGCTGGCACTCATCTAAAGCTTTTTGTTTACATTTTTCTGCATTCCACATTCTACATTTAACTTACTTCAATTTGTAAACAATGTCTGCCTGCTGTGTTGTTGGTTGCCAAATTATTGGCAAAATCACATCTCGGCAGCCGACTGTTAGTTGCTGGTTATGCGAAAACATTGCGCAAGCCAAATGTGCAGACTTTGGGCATAGTGCGGCCCAAATTGCTGATCGTTCTAGGTCTAATGCCAACCTGGAATGGACGTGCCCTACATGCCTACATATCAAAATTGATATTAGTGCATTTATGACGCAAACGGAGATGGAGTTCCAAGCTTTACGTGCTGGTTTTACGGAGTTATTAAGTCGATTTAATGTTTTCGACTCCAACTTTAAAGGTCGGATCCTTCTAAATCAAGTATCATTAAAAATAAATCGTAGTCCTACACTGCCTAATGTCTCTTTACATGTTCCAGATCTCTCGAGCAACCTCTCTCTTCCCAGCCCCAATGCAAGCTATGTGTCGTGCGATGAGGACGATCCCATTGGGTACGAGTCATCAACGACCGATGCCAGAGTGCAATCTCGGCCAGATTCGCTGAACGTAGTTTCGCCTGAGTCGTTAGGGCCTTCTAACCGGTCGCCGGCTGTTGCCACTTCGGGGGCTCTGCCGCACCTCGTTCTCCCTCTAGCTAATACCCTTGCACCTCCTCCTGTCCCACTTTCTAGCATGATCCCTAGGAAAAATAGCCATAGCCCAGCTCTCTCTTCTCCGGTACCACTCACTGTTATGGTACCTAGGAAATCGATTTTAGTGTCAAGGTTGAATGCAGCACTAACAGAAAATGACGTGATACATCATATTGTCACAAACCTCTCCCTTCCCAATCAAAATAGCATTGACATCACCAAATTTAATTTGAAACAGATAAAAGATTACTCTTCATTTAAAATACTTGTTCCGGATGGACTGTTCCCCAAACTTCTTGACCCCAATTTCTGGCCTGCTAATATAATTGTTCATGAGTATATAAAAAAATAGCTCCCTTTCTATGACTTCCTCGTTAACACCAAGCTCTGCTTTAAATTAAAAAAAAACAAATTTCCTAATTTCCTATCAGAATGTTCGGGGGCTTCTTAGTAAGCTTTCTATGCTTTATAAAAACAGCTAAATTTTTGAAGCCAATGTTATAGAATTCACTGAGACCTGGCTTAACCAATCCGTACACGATAGTGAGATTTTGTCTAATAACTTTTTTGTTTATCGGAAGGATCGTCTGACCCGTAGAGGTGGAGGCGTTCTTATTGGAGTCAAATCCAATTTAACTTCTGAGCTTGTTGATATTTCTGAATCATCTTGTATTGAATTTATTTCCGTAAAAATATCTATCCCAAAAACTAATATTTTTCTAACTTGCTCCTATATACCCCCTGGCTCGGAATTTAACGTGTATCTATTGCACGTGTCCGCCATACAGTCTATCTCCTTGTTGCTTGCTGAAACTGACCAACTTATTGTGCTCGGTGACTTTAATCTTCCCACTATTTCTTGGCTGGAGAGTAATGACTTATTGGCAATGATTCCTAGGATGCAACATGACTTAATTGATGGTCTAGTTGAAATATCTTTGCAGCAAGTTAACAGGATTCCCAATCATATTGGCCGTCTTCTAGACTTAATCTTTGTTTTTGATAGTGGCGATGCTGAAGTTAGTCGTATTCCGCCACTATCTTTACCTGAAGATTGTTATCATCCTACCCTTCAGCTCTGTATTAATGGATTTTTTAATATTTTGGATGTTGATGCACTATGGTCAGTACAAACAAGTGACCCTTACGACACCAAGCAATGCTTGTTAACGCGCGGAGCCCTACACCGTTTTGGGCGAGTAAACGTAATCGCGGACAAAGAAAAGGACAGTTTCACAATAGACAATAAAAAACACATGCAGGTCAAAATACGAATAGTCAGATACATAAAGTAAAACTAATTAGTTGCTAAGTAGGACAGTATTATTGATTTACAGATAGGCAGTGAGTCGGTAGTAGATATTAAATGATATAGTCTACTATAGTCATTGCAAAGTACTCTAAAAGGTTCATGCATTCCATAATTAGAGATCCAATGATTTAAAACTAAAGGAATATAGTTTCTAGTAAATCTATTTGGCAGATTAAAATCCAGGCGACCCAATAACTCGGGACTCTCCACATCACCATGAATAAGATTCCTAATAAACGTTATACCAAGCATAGTTCTACGGTTAACTAATGATGGTAAGTTAATTAGAAGTAGTCTACTAGAGTAGGATGGCAGTATTAGGCTTGTATCCCAGTTAAGTCCCCGTAAGGCACAGACTCAATCCGGTCTATATGCACCCCATATTGGGGACTCCAAACAGGAGCGCAGTACTTAAGAATTGGTCGGACTAATGAAATAAACAAGGTCTTTGTGACATAGGGATCATCGAATTCCTTCGACCACCTTTTGATAAATGCAAGCACGCCTCTGGCTTTATTTACCATGGTAGTAATGTGATCAGAAAATTTTAGTTTAGGATCCATGTAGACTCCAAGGTCGTCAGCATGCGTTATTCTATCCTACACACAGCCGCTCAAAGTATAAGTTGAAAAGTGAGGGCTGACACGAAAAAAGGTCATTAGTTTACACTTAGAACCATATAAATTTAAATTATTATTTATGCACCAAGTTTGAAATGCATTGAGATCAGATTGCAAAGCTAAACTTTGCGCAGGTTCATTAAATTGCAGGCACAATTTAACGGCATCTGCGTACATAAGTACACGTGACTTCGGTAGGACTAGAGGAAGGTCATTTATGAATAATGTAAACAAGAGCGGACCAAGATGACTTCCTTGGGGTACACAGGACGTGACTCGGATTAGAGATGAAAAAGAGTTTTTGAAAATGACCCTTTGGGTCCAGCCATTTAAATAACTTAAGATCCACCTAAGAAGATCATCTGGAAACCCTAAAAGGTCCAATTTCCGAACTATAATCGGGTGGTTTACAGAATCAAACGCTTTACTGAAATCAGTGTAAACTACATCCGTCTGACGATTTTTTCTAAAACTATTTGACACAAATGAAGAAAACTCCAAAAGGTTGGTTGTCGTTGACCTACGTTTTATAAATCCGTGTTGACAAGAGGAAATAAGAGACCTACAACTGTGTTGCAAATGGGGCGTAATAATGTTCTCAAATAGCTTTGAAACAGCTGACTGTTTTGAAATACCTCTGTAATTACATGCGTTCAATTTGCTCCCCTTTTTATGAAGCGGGATAACAAACGATTCCTTCCATATATGCGGGAAATCTGACGTTTCTAAGGACAAAGTAAAAAGTTTGAGCAATGGTCTACACAAAGTCTCAGCGCAAAACCTGAGCACACATCCAGGGACTCCATCAGGACCCGGAGAGTAGACTGGTTTGACCCTATGCAAATCT
Source organism: Drosophila pseudotakahashii (assembly GCA_035046095.1). Classification (NCBI taxonomy): domain Eukaryota; kingdom Metazoa; phylum Arthropoda; class Insecta; order Diptera; family Drosophilidae; genus Drosophila; species Drosophila pseudotakahashii. Next base: position 123,340 of record JAWNOE010000117.1, on the reverse strand, counting down.
AAAAGTGAGCTTAAATCCGTAAATCCGGTCAAAAAATAAAGTTTGATTTAGGCATATCATATGGGTAACACTGATCTGACGGACTTTATGTTGAATAGGTGGTTTGAAAAAACTGTGCAAAACGATCGGCTATGGCTTGATCAGTGTTTGCAGCAGAATTTTCAAATTTTAGTGTTGATGGGTAACATGAAGATTTACGCTTTGTGTTAACAAAATTATAAAACTGTTTTGGATTCAGGGTAAACTGTGTCTTACAACGAGCTAAATAGTTTTTATAACACTGGGCGTTAAGCACGGTAAAATCCGACCGAGCACTTAAGTATCGGGAAAAGGCAGCTTGTGATCCGGAGACTCTAAACTTTTTGTAGAGTCTAGACTTCACATTTTTAAGTCTTGATAACTCTTTACTAAACCACGGAGGTTGGGTTGAAATTTTAGGATAATCAAAAATTGCGTTTAATACATTATAAAATATATTAACAGCTTCAGTGATATTAGTACATAAGTACAGACTAGACCAATCTGAGCAAGCTATTGGGCTATTAATGTGTGCAAAGTTTGCTCTACGAAAGCAGAGGATGCGTTAGCTGACTTTTCAGATATTTCATTTGATTTTGTACCGGTGTCGATAGTCAGCTCCAGCGTTGGGTGATATGGGTCTTCTGAAACAAACACTTTCTGGACTTGAAACAAAGCATAGATCCAGTAATCGTCCTAACAAATTTTGAACATGGTTTACTTGAGACAATGAAATATCAATCAAACCATCAAGGAAATCATGCTGCGTTGAAGGTAACAATATATTCGATGTTTCAACGGTGGACCATGTCGCCCTAGGTATATTAAAGTCACCTAAAACTATTAACCGATCCCTATCTGATAGTTTACTTGAAATAAATTGGATAGCGGACAGATGATTAGCATATATTGGGAATTCGGATGACGGCGGAATATAAGAACCTGTTATGTATATAGAAATACCCGGAAGGGATAGTTTTATACACAGAAATTCAATGTCAATTATTTCGTCGTACGTTATTTATTCAGACGTTAATTCTGAGTCAACGCAATTAAAACTCCACCTCCACGTCGGGAGGGACGATCAAGCCTGCAAGTTGTGTACTTACTTGGAAAGACTTCGGAACTAAGAATTTAACCAAGGTTTTAACCAAGTTTCTGTGAACACCATAACATGGGAAGACAAGGAAAAACTATCAATATACAATTTGGTCAGCTTACTTTGTAAACCTCTTGTATTCTGAAAGGAAAGCAGAAGGAAAGAATCTAGTTTTTTGAGATAGGTAAAGATGAAGATGTGGATGGCTCTTTAAAGGGATTTCCAACTTCCTTTGAACGAATTTTCTTTTTTCTAGCTACGTACTCTTTAACAAAAATGCCTGCAGGCCAAAAATTGGCTGAGCACATAGTTGCAAAATGAGCACATGGAACACCGATCTTAAATGATGATACTTCCCTAGCATATGGAAAATTAAATTGTTCAACCTTTAAATCATCAATCTGAACTTTGTTACGGATATAGGCCGTAGTGTCCAGGGATGAAAGATCAGGATTCAGCCGAGAAACAAAAATTTGTTTCCTCTGCGGTACACATGTGACTGTTTTAGGTACCACGCATGTGACAGTTTTTGGTAGTGCAGCATTTATGGCTGCACTAACAGTTTCAGTCGGTACTCCAGACGTTAAGTCAACATGCGGCGTTGGAATCCTTTCTGTATTTTGTTTAACAGATTTTTCGGGTGTCTCATGCGGCAAAGTCTCACGTCCTTTACATTCGGAAACCGAATCTTTTTCAGCTTTCGACCTCAGTACCATTTGTGCGGCAGCTGAGATCGACTGCTGTGCTGCAGACCCCGGATCGCCAGAGAGAGTTTCACTAGCGACTACCGTGGGTTGTCTATCGACCGCGATCTTTTTACGCTTAGGAGAATCGGGCTCAGATAGCATACGGCTAGTGAGCTGCGACTCAAGCGCCCCAAGCAGATCCGTATTTCTACGGCTGTTTCGAATTAATTCCGTTACAGTGCTTTTTAAGAGCCGCTTTATAGAGATTGCCTGGGTTTCATAAGCAATACATTCTTCACAATAGTAGCGCAAGCCACTTCTCATGTCGATTGCATCGCGAGCCAGGCCCGAATAGCCAAGGCATGGCACGGAATGCTCTGTTGTCCAGCCAAAATCAACGACTTGCATTTCTTCGAGCAACAGACAGCCATTATAGCGATATTCCGAACCACAGTGCAAAGAGAATCAAGCTACGAGAGTAAGAGAGCGGGAGTGAGTAAGCGGGGGAGCTTTAGTTTCAGCTGTTCCAACAACAACGTTTTATGCGGGAGTGAGGGAGAGCGGGTAACTAACGAATAGATTCTTACCGCTCCAAACAGCGTTTGGTAGAAAAGGAGAAGCAATTGGATAAAAACAATAACAACAATCACTGCACAGAGACTGGGCGTCCAAACTAATTTTGTTAATTTAAACACAAAACAATCACTATGCACTCGCGAAGCGAACGGATGTTGTTAGGGACATAAAAAGCAATAAAAATAAAAGAATATTTAAATTAAACCCCGATGGTTTATGGACAAAAAGAACAAAAATTCGGAGCGCAAGACAAAAACACGACCGTTCACTGAAAGAGCGTTGGTAGGACTGTTATAAATAAACAGCGCAGTTTATGTTTTAGGAGGACTGATTACGCTACGGTCATATCTAGTTGACCTTCTTGTTGATGATGCGGTTGGGTACTTTTATGAAGTCCTTTACCGTCTATTTGATGTACATGTCCCTCTCGCCTCCATGAAGAATTCTTACAGCTCTCCATGGTTTACCTGGCAACTATCTTATCTAAAGAATAAAAAAAAGTAGACTGTTTAAACGGTTTAAAATATCCGGCTTGCAGACAGACTTTGCTAAATATAGTTCGGCTAAGGCGGAATTTATTTAGTACAATTCTGACTGTTATAAAAACTACCTGTCTCGTTGTAAGCGTGATTTTAAAAGCAATCCTAAACTTTTTTTTTCATTTGTCAATTCTAAACGGAAATCTAACTGCTTCCCTCCTTCTCTTTTTCTCAATAATAATGTAGCATCTGATGACAATGATATTTCCAACTTATTCGCAGATTTTTTTCAATCGACATATACAGAATGCAATAGTGTTACTAATTTAGATTATCCCTACCCTCTACCTCATTTGAATTCTATCTTTAAACCAGTCCTTAGTGTTTCTGATGTTCTACAGAGTCTTGATACTCTCAAGCTTTCATTTTCACCGGATCCTGATAGAATACCTAGTTGTATACTCAGGAATTGCTCATCCTATCTTGCTCTTCCCTTAACAATGATATTTAATTTGTCCATAAGTCAAGGAAGATTTCCATCCATATGGAAGAAATCCATCATTGTGCCATTGTTTAAAAAAGGGAACAAGTCTGATATCTCAAATTATCGTGGTATTGCTAAGCTTAGTTCAATTCCTAAACTTTTTGAAAAAATTATAACCTGCCAGTTGCAGCATCATTGCCGTTCTAATATTTCACCTTGTCAACATGGCTTTACTAGATGTCGTTCTACTTCTACTAATTTACTGGAATTTACGACATTAATTACTAGATGTTTTCTGACACATCATCAGACTGATGTGATCTATTTATAAATTATCCCTTTTAGGTTTTCCTCCTAATCTACTTGAGTGGATACTTTCCTACCTTTCTAATAGAACTGAAATGGTCTGTTCTAACAATAGAATTTCCAAAATAATTAATGTTACTTCTGGAGTGCCACAGGGTAGCCACCTGGGTCCTTTACTCTTTGGCTTAATGATTAATGATCTACCTAATGTTATAAAATCATCTACCGTATTAATGTATTCAGATGATGTTAACCTATGTTTGTCCATTTACCTAGCTCATATAATAACCTTCAATTAGATCTTGACTGTTTGTATACGTGGTGCATGATTAACATGTTAAATTTAAACTATTCTAAATGTAACTTTATGACATTTTATTGTTGTAATCCATCTCTGTAGTCTTATTCTATTGGAAATAACGCCCTTGAACGAATTTTTTCAGTTCAGGATCTTGGCGTTTTATTTGATCATAAACTTAGTTTTAAAGACCATATATCTACTATATCTAATAAAGGCAGAAGACTTCTTGCATTTATGAAACGTTGGTCAAGGGAGTTCGATGATCCTTACACAACAAAGCTTTTGTATGTTTCTCTTGTTCGTCCGTCTATGGAATATAGCTGTTACCAAAATATGTTAGAGTCTGTCCAAGAGGATTAAACTGGGACACAGGTATTCGATTGCCTTCTTATCTTGCGAGGTTGCGCCTGCTCGACCTACCAACCCTCTGCCATCGTAGAAAGTGTCATGGAGTATGTTTTTACACAAACTTATTAATGGTGATGTTGACTCCCCTTTCCTTCTTAGTTCACTTACCTGGAATGTACCCTGTAGAACAGTTCGCCGTTTTCGTCCGTTGTCCCTACCAATATGTAGATCTAATTATGCCCTGCATGATCCCTTTCGTGTTCTGTGTGACGATTATAATTCACTGTGCCACGTCTTACTGTTTGATACCCCTAATGCTACTAATTATAATAAACTTATGTATTTTCTGTCGTCAAATAATTTGTAAATTCTTTGTGAGCATGTATTCTTAAACTGTCTATTGTTAGATCGTATTTTTCCATGTCCGCGATTCCGCTTATTTGCCCAAAACGGTTTAGGGCTCCGCGCGTAACAAGCTTTGCTTGGTGTTTGTACTAACCATAGTGAATTAAATGTCCAAATTAAAAAAAAAAAAAAAAATTAATAAGGAGAGGTCAATAGGTCAATTGTTTGGTTTCAATCAAAGAGTGCTAAGGGCAAACCAAAATCACTTGTCCGATAATACTGTCAACATTTTAAAAATTAATTCGATTCGTTTGGAATGTAATATTGTGAGTGGCTCTTACGTTGATAAATACCAAATCACGTATTACATGAGTTTGCAATTTCGGTTCCACCGGGCTATTAAATGACTGTGACACCACACAATCTCATCTATTTACCTATTAACTGCAGAGAAATAAGTACTCTCTCATTACATATCGTTGATCAGAACGGAGATTTATTGAACTTGCGTGGTGAAAACATATCAATTCGCATACATATTCGCGCAATAGAATGATAATTTACAATGAAAGCATCGGTATACTTCATCAACCGCGCACTAGAAGTTGTAAAGCTAAAGGAACAGGATTAAATCGAAAGGGACTTACATTAAAAAACAAATTGTTTTAAAAATCACTGGGCTTCAAAATTCAAATCTGATAATAATATTAAGAAGCATTTAAAAATGAATGAAATTTTAAATGTTCGTGAGAGACCGTTTTCTGATAAAAGTATTTCGAAAAAGGAATATCATACATATTCCACATATCATCAAACATTTAAAGCAAATGATGAAATACGTATTTGTATTCAAAATCAGGACTTGTATGTACTCCCTCACGAAAGCTATCTTAATTTTCAAGGAGTTGTTAAGAGAGTAGCAGTCGATGGTACAAGCACCACTGATAATATCGATGTTACGTTTCGCAATAATTGTATGGCAAATTTTATTGATGAAATTATATATGAAATAAATGGATACGAACTTGATAGAACACGGTTTGTTGGCATGAGCAGCACACTTAAAAATTATCTATCGAAAAGTCGTCAGTATAGTCGCAAACTTTTAAATGCTGGATGGAGTGGTGGAAATGAAATTAATACAAAAGCTAATTTTAATTTCTCGCTTCCCCTTAAAAAAATGTAATGGGGTTTGCTGAGGATTATAGAAAAGTTGTACTGAATTGTAAGCATGAACTTGTAATTTTGCTGACAAAAAATCTGGATGATGCATTTGTTAAAAACAAAGCAAACCATACATATGTTTCGGAAATGACTAATATTAGCGGGAAAATCCCTCATGTAACACCCAGCGATGCTGCAAAAATTAAAATGTATGATATAATAAAGAGTGGCGTAAATTTACCGATAGCTTTCCATAGTTGGGATACATACATAAACCCAAAACTGATACAGGGTACTCAACACGTCTGGAAGTAATAGAGAACAACCGAGATTTGCCATTATAGCCTTCTTGTTGAATGGAGAACTAAATACAAATAATTTATCAAACCTGAAAGTCCACTTGAATTCAGAAACGTATCCATATGATGACTTAAATATAAACTTTGAAAATGACAAATATGCTCACCTTTATGATATGTATGGAAGCGTTTCAGACCCTATAAAGTATATATATTCTTGATCAAGATCACTAGCCGAGTCGATCCAGCCATGTCCGTCTGTCTGTCCGTATGAACGCTGAGATCTCGGAAACTACAAAAGCTAGAAAGTTGGGATTAACCACACATATTCTTTGGCTTCCTACGCAGAGCAAGTTTATTTCAGCCGAGCGCCCCCTCAAACGCCCACAAACGATTTTAAAATGTGTCTGGCGCCCACGTTTTTAAAGATTTCGGAGAAGTACAAATGCAATTTTGTTGTATTTATTTATACCTATACCTAATTTTTTTGAAAATACGCGTCGAAAATCCGATGCTCCGTTCAAAAGTTATACCCAAAAGAAAATTTTCTTCTTCTTCCCAAAATAAAAATTTAATTCTGTTTGTCATTTTGTCTGTCTGTCCCAAAACCTTGGTTTATAAGAATCTTTAGTTTTACCACTTTTATAAAAACTAGCTAGTTTAGCGGAAAAACAGCTATTAATAGAGAAATTTTGGAAAGCCGTAACTTCTGTACTACTAAAGCTACAGATTTGAACTATACATTGTTTTAAAGGTATTTTGAAATAAACGACTTTTGAAATACAAATACAAAATATAAATACAATGTATTAAAAATTATGGCCAAACAAACATTTTTAAAATTTTTTTTAAGTTTTTTTTTTAATTTTTCAAAAACGGTTTAGATTTCTTAAATTATGGTATATAACATATTACTGTAAAAAGTCACGTTTAGTTATTCAGAAACAAAAATAGTCACTTTGGCAGCTCAAAAGAATCAAGTACAAACACCTCTTAACGAGGTAAAAAATTAGTGAAAATCAACATACAAAAGTTTTGATATCAACATTTGTGACGAAAAATTATTACACTCGTCATTAAATACACTTTCTAATATTTTCTGATTCGGCCCGCCCTAGCAAACTATTCCATCCTCTTTCCCTTCACATGCATTTTCTTTTGCTGCGTGCCGAATGAGAAAATATTAGAAAGTGTATTTAATGACGAGTGTAATAATTTTTCGTCACAAATATTGATATCAGAACTTTTGTATGTTGAAGGTGCGATCGTCACTAGTTTTTTACCTCGTTAAGAGGTGTTTTTATTTGATATCAAAATTTTTGTTTTGTCATAGGAGTTAATATATACTATTGTATTTAAACGAATTAACTTAAAAAAGCGTTAAAGTATTTCGAAATTACTTTTAATTGAGGTATAGCACATGTCTGCAGCTTTAGTAGTGTAGAACATACGAACTAACGTAATTTAGCTATTTTAAGCTTTTTTCCCGCTAAAGTAGCGAATTTTTCAAAAAGTCGTAAAACAAAAGTTTCCTAATTGGAGCTCCTTAAAACAATTAAAATGTTTCAATGACCCTAAAATACAGTTTGGATACGCACACACAAAATTTAATGCTTGGGCAGCGTTTATTCTTTTGAGCTGGCAAAAGTGGTTTTTTTATACCCGTTACTCGTAGAGTAAAAGGGTATATTGTATTCGTGCAAAAGTATGTAACAGCTAGACAATAGCATTTCCGACCCTATAAAGTATACATATATGTATATTCTTGATCAGGATCACTAGCCAATCGATCTAGCCATGTCCGTCTGTCTGTCTGTATGAACGCTGAGATCTCGGAAACTACAAAAGCTAGAAAGTTGGGATTACCCACACATATTGATACATATTGATATCATATTAACACTTTCTCAAGTTTTCGCATTCGGCACGCTGCAATAGAAAATGCCTGTGAAGAGTCAAGACGAAAAAGGCTGGAATAGTTTGCTAGGGCGGGCCGAATGAGAAAATTTTAGAAAGTGTATTAAATGACGAGTGTGATCATTTTTGGTCACAAATGTTGAAATCAGAACTTTTGTTTGTTGATCGTTACTGCGATCGTTACTAGTTTTTACCTCGTTACGAGGTGTTTTTATATAAATATAAATTTAAATTGGTCAATCAAAATTTTAAAACTATTGTATTTAAAGGAATTAGGTTAAAAAGGCGTTGAAGTATTTTAAAATACCTTTTAAACGAGGTATAGCACATGTCTGTAGCTTTAGTAGTGTAGAACTTACGAACTAACGAAATTGAGCCGTAAAACAAAAGATTCCTATATGGAACTGTTAAATCCAAATTAACTTTTTCCATGACCCTAGAATACAGTTTGGATACACACACAAAATTCAATGCTCAGGAAGCGTTAGTTGTTCTAAGCTGGAAAAAATATATATTTTTGTTTTTGAATAACTTTTGAACCTGACTTTTTATAACAACGCGCCATACGCCAAAATTTGGAGAATCTCAAGGGCTATACAGCTTAAAATTTTAAAGAAAATCGTTAACAAAATTTTTCAAAAATTTTTATTTTGCTAAATTTTTTAAAATGTTGTATTTAGACAAATTACGTCCAGAAGACATTTATAGTATTTCAAAATTCCTTTAAAACGAGGTATAGTGCAAGTTTGTAGCTTTACAGAAGTTACGGCCTTTCAAAATTTCGCTATTTATAGCTGTTTTCCCTCTAAACTAGCTAGTTTTTCCAAAAGTGGTAAAACTAATGTTTCTTATATCGAGCTGTTTAACACCATTTAAAATTTCCAGGATTTTAAACCAACGTTTTGAGACAGACTGACAAACAAAATTAAATTTTCATTTTGGGAAGAATAAAAAAAACTACTTTTGGCTATAACTTTTGAACGGATCTTCGAATTCGACGCGTACTTTTAATATTTTCAATAAATAAACAACTAAAACATTTCGAGGGGGCATTTATCCCCACCGGCCACAACAGCTCCAAATTTCACAATTTTCCCTTTTTAACTTTCACCGCTCTCTCTTGCAAGCTAATTGATTTTCTTAATGTCTTGGTATGCAATCCTGTTAGTTTTTGCGATCATTATGATTGGACCATCACAGCTGATTTTCAATTCTGCGGCTAATTGTTATGATCTGGCAAAAGTGGCTATTTTCGTTTCTTAATAACTTTTAAACGTGACTTTTTACAATAATGTGTTATAAACCAAAATTTAAGGAATCTCAAGGGCTATATAGTTTAAAGTTTTAATAAAAATCGTTAAAGCCGTTTATGAGAAAAAAAAATAAAAATAAAAATAAAGTTTAAAAAAAAAAGGTTTTGTGCATAAGTTCTTACCTATTGCATATACATAAATAGTGTTTGGGAGGCGTTTATTGTACTTAAAAATAACTTTAATATGAGGTAAAGCACAAGTCTGTAGCTTAAGTATTTCTAAAGTATGGGCTTACGAAATTTAGTCATTTATAGCGAGTTTTTCAAAAAGTGGTAGAACTAACGTTTCTTATATCGAGCTGTTTATCACCATATCAAATTTCCAGGACTTTAAACCAACGTTTTGGGACAGACTGACAAACTGATTATCTCCCAAACTGACAAACAGAATAACATTTTCATTTTAAATTTTCGGATTTTTTCATATGACCCCTCATTCGACGGGTATTTTTAATAGGAACACAACTAAAACATTTTATCCCCACCGGCCCCAACACTTTTATCACTTTTTTACTTTCACAGCTCTCTCTCCCAAGCCAATTGATTTTCTTTAAGTTTTTAGTTTAGTTTTTGCTAATCCTTTCGATTGGTGTATCACTCATTATGATCGGACCATCACAGCAGATTTTCTCTCTCTCTCACTCTCCTTGTGCGCTTCGTCACAACCTGGACTGCCGTCCATAGTGATTAAACCGAAATAACATAGGTATCTGATAAATTTTTTTTGGAAACCTCCAACTACATTTAAAGTATTGTACTGACAAGGACATCCAAATTAACCCAATTTGCCCTCAGCTGTCTTACATCGATTCGGCAGGATCGAAACAAAAATACCAACAGCAGCGAAATAGGAAGAGAAACAAACAACAAAAAAAAACGAAAACCATTTAAATGGATTATGTGTTTACACTCAAAATGGGCGGGATACAAAAGCCTGGGTGAAGGTACATCGGTACTGGTGGTTTTTATAAACAAACACTTGTTGTTGTAATGCATTTTTATACCCGTTACTCGTAGAGTAAAAGGGTATATTGTATTCGTGCAAAAGTATGTAACAGGGAGAAGGAAGCTTTTCCGACCCTATAAAGTATATATATTCTTGATCAGGATCACTAGCCGAGTCGAACTAGCCATGTCCGTCTGTCCGTCTGTCCGTCCGTATGAACGCTGAGATCTCGGAAACTATAAAAGCTAGAGGATTGGCATTTTGCATGCATATTCTTGGAGTTCCTACGCAGCGCAAGTTTATTTCAAAATGGCGCCACGCCCCCTCTAACGCCCTCAATCGCCCTACACCATTTTTTGAAAGGTGTCTGGCGCCTACACCATTAAAGATAAAGAACTAAAAATGCAGTTTTATTGTGACTATCAATACCTATCGAAATGTAGAAGAAATTTTTCAAATCGGACCATTCGTTAAAAAGTTATGCCCGATCAAAGATTCTATATATCTATCTCCCTCGCACTCCCTTAGCTGAGTAACGGGTATCTGATAGTCGGGGCACCCGACTATAGCGTTCTCTCTTGTTTTTTTTAATGTTTTGTAAGTTTTGCTTGTTGAGTGATTTGAATTGGTCGTTTTGACTTGTTACAGGTTTGGGTTAGTACTCAACCTAACAAAAAGTCGTCCAAAACAAAAAACTTCATATGAAACAAAATTACTTGACGATTTTTTCGTATGTTCGTATGTAGTTTTTAACCCTTTTACTGGAAAGCATTTTGCTTCCAAAATTTAGTTTTGCAGTATATTCTTGTCAGAAAGAATTCACCAAAATAATTCTGGTAAACGAAAGACACGACTTGCATGAATTAAAAAAATAATGGATTTTTTAGGCCATAGATGAACACCGATAGCATTATATAAATTTAATTTAATTTATTTAAGTTTAACAAGACAGGAAGCTAGCTTCGGCCAGCCGAAGCTTATATACCCTTGCAGTTCCAGGGATTCCAGATTCTGAGTGCCTATTTAAAATGTTGTTTTTAAGTTGTCAAACATCAAAACTCCGACTTCTTACAAAGTCGGAAACGTCTCCATCACTTCGTAACAAACTTCTCACTGAAATTATAATACCCTCTGCAAGGGTTTCGTTTTCAGTAACAACTCGGAGAGATTCTATTAAGTTAACACTCAACCCAAAACGGTTTCTATAGGACTACTGTTAACTAAATGCAGACAAAAGGGTTTTCTATAGGAAGAGAAAAGTGTGATGTTACGTAGGAAATCAAGAGAATTATCAAATGGCACTGTACATATAAACGTACATCGATTCTTAATCTGAATTTTGTATAGCTATTATTTTTTCCCGAGTATTTATGGTGGGCTCAACAATTCTTAGCATTTCATCACACTAACGCTCGCTGGGGAGTGAACCTCGGACTTTCCGGTTTTTTATTTTCTTACATATAAATATTTTTATAAAAGACTATCTTTAGAAAACAAAGCCATACAGAAAAGAATTCCCTTTAAACTGAGCCATAAAAGGCAGATCAGTTTGGGCACCTTTCATAACTCCCGCGGGCGTTATGACGCACTCAAAAGGACGGACACTTTCACACAGGAAAGTGTCATTACGACCGCAGGGAAAATATATTTATTTCGTTCGCTTTAAATTAGTTTGGAATACGGTTGTCAGGACTTTTTTTTCCAGAGAAATTTGTGCGTTTTTTTAATATGATTACTTTACTTTAAAACCTCTGTGTAAGCAACATTTTGCGAGAATCATAAGGCTACTGGCAGAGCTAACTCTAGAATATATAAAATGTATACTGCGTCACTTTAATCTTTAAAGGATAAGTTGAAAAAATGTCGCGTCCATCACCCTGGAAAAACCCATATGTGACATAAAAGTTTCTATGAGAGAATCAATCTTCTCTAGGATCTAGTTCAGCCAGCTTTAAAGTCTGCCCCTGCGATTTATTTTAAGTTATAGCAAAACAAACTTTTAGAGGAAATTGTAGCCTTTTAAACTAAAACGGCAGACCGAGCGGTATTAATCATTCATTCGTATGAAGACTTTTTATAGGTCGGAAAAAGGGGGATATACGATTAAAATAACATTTTAAAGTTCTTGGTATTAAAATGAAAGAAAGAAAGCTAGCTTCGGCCAGCCGAAGCTTATATATCCATGCAGATCATTCCTATTCATTTACAAAAACATGTAATTTAAATTAACTTGCGTGTATGTCACAACAATCCAAATTTTAGCTGCTTTCGTTTACTTTGGCATTCATTATACCCTTGCAGAGGGTATTATGATTTCAGTCAGAAGTTTGCAACGCAGTGGAGGAGACGTTTCCGACCCCATAAAGTATATATATTCTTGATCAGCATGACAAGACGAGTCGATCTAGCCATGTCCGTCTGTCCGTCTGTCCGTCTGTTTCTACGCAAACTAGTCTCTCAGTTTTAAAGCTATCGGGCTAAAACTTTCTCAAAAGTCTTCTTTCTATTGCAGGTAGTATATAAGTCGGAACCGACCGGATCGGACAACTATATCTTATAGCTCCCATATGAAGGATAAAAAAAAAAACACGTAAAAAAACGTAAAAAAAATCTAGCTTTGGTGTTTCCTAAAATATTACGTTCTACTTTTGGGAATACTATTTTTTAAATATTTCTGAATTTCGAATAAAATTTTAAAAAAATCGGATGACTATATCATATAGCTGCCATACGAACGGTCGGAAAATTAAATGGCAATTAATAGGAAAAAAATTATATCTTTGTTGCTTTTTATTACTTTCTTTTCTTCTCTGGGATATGGCTTTTCTTTAACATTTCAAAATTTCGAATAAAATTTAACAAAAATCGGACAGCTATAATATATAGCTGCCACGGGAAGGATCAAAAAATTAATGGCAAAGTAATACGAAAGCAGCTAAAATTTGGATCGTTGTAACATATACGAAAGTTCATTTAAATTAATGTTTTTGTAAATGAATAGGAATGATCTGCAATCCTTTCTTGTTTTTTGATCCTTCCCGTGGCAGCTATATATGAAGTTAATTTAAATTACATGTTTTTGTAAATGAATAGGAATGATCTGCATGGATATATAAGCTTCGGCTGGCCGAAGCTAGCTTTCTTTCTTTCATTTTAATACCAAGAACTTTAAAATGTTATTTTAATCGTATATCCCCCTTTTTCCGACCTATAAAAAGTCTTCATACGAATGAATGATTAATACCGCTCGGTCTGCCGTTTTAGTTTAAAAGGCTACAATTTCCTCTAAAAGTTTGTTTTGCTATAACTTAAAATAAATCGCAGGGGCAGACTTTAAAGCTGGCTGAACTAGATCCTAGAGAAGATTGATTCTCTCATAGAAACTTTTATGTCACATATGGGTTTTTCCAGGGTGATGGACGCGACATTTTTTCAACTTATCCTTTAAAGATTAAAGTGACGCAGTATACATTTTATATATTCTAGAGTTAGCTCTGCCAGTAGCCTTATGATTCTCGCAAAATGTTGCTTACACAGAGGTTTTAAAGTAAAGTAATCATATTAAAAAAACGCACAAATTATAGTTGTCCGATCCGGTCGGTTCCGACTTATATACTACCTGCAATAGAAAGAAGACTTTTGAGAAAGTTTGAGCCCGATAGCTTTAAAACTGAGAGACTAGTTTGCGTAGAAACAGACGGACGGACAGACGGACAGACGGACAGACGGACAGACGGACAGACGGACATGTCTAGATCGACTCGTCTTGTCATGCTGATCAAGAATATATATACTTTATGGGGTCGGAAACGTCTCCTTCACTGCGTTGCAAACTTCTGACTGAAATCATAATACCCTCTGCAAGGGTATAAAAAGAATCAACATTATTACTAAAGACGGTTTTTTTGACACCGAAATTGAAAACATAATTGTAAATGTAAGTCTTACCCCCCTTGCCACACCACTGTCAATGAATGCTCAGTCCTGTTTCTCTCTCCCTTTAGGCAAGCTCACTCAGAGACTTCATTGTGCGCTTGATTATTCCCATTTTTATCGTCTACCTATACACTTGCTACTGTCCAAACGCTCATTATCATTACATCCTTCTCACTCCCAAAATTCTGGCAAGTGATAGCAAGTCTATTTTTATACCCGTTACTCGTAGAGTAAAAGGGTATATTGTATTCGTGCAAAAGTATGTAACAGGTAGAAGGAATTTCTGACCCTATAAAGTTTATATATTCTTGATCAGGGTCACTAGCCGAGTAGATATAGCCATGTCCGTCCGTCTGTCCTTCCGGATGTACGCTAAGATCCCGGCAACTACAAAAGCTAGAGGGTTGGGATTACCCACACCGCCCACACCTTTAAAATGTAAAAATGCAGTTTTATTGTATTTATCAATACTATCAAAATGTAGAAGTAATTTTTGAAATCGGACCATTCGAATTGAAACATCAAAACATCAAACTTTTAAAAACACAGGGCGGCAACACTACTACTATTTTGACCGCAGCTGTATACTTTTATGTTTTCGACTATGTTTTCTAGAATTTGTTTCTGCCTTAAAAAAATCCTAAAATTATTCTAAGTATGGGGTTTGAAAGATAAAGAGTGTATCTTTTAAAAAACTTTTTTTCGAGTCAAACCATGCATCCGTTTGCCTCTGAGATCTCTGGAAAGTTGGCCAATTTCAGCGTTTTTCGAACTTTGAGGTCCTTTTGCTAAGAATCCTGGCGTCGGGGAACTTTTTGAAAAACGCAATTTAACTTGGGAATTCGTAACGAATCCAAAAATAGAGCAACCATCGAGGTACATTTTTGATGCTGCATAGTGTAATTATTAATCTCAAACTCGACAAATAACATAGAAAGATTTTCCATCGACTGAAAGGTGTAATTATACCCGTTATTCGTAGAGTAAAAGGGTATATTGTATTCGTGCAAAAGTATGTAACAGGGAGAAGGAAGCGTTTCCGACCCTATAAAGTCTATATATTCTTGATCAGGATCACAAGCCGAGTCGATATAGCCATGCCCGTCTGTCCGTCCGCATGAACGCTGAGATCTCGGAAACTACACCGAGAAGAAAATCCGTTCTTATCGATGTTGATTTTAGTATTTTCGATCACAAAACCTAGCCGAGATCGAAAATACTATAATCAACATCGATGTCATCTCGGTTTTGAGAATGGTCTTTTAGTATGTGTGCTATCGATATGGAGATGACGTCTTCTCGGTTTCAACATTGAATCGATGTCGATTTCAAGATAAAAATTAAATAAAAAGAAGAAGAAAAAAAAATAATTGAGAAATCGGGATTTATGCCTGTTGCCCCCCCCCCCCCCCCCTACTGTCCGACGGTGTTGTTGTTGGTTCCCCCGTTTCTCAACTTATTTTTCTCTCCTTTATTTAATCACATGGATGACGTCACTATGTTCGTACATAAACACACATTTAGTTTCAAATTTTAACTGAAACAATAACTGAAATTATTATATAATTAACAAATGATAAATATAAAAATCAAATAACTTACTATCTTGGGAAAAACACGTTTGGTCGCTCGTGGGAATCTAACCCGTTGCCTCACAGTTTGCAGTCAAACACTCTACTAGCTGCGCCAGGGAAGCATCACATGAGGCGCTGTACAAAGTTCATTCACATTTTGTTCTTTTGGGTTTTGACTCTTATTTAGCCATTTATGTGTGTGTTAGATTAACTTAATCCTAATTTGTTTAAAATATGAATATTAATGAGTAACTGAACACACACTTCCGACTGTACGCTTACAAAACATATAATCCGCACGCTTTAGTCCCCTAGGCTACTGATCAAGAACCATGACTGCCCGATAGGTACAAGAGAGGAATTCGGCCTCTCCCTCCTTTTCCTCTAATTTTTTCGATTTCTTTCCCTCACGTCCCTCTTCTACAACATCAAAACTGAGATTGATTTTGACTGGGAATACTATAATCAACACTGCTTTCATCTTGATATCAAGAAGAATAAAGTGAGAATACAAATACTAAAATCAAGATCGGTCGATGTTGATTTTTTTCGTTCTCAATTTTTCTGGGTGTATAAACGATAGAAATTTTGGATTAACAACAAAAGTTCTTGGGCTTCCTACGCAGGGCAAGTTTATTTCAGACGAGCGCCACGCCCTCTCTAACGCCCACAATGGCCTTAAACGGTTTTATGTGTGTGTGTGACTGTGTCTGGCGCGCACACCTTTAACGATTTTGGACAAGTAAGTAAGCAGTTTTATTGTGTTTATACCTATCGAAATGTAGAAGAAATTTCAAATCGGACCAATCGTTAAAAAGTTATGCCCGATCCAAGTTTTATATATCCATCTCCCTCGCACTTCCTTTAGCTGAGTAACGGGTATCTGATAGTCGGGGCACCCGACTATAGCATTCTCTCTTGTTTTATTTTAGAAACATACACAGAAACAAATATTGAAATATGAAATTTAGCTCGATGGATGCCATGGATGGATGGATAAAAGTGCCACTCGTTATCTTTCAAACCCCATACTCAAAATAATTTGATTTTTTTTTAAGGGAGAAGAGAATAAAAGAAAACATAGGCATAAAACATTGAAATATACAGGTGCGGTCAAAATAGTAGTAGTATTGCCGCCCTTTGATTTTAAAGGTTTTTATACCCTTGCAGAGGGTATTATGATTTCAGTCAGAAGTTTGCAACGCAGTGAAGGAGACGTTTCCGTAAAGTATATATATTCTTGATCAGCATGACAAGACGAGTCGATCTAGCCATGTCCGTCTGTCCGTCTGTTTCTACGCAAACTAGTCTCTCAGTTTTAAAGCTATCGGGCTCAAAATTTCCCAAAAGTCTTCTTCCTATTGCAGGTAGTATATATGTCGGATCCGACCGGATCGGACAACTATATCTTATAGCTCCCATAGGAAGGATCGAAAAAAAAAACTTAAAAAAATTCTAGGTTTGGTGTTTTTTGAAATATAACCTTCTTCTTTTGGGAATACTATTTATTAAATATTTCTGAATTTCGAATAAAATTTCTAAAAAATCGGATGACTTCATCATATAGCTGCCATAGGAACGGTCGGAAAATTAAATGGAAATTAATAGGAAAAAAATTATATCTTTGTTGACTTTTATTACATTATCTTCTTCTCTGGGATATGGCTTTTTTTTAACAATTCAAAATTTCGTAATAAATTTTACAAAATTCGGACGGCTATATTATATAGCTGCCATAGGAAGGATAAAAATATGAATGCCAAAGTAATACGAAAGCAGCTAAAATTTGGATTGTTGTAACATATACGCAAGTTAATTTAAATTTAATGTTCTTGTAAATGAATAGAAATGATCTGCAAGGTTATATAAGCTTCGGCTGGCCGAAGCTAGCTTCCTTTCTTGTTTATTGTAATTTATCAAATCCTAGTAATATTTTAAATATATGGACGTTGATGCACTACGAGCAGTACAAACAAGTGGCCCAACGACCTTAGGCACGAGCTTGTTACGCGCGGGGCCCTTTATCAATTTGGGCAAAAATGCGAGTTCGCGAGGAAGTTACATAAAAAAATTAGAGACAACTAAGAATGAAGCAAATGAGTTTGTAGTTTTTAATACGGAAATATAAGCGCAAATTAAATGATAAATATTGTTATAATTTGATCGAGGCAAATTAAGAGGTCTAACGGGAACATTAAAAGTTAAACGGGTTGCCAGCTCTACAGAATTAATATCACCTCTTATGAGATTTTGCATGTGCCAAGCATTATTCTACGATTTAAAAGTGTAGGTAAATTAAGCAATATTTATCTACTCTGGTAAGAAGGTAGCCTAACTTTTTGATCCCGGTTCAAACCACGGAGGGCAAAAAGAAGAAATTTTTGCGGTCAATATGCACTTGAAATTCTGGGCTCCAAACCGAAGAACACTATTCCCAAATTGAACGCACAAGTGAGATGAATAGTAATTTGGTTATATAAGGGTCAACAATTTTTTTTGACCAACGCTTTAAAAACCTAAGAACACTCATAGCCTTACTACCAGTTAATTTAAGTTTCGGGTCCAGAAGAACACCTAAATCTTTAACTGAATATACGGTCGAGTGGCGTATTTTGAGGAGAATAAATAATACGAAAAATTTCGGAAAAGTATAAATGTAATTTTGTGGAGTTTAATAATACCTTTTGAAATGTAGAAGGAATTTTTTCAAATCGGACCATTCATTAAAAAGTTATGACCAAATAATGATATTAAAGATGTGCAAACAGAAAAAAGATGCACCTCCAAATGGGACTTGCCCTTCTGATCATTATACCCGTTACTCGAAGAGTAAAAAGGCACATTGTATTCGTGCAAAAGTATGTAACAGGGAGAAAGAAGCGTTTCCGACCCTATAAAGTATATATATTCTTGATCAGGATCACTAGCCGAGTCGATCTAGCCATGTCAGTCTGTCTGTCCGTCCGTATGAACGCAGAGATCTCGGAAGCTATAAAAGCTAGAGGATCGGCTTTTTGCATGTAGATTCTTGGAGTTCCTACGCAGCGCAAGTTTGCTTCGATTTTAAAAGGTGTCTGACGCCCACACCTTTAAGGATTTTGGAAAAGTAAAAACACATTTTCATTGTGTTTATCAATTCCTATCGAAAATTAGAAAAAATGTTATAATCGGACCATTCGTTAAAAAGTTGTTTGTCTCCATCTCCCTCGAACTTCCTTTAGCTGAGTAATGGGTATCTGATAGTCGGGGCACCCGACTATAGCGTTCTCTCTTGTTTTATTGTATAATTCATCCAAATCGAGCCAGTGCTTTGGTAGAAAATAACATTTTATTGAGTTAGGAGAAATATAATCATTTTTTTTTGGTTGCAACAGTAGGCTTTACTTTCAAAGTAACGGGGATTGTTTTCAGCCGTACTGCTAAACACAACCAAAAAATTATTATATTTCTCCAAAGATATTAAGATATCCCACAAAGTTGCATACTAAATATTAAAATAACTCAAACGAGTCTCAAGTGCTCCATAAATTTCAAATCGGAGCTTAAATCTAAAAATATTTTTAAAAAATAAACGGTAAGAGATAACAAGAAAACAAAAACGGGTCGTTATATTTCAATCCTGTATCGAACGAAAAAGTTTCGATCATTTCTGAGATTCGACCCCAATTTGCCTGTCACGTTTCACATTGAATGAGCCATATGTTCTTAAGTTGCGTAAGCCAGTGGGTCAAAATATTTGAAAATTGGAATTCTTATCCAGTAAGACCCAATTACCAATCCTCATCCCAAATTTTGCAATATCGCCTGGGGCACTTTTCTCAGGCTTGTTCAGCTATGCCCTTTCTTATTTAACATATTATGAGATGGTATTTTGGATATTGTTTTTAGAGGTGTTTAGATTTTTTGTATAATTTCACATTTACAAAAAAAAAGATAATATTGGATTGGAGTTAGTAACTATTAGGTCAGATAAAAACAGGTTTCGGAAAATAACATACACCGTAAAAACGTGTGTATAACATGTTAAATGTCAAAATGTTAAGTTCAAAAAAGTTTTTGACTTGTGTGTAACAAATTGTAACCTACATATGTTAGAAACATAAATAACACACACTGTTCATTTGTGTTATTTACACGACACATACTGCCCAAAACGCAGGGTTCGGAAAATAACACACAAAGTACTATACAAATGTATAATACTTGAAAATGATTGATACGCACAGTATACTATTCCTTGTGTATTATTCATGTGTGAAATAAAATGTGAAGTATTCTATTCAAATAAAAGACACGAGAAAAATACATGTATTTTATTCTGACATGTACAATAAGTCGTGTACTTTATTTTTGACGTGCACGAAATAATTTCTATTTCGTACTTCACTGTTTTGTTTATACTTAACATACTTGTTCGACTGTAAACTGTAAAGCTGTGACGTGATGAAAAGTTTTCAAGTACGGGGTAGTAATCTACAGATAAAATCCTTTCAGGCCTTGCAGCGTTTAGTCTTGGGCTGTTTTTTGTCGACCTGTGTAATTTTTCACATTTTAACACGTTCGTATTTGACACACATGTCGTAAGGTCACCCGTGTTAAATTATGTATGTTAGTGGTTAAACGACGACCTGTCTTCCAGTTCGATGTCCAGCAATTTGATTTTGATGTTTTTCCAGATGTGCTGTCCGGCTAACTTTGCAGCTTTGTTGGCTAACTTGTTCCCATTTATTCCTATACTAGCCATACCCGGAGTGACTTAAAATTAGTTTATAAAACGGTTGTCAGGACTTTCTTATTTCCAGAGAAATTGACGCGTTTTTTAATATGATTACTTTAAAACTTCTGTGTAAACAACATTTTTAGAAGATTCTTCAGGAGCGAGAATCATAAGGCTACTGGCAGAGATTACTATAGAGAATGTGACAAAAAATTGTCTAGGAGAGTACCAATCTTCTCTAAGATCTAGTCCAGCCAGCTTCAAAGTCTTCCTCTGCGATTTATTTTTAGTTATTGCTAAGTAAACTTTTAGAGGGAATTGAAGCCACTTGAACTGAAACGGCCGATCGGACAGTATTAAAGGGGAGATACATATGGAAGTGTAATTTGTTCATGTTTTTCCTGATTTTTTTAACCAATAAGGGATTGTGCTGGGATTTCGTAACTTGGCATGTTGATTACACTGTTCTTATTTAATTTTAAGCAATTTTAATTTTTTGTGCGTTTTTTTAATATGATTACTTTACTTTAAAACCTCTGTGTAAGCAACATTTTGCGAGAATCATAAGGCTACTGGCAGAGCTAACTCTAGAATATATAAAATGTATACTGCGTCACTTTAATCTTTAAAGGATAAGTTGAAAAAATGTCGCGTCCATCACCCTGGAAAAACCCATATGTGACATAAAAGTTTCTATGAGAGAATCAATCTTCTCTAGGATCTAGTTCAGCCAGCTTTAAAGTCTGCCCCTGCGATTTATTTTAAGTTATAGCAAAACAAACTTTTAGAGGAAATTGTAGCCTTTTAAACTAAAACGGCAGACCGAGCGGTATTAATCATTCATTCGTATGAAGACTTTTTATAGGTCGGAAAAAGGGGGATATACGATTAAAAGAACATGTTAAAGTTCTTGGTATTAAAATGAAAGAAAGAAAGCTAGCTTCGGCCAGCCGAAGCTTATATATCCTTGCAGATCATTCCTATTCATTTACAAAAACATGTAATTTAAATTAACTTCATATATAGCTGCCACGGGAAGGATCAAAAAACAAGAAAGGATTGCAGATCATTCCTATTCATTTACAAAAACATTAATTTAAATGAACTTTCGTATATGTTACAACGATCCAAATTTTAGCTGCTTTCGTTTACTTTGGCATTCATTATACCCTTGCAGATGGTATTATGATTTCAGTCAGAAGTTTGCAACGCAGTGGAGGAGACGTTTCCGACCCCATAAAGTATATATATTCTTGATCAGCATGACAAGACGAGTCGATCTAGCCATGTCCGTCTGTCCGTCTGTCCGTCCGTCTGTCCGTCTGTTTCTACGCAAACTAGTCTCTCAGTTTTAAAGCTATCGGGCTCAAACTTTCTCAAAAGTCTTCTTTCTATTGCAGGTAGTATATAAGTCGGAACCGACCGGATCGGACAACTATATCTTATAGCT
This sequence comes from Drosophila pseudotakahashii, assembly GCA_035046095.1. Lineage (NCBI taxonomy): Eukaryota > Metazoa > Arthropoda > Insecta > Diptera > Drosophilidae > Drosophila > Drosophila pseudotakahashii. The sequence goes on along the minus strand of JAWNOE010000117.1, from coordinate 101,383 downwards.
CCCATATGAAGGATAAAAAAAAAACACGTAAAAAAACGTAAAAAAAATCTAGCTTTGGTGTTTTTTAAAATATTACGTTCTACTTTTGGGAATACTATTTTTTAAATATTTCTGAATTTCGAATAAAATTTAAAAAAAATCGGATGACTATACCATATAGCTGCCATACGAACGGTCGATTGATAATCACAATAAAACTGCATTTTTACTTTTCCAAAATCTTTAATGGTGTGGGCGCCAGACACCTTTCAAAATATGGTTTAGGGCGGTTGAGGGCTTTAGAGGGGGCGTGGCACCATTTTGAAATAAACTTGCGCTGCGTAGGAACTCCAAGAATATGCATGCAAAATGCCAATCCTCTAGCTTTTATAGTTTCCGAGATCTCAGCGTTCATACAGACGGACAGACAGACGGACAGACAGACGGACAGACGGACATGGCTAGTTCGACTCGGCTAGTGATCCTGATCAAGAATATATATACTTTATAGGGTCGGAAAAGCGTCCTTCTCCCTGTTACATACTTTTGCACGAATACAATATACCCTTTTACTCTACGAGTAACGGGTATTAAAACAATTTTTTTTTGTCTATTTGTATTTCTCTTCTTAATGGGATCCTGTTTCCCCTTCGCGGATCCCGTAAATAAAGTTACTTCGGTTACATTCTTATTAAGACTTTTTGCAGATATCGTGTCCCAAATTTCGCAATAACTTTACAGTTGCTCCAATCTCAAGAGACAGATTATGCTGCGGAATCCCAGCAGGAATCAAAGAATTTAAAAATTCAACACGGTAATGAACCGCATTATCAACATCAGGGACAGAGTCGACCGATTTATAGGAGACTTTTATGCCCTTTCCTCACCAGAGCTGAATGTAGCATTTTGACATTTTTTGGTATATGTTACATTTTTCCCATATATTTTCAAGTGGTTCTAGAGGTGGGAGAAAAGAGCATTCGTCAATAAATGCTTCTACATATCGATATTCTCGTGCCTAAAATACCAAATATCAGAGTAGTTTTCGACTATCGACAAAATGTCCATCGCAATATTTAAAAAATATTCAAGGCAAACCGTTACTAAAATGTCATCAGGTCGGTTGTATATGTTGAATTTGAAAGCAAAGCACATTTATTTACTAAATGAGAAATGCTAAATGCTAAATGCTGTCCCGTGCGGACAGGAAATAGAATTTTTTTGAATACCGAAAAAATACTACAGTATGTACATCAGTGAGGAAATGGCATTAAACCATCAAATGAGTTTAGCAATAAATTATTGATAATGCGGGTATTCCACTACATTGTTCGGCTCATTCATTAGACCACATTTTTCTCAGCCTTTACGATTTTACGTAGGTGCGAGCAAGACAGATATATGTCGGCTGCAATGAGCAATCAATCAGAAAAATTGTAAAAACCGATGGGCATTTTCGGTATTTTTTTGAAGTATTTTTAAATACATCCAAACGATCCAGAAGCGATGAACAATGAGCAAAATTGAATCTAAAAAGTACAACGTTGCTCATTCATTAGAGCAACGGTAAAATGGGATCAATAATAAATATATAAAGAAATAAGAACAATACCAAAAATATTTCAGCGGCCTCATTACTCCGTTTCTAACTAAAAAAGACGTCATGCGTCTATAAAGTTTTATAAAATTGATACATTTAAATATTAATACGTATGTACTTTGTGCAGCCCAAAACATTTTAAAAGCGTGTTCCAAATGTCTGCTTTCATGACAATACACACTATTAATTTTACAGCTTTGAACCTTAATGATTTAACGAGTTAAAGTTATTTGAATTAAACTTTAAATTTAACGTTTAAATTCTGAGTGACCATGCCATCTTATCCAAACAAATCCCAGTAATCCCAGTCCCTTTCTGAGCCTCTAATGAATGCTCTAATGAATGAGCAGAAAAATGTCGTGGAATAACCGAATAACTGGTGCTTGTTCATTTTTATACCCGTTACTCATAGAGTAAAAGGGTATATTGTATTCGTGCAAAAGTATGTAACAGGGAGAAGGAAGCTTTTCCGACCCTTTAAAGTATATATATTCTTGATCAGGATCACTAGCCGAGTCGAACTAGCCATGTCCGTCTGTCCGTCTGTCCGTCCGTATGAACGCTGAGATCTCGGAAACTATAAAAGCTAGAGGATTGGCATTTTGCATGCATATTCTTGGAGTTCCTACGCAGCGCAAGTTTATTTCAAAATGGTGCCACGCCCCTCTAACGCCCTCAATCGCCCTACACCATTTTTTGAAAGGTGTCTGGCGCCCACACCATTATAGATTTTGGAAAACTAAAAATGCAGTTTAATTGTGACTATCAATACCTATCGAAATGTAGAAGAAATTTTTCAAATCGGACCATTCGTTAAAAAGTTATGCCCGATCAAAGATTTTATATATCTATCTCCCTCGCTCTCCCTCGCTCTCCCTTAGCTGAGTAACGGGTATCTGATAGTCGGGGCACCCGACTATAGCGTTCCCTCTTGTTCGTTGTCAAAATGGCGCACTCAGATAGCCAATCTAACCCTTTTTTGGATTGTCCCTAGCATATAGGAGCACAATTTAATAATAAAAAATTATTAACCGAGTCGCCCAAACGCAAAAAAGCTAGCTCAACGACAGTAAGGGCGAGTGTTGAATCCACTTTAAATCCAAACTTGGTAGCTGCTGCAGTTTCTGGTGACCCAGGGGTATGTGAACCACCTGTGCCAACGGATACTGCTAGTTCAGGTGTAGTCCCTGTCCCTGTAGCCCCTGTATCTGAAAGTCAGGCTCCAGATCCGGCGGAATCAACCAATCTGGTGCCTACCATACCCATAGGTACAGTGGGCGCCGTTTCTGTCGCTCAGCCGAATGAGGTTCAGGCTGCTGCTGGGGGTCGTAAAAATCTCTCAGTTGTACCCAGATGTACAGTAGGTGCCGCTTCTGGCTCTCAGCTGAGTGAGGTTCAGACTGCTGCTGGGGGGCGTAAGAAACTCTCAGTTGTTCCACACAGGAGGCAACTATTTGTTTCAAGATTTACGCCTGATACCACATCTGAGGATGTTTTGGAATTCATTCGTGAAAAATTCCCATCCGAGGATATTGCGGTTGAACAATTTCGATTTTCATACGCCCGTAGGATATCGTCTTTCAAAATTTTTGCTCCGCCTGATGTGTTTAAAGAACTTCTTTCTGAAAGCTTCTGGCTTAATGATGATCTGGTTATAAAAGAATTTGTTCCCAATAAACCAAGAACAAATAATAGGCCTTCCACGGTGCCAAAAAACTGAAAAGTTTATTTTTGGCTTACCAAAATGTTAGAGGACTTAACATGAAGCTACCAAAGCTTTATGCTGACTCCTCGGCATTTACGGACGATATCTTAGCTTTTACTGAAACTTGGCTGAAACCAGAGATAACAGACTCTGAAGTTCTGTCTACCAATTTTAATACCTACAGAACCGATCGCCTTTCCCGTAGGGGGGGCGGCGTTTTAATTGCCGTCACCTCCACCATAAGTTCTGAGAGAATTCACTCTCATGCCTCTAATGACATTGAATTTGTTTGTGTGAAAGTTTCCCTGCAATCCTTGTCTATTTTTATTACATGTTCGTATATTCCGCCTGGCTCTGACCTAATAATTTATGAGCAACATCTATCTGCTATTAAATCTATTTTATCCTTTTTATCCAATAGAGACCTTTTCATTGTTTTGGGTGACTTTAATCTCCCTGATATATCTTGGTCCCCCCCTGCTGACTCACTTGTCGCTTTACCTTTATCCACCCATGATTTTGTGGATGGTCTTTTAGAATTATCGTTACAGCAGGTTAGCTTTATACGAAATTCATTAAATAGACAATTAGATCTTGTGTTTGTTTCAGAGCCGTCTGAAGTCACAGTATCTAGAATTGACGCTCTTGTGGTACCAGAAGACCGATACCATCCAACTATGGAATTGACAATTTGCCTCCCCTACCTTGATACCCTCTCTTCTTTAGTTTCTCCAACTAAAATGAGATGCTTTCGGAAATGTGACTATAATAAACTTAATTTAATGATTTCGCAATACGATTGGACAGATCTTTATAACTGTGTGGACATCGAAAGTGCAACGGAACTTTTCTACAGCGTTCTATACACTTTTTTTAATGAATGCGTTCCTGATAGGCTTCCTCCCAAGCCGAACAGGCCCCCCTGGTTTACAAATGCGCTTCAAAGACTAAAAAATCTTAAAACAAACACTTATAAAAAGTATAAAAAATCGGGTAAGCCATCTGATTTTTCGAAATATGTGGTGGCTCGATCTGATTTTAATGTTCTTAACAGTCATTGCTATTCCATGTATTTAAATCGTTGTAAATTTGAATTTACAAATGATCCGAAGCAATTTTATAACTTTGTCAACGCAAAGCGTAAGTCATCAGCTTTGCCTTCATCGGTTCGATTTAACTCAATGGAGGCATCGACTGACTCTGAAATTGCTGATTTATTCTCTGACTTTTTCCAAACTACTTTTAGCTCTTCTTCATGGTCAGAATCAAATTACCGTAATCCCTTAAATAGGGCAAATTGTATTTTTTCCCCTTTAATTACCGAAAGTTCTCTCTTAAGAGATTTAACATCAACAACGCCAACTTACTCTCCCGGTCCTGATGGACTTCCTGGGTGTGTGCTAAAGTTTTGTGCATCAACCATCTGCAAACCTATTCTTAAACTTTTTCAATTGTCTATTTCATCATCAGTTTTTCCAACTATCTGGAAGGATTCTTTTATTATTCCACTTCACAAAAAGGGTGCGAAGGCGGATGCCCAGAATTATAGAGGTATTTCTAAATTGTCGGCTATTCCAAAAGCCTTTGAACGTATTATCACTTCTCATTTGCAACATTTATGTTCCTCGCTAATATCACCGTGTCAGCACGGTTTTGTTAAGCGAAGATCGACTACCACCAACCTACTTGAATTGTCATCAATTGTTATAAATGGATTTAACAATAAAATGCAGACTGACGTTGTATATACTGATTTCAGTAAAGCCTTTGACTCTGTTAACCACTCTCTTCTTTTATTCAAATTAGATTTGCTTGGGTTTCCATGTAATCTATTAACTTGGATTTCAAGCTATTTGAATGGGAGGACTCAGAGGGTTATATTTAAGAACGCTGTTTCAAAAACGATTCATGTGACATCTGGAGTACCTCAGGGTAGTCATTTGGGCCCTTTGCTGTTTACTTTGTTTATTAACGATCTTCCCTCTATTGTAACACATTCTCGTGTACTAATGTATGCGGATGATGTTAAGCTTTGTTTGACATATAATAATATAGAGTCTGGTTTTGGCTTACAATCAGACATTGATCATTTTCAAGTATGGTGTGAGTATAACCTCTTAAATTTGAACTGCCTAAAATGCAACGTAATGACCTTTTATAGGGTCACCCCTACCTTTATAAGTTATTCGCTTCAGAATTTGCCACTTGACCGTATATATTCAGTAAATGATTTAGGCGTTCTTCTGGACCCGAAGCTTAAATTTGACTGCCACATAATGTCGACAGTCAATAAAGCTATGAGTGTTCTTGGGTTTATAAAGCGTTGGTCAAAAGAATTTGATGACCCTTATATAACCAAATTATTATTTACCTCCCTTGTCCGTCCTATATTGGAATATTGTTCTTCGGTTTGGAGCCCACAATACCAAGTCCACATTGACCGTATAGAGTCGGTACAAAAAAAATTTCTCCTTTTTGCCCTTCGTAGTTTGAACTGGGATCAAAACGTAAGGCTACCTTCCTACCAGAGTAGATTATTATTGCTTAATTTACCGACACTTGCAAATCGTAGAAAAATGCTTGGTACCATTTTTATGCATAATCTTATAAGAGGTGATATTGATTCTGTAGAACTTGTTAGCCGCCTAACTTTTAATGTTCCCGTTAGACTAACACGTAATTATCATCCTCTAAATTTACCTCGATGTACATCAAATTTTGGTCTGCACGAGCCCTTTCGCGTTCTATGTAATAACTATAACGTTCTTTATCATTTAATTTGCACATCAACTTCTATCCCGGTATTAAAAACTAACATTTTAACTCATTTGCTTCACTCCTAACTGCATGTTTTTTTTTTTATTATTTGTCCCGTCTTTATTGGTTTTATGTATTCTTCCTCGCGAACTCGCATTTTTGCCCAAATTTACAAAAGGGCCCCGCGCGTAACAAGCACGTGCTTGGTGTCGTTGGGCCACTTGTTTGTACTTCTCGTAGTGCATCAACGTCCATATATATAAAATTTCAGGAGAGGGTCCTAAAATTTAAATTTTTCCTGAAATAGGTCGTAAAAAGGGTTAAAGTAAATTTTCAAAGTTCCTGGTTCCTGGAAATGAATTCAAATGGCATCAAAAAATCAACTATCTTTAGGTTTTTTCTTTATTATTAAGTGACATTTAAATAACATCGACCAATTTAAATAAAATATCGGTGGCAAAGCGATTGCTGGAACACTAGTAAAAAAAGGCGTTTGGGGTGATTACTGTATCTCCGCCGAAAATTTCGGATTTCCATTCTGCTTTTACATTTCGTTTAATAATAGAAAAAACCCGCCACCTGGGAAGTTTTTTTGTATTTTAATACCCGTTACTCGTAGAGTATATTGTATTCGTGCAATAGTATGTAACAGGTAGAAGGTAAAGTATATATATTCTTGATCAGAATCACTAGCCGAGTCGATTTAGCCATGTTCGTCTGTCCGTCTGTCTGTCCGTCTGACCGTCTCTATGAACGCTGAGATCTCGGAAACTACAAAAGCTAGAATGTTATTCTTGGGCTTCCTACGCAGCGACAGTTTGTTTCAGCTGAGGGCCACTAAAAATGCAGTTGTATTGTGTTTATTAATACCTCTCAAAATGATCTCAAGAGCGTCAATTATAGATACCGTGACTTTAGAGGGATCTGAAATAAACACAAGATCTAATTGTCTATGAATGAATTTCGTTTAAAGCTTAGATGCTGTAACAACAATTCTAAAAGGCCATCCACAAAGTCATGAAAGGATAAAGGTATAGCGACAAGTGAGTCAGCATTAATATTAGGGAGATAAGAATAGGTTACAAAAATTGATAAGGATTGCAAGTAAAGTTTACCACTAACAAATTCAATTTCATTAGGGATATGAGAGTAAATTCTCTCGTATGTTAAACTACAGGTAACGGCAATCAGCACACCACCGCGAGGTGAGATAGGTGCTATAGGTATTGAAGTTGTTTTGACAGAACTTCAAAGTCAGATATTTCTGGTTTCAACCAAGTTTCCGTAAAAACCAAAATATCTCCAGTAAATGCTTAAAGCTTGGGTAGCTTCATATTCATATTTTGATAAGCCAAAAATAAACTTTTCAGTTTTTTGGCACAGTGGAAGGCCTATTATTAGCTGAGGCTTTGAATCATTTAATTATTTTGGCGGCAAACAGATTTGACACGTTTGTTGCAGGGAAATTGAAGTTAACTTTGCACTTGGGGCGATAAAGTATCCAATTGGCTTTAATTATTTTAAATTTAGGGGATATTGGAATGTTTATGGTATTTGTTTAGAAAAGGAATATAGGCGGTTCTATGACAAACCGAATAGATTTGGTCAAAGATATTTTTTCACTATTCAAAGGCTTAAAACTTAACTTAAACGATAAGAAAACTCCATAAGGATCCGATAAGAATGAGAGAGTAGCTCTACTTGCTGCGACGTGTTTTCTTCAGAGCTCGTAATAAAAAGGTCTCACTTGTGCTTGTTGTCAGAAAAAAACCCCTCACATACTGACCCCATACTAATCTGTCAGAGAGACCCTAAAATTTCGTTTCGAAAGTGGTGTTAGCCCCACTTGCATAACAAATATCAGTGCACTATGGGGCATTTGATCTGTTTTTTTTTGGCAATAATTAATCATTCCAAAACAAAGCAATTTTTTGAGTTTGGTTTTTTTAAATAAGTTTATAAAAATAAAATATATATTTTTAAGAAAAAATTATACACTATAAACAATATCAAAAAAATGGTATTTTTCCTAAACCTAAAAAGAAAGTTTTTTTTTTATAAAACTTGTTTTTTTTAACCCACAAAAAAAATGTTTTTTTTTGATTTCTGATAATAAAAAAAACATTTTTAGCAAACAAAAAAAAATATTTTTTTATGCCTTTTTTCTTTAAAGAGATATAAATTTTTCCTGTAAAATCCCATCTATATGTATAGCAAATACTGGATATGCCGTATAAAAAGGTATTTTTAATGAAAATAAGACACGGAATGTTTTCAAATCAAATATAATGTCATGGATAAGACAATTGCATTAAATTTATTTAACATTTCATCTTACCAAGCAATAAGAAGACAATTAACGTGTTAATTTGACCATTTTTGGCAGTGCCGTAAAAATTAAATTTCTCGAAAAGTCGCAAAAAGTGCACATTAAGACTAGATGTCCCAAATTGAGAATTGACCGTCTTTAAAATAGTTTAACCCGCAAGCTCAAAAAAATTCACAATTTTTTTAATCTCCATTCAAAGTTGAATTTTCTTTTTCCAGACCTATTAAGAGAGACTACTTGCTATATGAAGCCATTGGTACAAATACCCTCACGAAATAAGCAACAAAGTAGTATTTATAGTAGGGACATTTTAAATGAATATCCATTTCAAATTATATGGTTTTACGTCTTGTGGTTAAAGAGATATTAATTTTATATGCACTGCAAAATCAAGCAAAATGTAAACACGTTGTGTTCGCTTGCTGCGCCGGACTTTAACAGCTGTTATTATAACATTGGACTGTTAACTTAACGTTTTCATTAATGTATCGTAAATTTGAATACTTGTAAAAAAAACACATGTATGCCAACAAAACAGGTCAAATGCCCCATAGTGCAGTGGAGTGGTCATTTTCGGCTCTTAATTTCATCCTCAACAAAAGATATAAAATCTTTAACAATTTCAATGCTTTATTTGTAATATTAAATAAATAAAAATTAATAAATAATAATAATAATTGGGTAATTTAATTATATAACAAGAAAGGAAGCTAGCTTCGGCCAGCCGAAGCTTATATACCCTTGCAGATAAAATAAATACCTGTCCGTCTGTCCGTTTCTATGCGAACTAGTGTCTCAGTTTTAATGCTATCGCGATGAAACTATCCCAAAAGTCTTCTTTCTTTGCCGGGGCTTCTTCGGTGGAAGCAATTTTAATTTTGTCATTTTTGTTTTTTGAGTTTTCGCTACGAAGTGTAAGAGGCCATATTAAATGGATTATTTAACGTTGTTTTAAATATTGTTTGGGCTTCACTCATAGTGCATTTTCGAACTGTTTTTATTTAGAGTTTTTCTCTTTGTTCTTGGTTCTTCGGGCATTATCGGGAAGAGGACGAATGCTCGCCAGAGCAATGGACACAGCAGAATTTTGTGCATTTATTTGGGGAATGGGGGTTGGTAGAGCACATTCGGAGCAGAGGCGGATGTGTTCGCACTTTTTGGCAAGACTTGAATCTCATAGGTATGTACTTGCCAACTTTAACCGAGTGCCAAGAAATTTTGATTTTACTTCCGTAACTTTTTGTGATTTAAGTCTATCGACGATTTATTTCTCGGGAATTTCATAGATATACGGGGCATATACTGTCCCTTTCACAAAATTAAGAGCGTGGTGGAGCACGCACATGCACATACCGGTGAGCTCGGTTAAGTTAGATTAGGTAGGTATGGTTCGGGATTAGAAACTAATCCTCCCACTTGGGCCACACTGCGCCCCTTGTGATACCATGTGATCTCAGAACATTTCCATTTTCCTTGCTGATGGGTTAATCAAATTTTTCAAACCAGTTTGCAAGCATAGGAGTATGGGAATGCTTATGCCTTGTATGGTCACAAGGCTCCGAAGTGTGTTACTTCCCAGATTGTGCGCTGGGCAGAATTAAAGGAGGTGTTTAAGGTTGCTGAGTCCCAGCCTACGCTTAGGCATTAATTAGAGTGTGATTATCCTCTTGCTTTGTAGAAGAGTTTTGGTTTTTTTGAGGTTATATTTTCCGAAGTGAGCCTGGAAGTGTGTCATAATCATATAATCTTTAATCTATACAGTAGAAGTTTAGAAGTGGCCATGGGCATGCCGACCGTGTCCTTATCGCCAAGGAAGTCTGCGGTTGTCCCTAATTCGTCTGATATGCAGTTGCCCCTTAATGTTACGGTGTCCAGGCACCCAAATGAGGTTGATTCTGAGATGAGTGGCCATCTCGTTCAGAGATTTGCGGCATTCTGAGAAATTAACGGAGCTAGTTGCATAGGAGTCGATCGCCGTGAGGGCTGCTTGACTATCCGATAAGATGAAGATGTTGATGTTTCCTGAATTGCCACGATTTTCGCTTGGAAAACTGTACAGCGGTCTGTTAGACAAAAAGAGATGTTCATACTTAGTTCATGACAGTATACCCCTCACTCCTGTTTGCATGGCCATCGCTATTTTGTGTTATCCCAGCCTGTGAGACTTGGTATGAAAATTTCGTATCTTTAATCAAAACAAGAGAGAACGCTATAGTCGGGTGCCCCGACTATCAGATACCCGTTACTCAGCTAAGGGAGTGCGAGGGAGATAGATATATAAAATCTTTGATCAGGCATAACTTTTTAACGAATGGTCCGATTTGAAAAATTTCTTCTACATTTCGATAGGTATTGATAGTCACAATAAAACTGCATTTTTAGTTTTCCAAAATCTTTAATGGTGTGGGCGCCAGACACCTTTCAAAAAATGGTGTAGGGCGATTGAGGGCGTTAGAAGGGGCGTGGCACCATTTTGAAATAAACTTGCGCTGCGTAGGAACTCCAAGAATATGCATGCAAAATGCCAATCTTCTAGCTTTTATAGTTTCCGAGATCTCAGCGTTCATACGGACGGACAGACGGACAGACGGACATGGCTAGTTCGACTCGGCTAGTGATCCTGATCAAGAATATATATACTTTATAGGGTCGGAAAAGCTTCCTTCTCCCTGTTACATACTTTTGCACGAATACAATATACCCTTTTACTCTACGAGTAACGGGTATAATTAACCGTGGGCGGGTCGTAGTCTGTTATGTGTAAAATGAATACTTGATTAGTTAAAATGGTACAGTAACCAGTTGGGCTTGTTGTTCCGGCTGCTGCTTCGCGAAGCCTCAGTGCTGTCGCTGTTGCCCAGCCTCTGGCCACCAGGTCCGGAGGTTCAAGGTTAAGAATCGTATTCAAAGCATTAGTGGCGCTTGTGCCCAGCGCCCCACTGACACAGAGTTCTGCACTTATTTGTATCTTGGGATGGTTCAAGGGTCTGGCTATAGCAGGATAGATATAGTGAACTATTTCAAACCCCACATTCTCCCTATTGCTTTTTGCCCGCGAAGAGTCCTACGACTGCTTTGCGAGTGCAATCTTTAATATTGTCAGTCCAATTGAGTTTCCTGTTTAGGATGACTCCTAAGTACATCCTACCCTTGCGGTAGGAGAGTAGGTTTGGTTTAGTGGTCAGCCTGATATGGGTATCTATTGGGCTCCCCAGTGTCTTTAACAAGAAGGAGGACTTATAGGACGAAGGTCTTTTGTGCTGATGTGGGAGGTGGTTGCCAGCCTTAGGTATAAATATAACCTAATGTCGCGGTCATCACTCGAAAGTTATGTCATTGTTCTTGACCCCTTACTATTTTATATCCTGTCGATGAGATCTCGACGCTCTGGATCTTTTGGATTGTAGGAAAATATTAAATTAAACATATTATTATGAACTTAAAATTAATATTTAGATGTAGTATATATTGATCATAGTATTTTTCGCGTAGCTATGCATTTTTTTTCTTAAACCGTCAAAACTATAAGAATATGGATGGAATGAAGAACGCGGCACTCGAGCATTTAGGTCAACTCCCCAGTGTGACTGTCGATTAACTCTTCTGGTTATTGTTGGCGTTTCTGCTTTTGTTTTGGTTTTTCATTGCTGTTGCTGATAATTATTTGGTTTAATTTATTTTATTGTTTTGCACTGAATCCTGGCTTCTTTCAGGCCAGTTGGAGGCGGCGGTTACGATCCTCTCTAGTTCGTGTCGATGATCCCGACAGCGTTGTTCTGATTTCTTATACATTCGGAGTCCTCGTAGGACTATAAAGAGCACTAGTAACAAGGCGATCAGACACAAGACATTAAATACTTTCTACCACTTCGACATTGTTAATATCCATTAAGATATTGTAAATTCTATGTACCGGTGATCGAAATAAGACTCCCACTTTCCACGCTTCAAGTCTATAGAGTAGGGTATCAGATATTATGGTAATATTTAAAACATCGCTTGTATTTCTAGTGATGAATCTTGGGACATTGCTTTTGTTACTAATAAGTTGATTTGATTGAAGGGAGTAACTCACTCCTTTCGTTTGTGTTTGTACTTGTTGTGTGTGGTGTGAGCTGGCGTCCTCTCCCCGGATGAGTTCCTTATATGAGTGTGCGCGTATGAGTTGTTTTGTTATTGTGGTATTGCCCATCGTGGTAGTGAGCCGAGTAGAATGATACTATGGTGTTATGTGTTTGTGTGTTTAGCTCCAGCCTGACCGTGGTGAGGTCGCCTTCGCTAAACTGTGGAATTAATGTGTGTTGCAGCATGGGTGGCTTGATTGTAAAAGTTGATGAATGTCCCAGGAATGTGGTCAACAGCCGCCCAGAAATAATCTGGAAAACGCGGGAGAAAACTTCGGTGTTTGGCTCAACGTGAGGTTGTTTATTGGGACACTTGGAAATATGAACTTATTACCATAATCTTAGCTTAGAAGCTCCAGAGCGGAGCGGTGAGTTGCGGAAGAGTTGGAGAGGGCAGTGCAAGCGAGCGAGATATGGAAATCTGGAGAAATCTACCGCTTGACACTGCCTTTAGAAATATAACGCCCTTTCGACGTGAAAAACGTATTTTTGGGAAGAATGCAGGCCCTGGGTTGACCCCTACCCTTGATGTGGAAAAGCGGGTTTATAAGCCACAGATGTTGTTACCAACAATCCATGGCTCTTGGATGAGGACTACGTCTAATTTGTCTATTTCCGGGCGGGTGAGGAGGGCAGCAAATGCTGTCTTGCTGTAAACTCGGTCTGGGTACCCCCCGATTTCTCCACTATGTCCTAGAGGACACTGCGCCCTAGTCGGATCGTACCCTATGTGGTGGGCCTCCTCGTTCTCCATCTCGTCGTCGCTCGGCGGTTCATGGGACGCGCATGCAGCCAGGTTATCCGCCGCTAGCTTGTCCGTATCGTAGATGCGGAGTTGCACCTGGTCAAACCCGTGTTCACCCGGTTTTGAGATGATGCGAGGGGTTCCTGGCATGACTGGTTGAGAAGGATCACCACGTTCATAATGACGCGCTCGGTCTTCTCAACATTTACCACTTTCCAACCTTCTGTCGGAAGCTTCGGGTTGAACCTTGTCCAGAGGCAAAGATGATCCGACGGCAACCACACCCTCGCCCTCTGTCGGGACGGGATATCCGCTGCCTCGCCCCGGAGTATGCTTCGCCAACCTTGGTAATGGTAGCTTTGTAGAGCGCTGCCGATCTTTCGTTCTCACAGTCGATCAACTTGACGTTGCCTTGGTACTACCCTGAAGCTGTGCAGTCAGGGGGCGGTCCTTGGCGGCCACTGTCAAAAGTGCCCACTGGGCACAGCTTCAGCTTTCTGAAGCTAGCAGTTTTTTGGATTTTAAAGCATAAAGCAAACCTTCGAAAAGTTATTATTACCATTATTTTTATTTTATATTTTAAGCATAAAGCAAACCTTTTAAAAATTATTATTACCATTATTATATTATACTAGCTATACCCGAAGCGACTTCGTTCGCTAAAAATTAGTTTGGAGAACGGTTGTCAGGACTTTCTTATTTCCAGAAAAATTGGCGAGTTTTTTTAATATGATTATTTTAAAACTTCTGTATAAACAACATTTTTAGAAGATCCTTAAGGATCGAGAATAAGGCTACTGGCAGAGCTAATGAGAAAAGCAATCTTCTCTAACATCTATTCCAGCCAGCTTCCAAGTCAGCCCCTGCAATTAATTTAATGTTATTGCAAAGCAAACTTTTAGAAGGAATTGTACCCTCTTGAACTTAAACGGCAGACCGAACGGTATTAATAGGATCCTGTTTTCCCCTTCCCGGATCCCGTAAATACAGTTGCTTCGATTACATTCTTATGAAGACCTTTTATCTGCAATCATGTCCCATTGCATAACTTTGGGGGACCTTTCGCAATAACATTTCGGGTGCTCCAACTTTAAGAGACAGATTATGCTACGGAATCCCTGCTGGATTCAACGAATTTAAAAATTCAACAGGGTAATGAACCGCATTGTCAACATTAGGGACAGAGTCGACCGATTTTTAGGAGACTTCTAAACCATCAATAGAGTTTAGCAATAATTTATTGGTACCAATTGCTCTTTCATCTTTCGTTGTCAAAATCGAGCGCTCAGATAGCCAATCTTAACATTTCATGATGTGTTAGAAATACAAAGAACCCTTTTTTTGGCCTGTGCTTAGAACATAGGCGTACTTAAAATTTCTGGAGGGGGTCTTATAATTTAAATTTTGGCCAACATAGGTCGTAAAATGGGAAATATACGATTAAAAAAAATCTTCAAAGTTCCTGGTTTTATAATGAACTCAAAAAAATGATCAAAATGTGTACTAAAGAGAGTTTTTTAAACCAAAATTTCAATCATAATTGTGAATTTAAACCCTACCACCTTGCCCCACCACGGTCAATCTTGTGCTTGTTCCTCTCTCTTTAGGCAAGCTCTCTCAGATAGTTCATTGTGCGCTTGATCGTCCGCATTTTTTACACTTGCTACTGTCCAAACGCTCATTATCATTATATCCTCCTCACTCCCAAATACCGAATTGTGGCAAAGAAGAGCAAGTGTATTTTTTAGTATAGCCCTCTTCTAACTTGCGATCTCATCCTTGTTGAATCAATAAAAATTAAAAACATATAATAAATGAATGTGATCCATGTGAGAGTCGCGAATTTTTGTGCTTGCTTTCAGTTACAATGTTATCAACGCAATTTTATTGAGCGCACAAATATATTTGTTTGTAAATTGGAATTTGTTTTTTCAAATTTCTAAATTTCTAAAAATTTGTTTTCCTAAATTTTAGAAAATCGCCATAGAATGAACTTTTTTCTTAATTTTAGAAAATTTTCTTAATTTAAGAAATTGTTTTCTTAAATTTAGGAAAAAGACCATAGAAACAGAATTATATAAAAAACTTTTCTCAAATTTAGAAAAATGATTTTTTTTCTTAAATTAACGGTGATTTTTCCTAGTTGGCTCTCCAAAATTTTTTTTTTAAATTAACGGCGATTTCGCCATTAAATTAAGAAAATGTGTTCTTCAGCCCTTTCTGAAATCTAGAAAAGTATAATTAGAAAATCGCCATAGATTTTAGAAATACTTTTTTTATTTCTTTTATGTTTCTTATTCCTTCTTTGAAAGAAAAAAGAAGAAGACATGCGGTTAGTCCGCGGCGCGTTGCGACGACAGTTTTTGACGTACTTTGACGTATGTATGTATACATTCATATGTATGTTTATGTGCGTTTGTGTATATGATCAAGAATTTTCTTGTGCGTAGCTGTAAATTTTATTGCGTTGTTTTTTTGGAAATGCAGTCTCTCTCTAGAGAGTTGCTTGCGTTGCGCTGGATATTGAGCCCTTGTGCTCAGTTTTAGATGAGCATTCAAAGTGATAAGTTTGTGTTGAGCCTATTTAAGAAAGTTAAAGAGCGATCCCTCAAAGATGGAAATTATAGGTAAGCAATTGAAATAAATTGAAATATAAGTTTGTTAAGTGTGTGAAAATTTATGGTAAGCAAATAATAGGTTTGGCTATTAATAATATTGCAGGCCGCTAATACCTTTCTTCTCTAATATTAATTTTTATTTTCGATTGAAGGAATAATTTCATTTTCAGGTATTGTTGATGATTTGGGAGTAAGTAAGTAAATATATATGAATAATAATGTATTAAATACTTAATATAATTATTAATTATTTTTATCTTTTTTGTTTTCTTTTCTCTTCTTTTTTTATGAAAAATGTATAATAATATTTTTATCTTTTTTTTGTATTCTTTTCCCTTTTTTGAAATATTAATAATATTATTTGTATCTTTTTTTGTTTTATTTTCTCTTTTTTGTTTAGGAAATATTTATAATGTTATTTTCTTCTTTCTTACTTTTTCTTTTCTCTTTTCTGTTTAGGAAATAAAATAGTAAAATAAATATGTACATATGCATTTTATTTGAATAAAGATAATTTCTGAAAATAAAAAAAGTCCTTCCTTGTTTAAGAAAAGTACTTTCTGGATTTTAGGAAAATTTCTCAATTTCATGGCATTTTTTCTTGATTTTAGAAAAGTATTTCTGCTTTTCAGAAAATTTTTTCTAAATTTCAGAAAATTCCTTTCTAAAAAATATGGTCAATCGCCATCAACTGAAATCCATGGCGAATTTCTTGATTTAATGGCGATTTCGGGCTGTTTTTTTTTGAGTGTGTTTTGAATAAAATGAAAACTTTTGTACAAACACGCAAAGATTGGCATCCCCCATACAAAAGTAGCGAAGTAACTAATTTTTCAAGATTCCGCATATGATAGATAATTATTAGTTTTAAACTTTACAAATAACTTAGAAAGATTGAGCATTGGCTGAAGAGAAGGTAATCATTTTATTTGTATTTAAACACATCATCTACTTTCAAATATAAACACACATACACACAATACAAATCAAAACATATCCATATATACATACATACATACATACATATCTGAAGAAGTAACGTATTTGATTGCTTATAGATAAAACTTCCGTACTTGTTTAGAAATTCGAATCTTAAGATTTTGCCTTTGCTTACAGAATATTTAGTAAGTTTGTCTATTTTCTTCCATGACCGATATTAAATAGGGCTCTTACTTCTGCAACAAAATGAAAAATACTTTTTGAAAAAAAAACCTAAGTATTTGATCCACAGAACTGACTATTGATCGAAAATTATATTGATCAGAGCAGCAGTATAAGATTTTGAATCCAAAACAAATTTTAACTTAAATTGCCCGTTTCCCCTCCCCTTTCTTCACAGCACTTCCCCCTCCCCATCATCAGTTTTCTTGGCTGTTGTTCTCTCGGTCGTCGCTCTCTTGGCATCCGCTCTCTGGGTTTCGATCTCTCGGCAGGCTCCCGCAAAATGCGACGCAATAACTTAGAAAATCTAAACAAATTCTTTAAAAATAAAAAAAAAAATGTTAAAAACTTGAAAAATTAAACTTAAGCATTTGGGCCATAGAATAACTAATGAGCTAAAAATCATCATAATCGGAGCCGCGGTTTAGATTTTTTAAATCGAAAAGTTAACATTAAATGTAGCCCCCAAATTATGGGGGATGTCGAAATTTTATTTAGAAATCTAAATAGGCCTTTTCAATACCTAAAATTTGGCAAATTTCAAATTTCAAAATTTCAAATGGATTTTAGCGGGCTCAAGACCGATGTTATGCCTTTCTGTTTTTAGTATTAAAAGACACTTTTATCCTTCTTTCTTACAATATATTTCAAACCCCTCCGGGGTCTGTCTTCAGGGCTGTACAAATATTAACGATAACACAAGCATTTAATATTTATTTTTTCGTATTACACCTTTATATAAAACCTACATGGATGACCCTGCGTCCGATCTCGACACTTTAGAGTTTTAAACTAATTTCTAATTTTCTTTTGGTCAAGTAAGTGTCTGTAGATATGTGCGACATTGTCTGTGTCTGTTTTGAAGTTTAGTCTAGTGTAGGTTGGAGTATTGTTTATGTGGAGCATTTCAAGAATAAAGCGTTTGTTGTAGTGATTTTCTTGTTGTAGGATGCTGACCGACGCAAAGTCTAGTGAGTACCTAGTTTCCGCACAATAGGCAGCAATGGCTGTTTTTTGGATTGAGCTTTCACCTCTCCGTTTGATGTCCGATTTGTGTCCTGCTAGCCTCGTCTTAAGTTTTGATTTTGTTGTGCCAGCATACACCTTATCGCACTTTACGTCACCATCCCCAGCGCATAGAATTTTATATACATTGTTTTTGTCAAGTATTTGTGTTTTAGATTTTGTGTTGCTAAAAAATTGTTCATTGGTAAATTCTAGTCTATGAGCTATGGTAATAATTTCCTTGTTGAAAAATGTTGCGCGACTGAGGCGTTCGGAAAACTTTGGTATATATATCACAGATTTGTAAATGGTTTCTGTCTTTTCTATTTTTTGTGTGTTCTAATTTTTGTAATTTTTGATCATTGTATTTATGCCGAATAAGGAAATAAGCCCCAGGTGGATTAGCAAGAGTGTTGCTGATGAAGAGCGTTTCACTCAGGTAAAGTACCTAAGAAAAAGAAGGAACCTTGACCAACTCAATGGTAGTACTCATAAGTCTGCACTTCTAAAGTCGGACCAGGATCAAAACCATCCTCAGGCTTCTGTTAAAAATGTGAACTTACTGTCACCCCCATCTAATAGAGAAAAGCCCTCATCCTCATATTTAGGAACGAATAATAGTTTTGGTATTCTATCTGATGATGAAGATACAATGAACTTTACTGGCGATACACTCTTGCCCCAATCTGATAACTGCACGATGTTTTCGGCCAATGCCTCTGCCCAAAGCAAGAATAAGAAGCGAGAACCTCGTCCTCCACCCTTTTTATTAAGAGGCGTCACGGATTTTAAGCAACTGATAGGATTACTATCACCCGTGACTACTGGCTTTCGCCTTAAGACAACTGGACGATCCTCCTGTAGAATTACTGTGGATGATGGCAGTATATACCGTGTTGTCCAAAAACTATTCAAGGACAATGGAATTCCATACAGCACTTTTCAATTCAAAAACGAGAGAGCTTTCCGAATTGTCATTAAGGGCCTTAATGCATCAACTGAAGTTGATGAAATCATTGCCAGACTCAAAGAATTGGGGCACAACCCTCGGAATGTATATAACCCTCCTGGTGAAAATGGCAAGGCCAAACGCGACATATTCTTTGTTGAATTACAACCAGCTAAAAATAACAAAGATGTTTATAACATTCGAGTAATTGATTATCAAGTGGTTACTATAAAACCACAGATTCAAAGAAAGGGCCCATTAAGGTGTTTTAAATGTCAATCGTTTAATCATTCAAAAAACTTTTGCATGTTTTTACCCAAATGTGCTAGGTGCGCTGGCGACCATGACACCAAGGAGAAGGATAAATGCCCAGCACAGAAAGAGGATCAGTTTAAGTGTATCAACTGTGGCTCAAATCATAGTGCTTCCTCCCGCAGTTGTCCTGCCTATCTAGAACAGTGTGAGAAACGCAAATCTAATAGCACTCCAGAACGTCAACGTTCTCTAAAGCAAACGGTTGCTGCTCCGATCCCAAGCCAGAATGCTTGGTTCCCTTTGCGTCCTCCTGTTTCCTCAAGTCAGCCATTGACGTCATCAAATTCATTTAAAAATTTATTGAGTCCGCTAAGTCAGCCTAATTTTGAAAATACTACTAAGGCCTCTGTGGTAGAACAACCTGCTCAGGACAGACTCTTGGAATTTATTAATAACTTACAAAAGCAGCAAGAGGCTGCTGTAAATGCCCAAGCGGCGGCAATTGAAAAACTACTGGAACGTTTTGATCAAATGATGTCAGTCATGACGACGACGCTGCAAATGCTACAGAGCGTGATGTCCAAGCACGCCATTGAGTCAACGCGCCGCAATGACTAACTACGGATTATATATAATAATATGGAACTCTAACAATTTAGTTAGCAAATCCTTGGAGGCGGAGCACTTCCTCCAGGAACGTAACATTGATATTTTGTTAATCTCAGAGTCTCATTTTACCAGCCGATCATTCTTTCGAATCCATGGATATGCTGTGCACTGCGCCAACCACCCCGATGATAGAAATCGTGGTGGTGCTGCTATCATTATTAAATCGTCCCTGGACTATCACCTGAGCACCACAATAACTGAGCCTCATCTGCAAGCAATTGCTATAAGTTTGGTCACGTCGTTTGGAAGAATTTCGTTTAGCGCTGTCTACTGTCCCCCTGGTCATCGTCACTTGTGGCCAGCTGCGGAATTTCTGCGCCTTTTCGGCTCTGTGGGTAGCCGCTTTATTATTGGAGGTGATTGGAATGCACACCATAGCTTCTGGGGTTGCAGACGGTCCTGCCCTCGTGGAAACACTCTGATGTCTGTTGTCTCTAGCTCAACCATGCAGATTCTGGCCACGGGGGGACCCACGAATTTTCCCTGGATTAATAATCATCTTCCGACTGCCCATGATTTTGCAGTGTATAGAGGTATCCCGTGCAGCCACCTTTCCATCTCTGAATGTTCGGGCCTTTCTTCTGATCATATCCCGCTCCTGATATATTTCTCTGTGGCTGCCTATCAGGTCATCACCAAAACTAGGCTTCTACCTCGGGGCTCGGATATTAGAAGTTTTAGTGCCAGGCTCACTGCTTTGACTGAAGAAAACCCTTCGCTTGTCACTGCGGATGACGTTGATTCGTTTGCTCAGGTTTTGGTAGACAAGATCCATCAAGCCGCCCCTCCTGCTAGAAGTGTACCTATACCGCCGCCAACATGGGCTTCTTCGAAACCTGAAATTGCAGTCTTGGCCAGACGAGGTCGTACACTTCGCCGCGTTTGGATGAGAACAAGGCATACCCTGGACTTGGCAAGGTGGAGGGCTGCCGTGTCAGAACTTAGAAAAGTCCTTCGATTGGCAAAATCTGAATTTTTCGTGAATCATCTCAGTGCCATTGATCCCAACCAGGATCATGGGTTTGCATTATGGAAATGCACACGAAATCTGAAAAGACAACCCCTTCACAGGTTTTCTCTTAAACGAAGCGATGGCACTTGGGCTCACAGTGATTCTGAAATAGCAGATGTATTTGCAGATGACCTGGAAAACCGATTTACTCCGTTCGATTTCGCAACTGACCAGGAAGTTCGAGCCACAATTTCTAGGTTTGGACTCTCTTTCGGTCCTCCTGTTGTTGTGCGACCAGTGGATGAGGAAGAGGTCCGTGATCATATTAAACGATTGGTCCCAACAAAAGCTCCTGGTATGGATAAGGTCGATGGTAAAGTTGCAAAGTCACTTCCCAACTCTGTCATTGCACAGCTCTGCCTTCTCTTTAATGCGTCACTCAACCTTGGCCATTTTCCATCACCATGGAAAAGTGCTCTAGTTACAATGGTCCCCAAAAAGGGCAAAGATCCGTGCTCCCCTGAGTCCTACAGGCCAATAAGTCTCCTGTCCACGTTTTCCAAGATTTTTGAGCGGATCGTACTTAACAGGCTTATGGATATTGACACCTTTAATGACGCTCTACCAAACCATCAATTTGGTTTCCGTTCTCACCACTCCGCTGTCGAACAGGTTCACAGAGTCGTGAACCACATTCTGGATGCCTTAGAAGGTCATAAATATTGCTCGGCTGTTTTTCTTGATGTCAGACAGGCTTTTGACAGGGTTTGGCATGAAGGTCTATTCTATAAATTAATGCCACTACTGCCTGAGGGACTCTGGAAGCTCATTGTGTCATTTCTGGACCATTGGATGTTTGCCGTTGTACGTCTAATTCGTGCTGGTGTCCCACAGGGAAGCGTCCTTGGCCCGGTTCTGTACACAATTTACACTTCGGATCTCCCAAACCCAGTGGTTCGTGGTACTCTCCTTGCCACCTATGCAGATGATACTGCATTCCTAGCTACTGGCAGCACCCCCTCCTCGGCCTCGTGGCGTGTCCAGACATTTTTGAACGAGTTTGAATGTTGGGCCTCTCGTTGGAATATTGCGCTAAACGTTGATAAAACGCAACACGCCACCTTTGCCCTTCGACCTGGCCAATCCCGCAGTCTTTACTTGGATGGTGATAGACTTAAGCACGAGCAGAGAGTAACATACCGCGGTGTTACCTTAGACCGCCGTCTATGCTGGAAGGGTCAGATTGACCGTGTCTGCGGGTCAGCGAGGATGAAACTAGACAAAATGGACTGGCTACTTCGCTCAGATAGCGGATTATCCCTTCAGGCCAAGGTGCGGCTCTTTAAAGCCATTGTTCTCCCGACCCTAAATTGGGGAATAACATGCTGGGGCACCGCTTGCGACACGTCGCTAAGAAGGGTTCAGACTTGCATCACAAAAGCATTACGGAGGATGCTTGGGGTGAAGTGGTATCATTACGTTGAAAATAACGTTTTATTTCGAGACACAGGTGTACCAACAGTTACTGAGATGATAACTATGCTCTCGAATCGCTACAGGGATCGGCTCCTGGTGCATTCCAACCGCCTGGCTAGACGTCTTGCGACACCACTGGGCCGACGTCGTCTCCGCAGACGACACCCCGCGGACCTATGGATCCTCGGCCGTGATAGACACGGGCGACTTTTGTAAATTAATAACCCGGATGTAACATGCCTATGCCATACTATGGCTCACCTACCCGCAGATTTCGGGATTATTTTTACTGTGCTATACTATTAACAACATGAAAACAAGAACCATTTCTTGTGAGGCGTGTTAGTAAAGAATGTGCCTACTTCGGCTTATACAAAAAAAAAAAAAATTGAATTTATCTTTGGTCGAGGGAAATCTGTTGTCTTTAATATCCAAAAGATTTTACGTTTATTGCCCATATGAAACATTTCATTTATTTTTAATTATATGTTTTTAATTTTTATTGATTCGACAAGGATGAGATCGCAAGTTTGAACAGGGCTATACTACAAAATACTTCTGCTCTTCCTTGCCACAATTCGTTTTTTGGGAGTGAGAAGGATATAATGATAATGTGCGTTAGGACGATAGCAAGTGTAAAAAATGGGAATGATCAAGCGCACAATGAACTCTTTGACAGAGCTTGTCTAAAGAGAGAGAAACAAGAACAGAATTGACGGTGGTGTGGCAAGGGGTAGGGTTTAAACTCACAATTATGATTTCAATTTTGTTTTAAAAAAAATCTCTTTAGTACACATTTTGATCATTTTTTTTAGTTCATTATAAAACCAGGAGCTTTGAAGTTTTTCTTTAATCGTATATCCCCCACTTGAAGACCCATTTGGGCAAAAGTTTAATTATATGACCCCCTCCAGAAATTTTAAGTACGCCTATGTGCTAAGCACAAGCCAAAAAAGGGGTCTTTGTTTTTCTAACACATCATGAAATGTTAAGACTGGCTATCTGAGCGCTCCATTTTGACAACGAAAAATATAAGAGCAACCGGTACTAATAAATTATTGCTAAACTCATTTGATGGTTTAGAAGTCTCCTATAAATCGTTCGACTCTGTCCCTGATGTTAACAATGCGGTTCATAACCCTCTTGAATTTTTAAATTCTTTGAATATATCACGGATTCCACAGCATAATCTGTCTCTTAAGATTGGAGCACCCGAAATGTCATTGCGAAATTTAGGTCCCGCAAAGTTATGCAATGGGACACGATTAAGATAAAAGGTCTTCATATGAATGTAATCGAAGCAACAGTATTTACGGAATCCGCGAAGGGGAAAACAGGATCCTATTAATACCGTCCGGTCAGCCGTTTTAGTTTAAGAGGCTACCATTCCCTCTAATAGTTTGCTTTGCAATAACTACAAATTAATCGCAGGGGCAGACTTGGAAGCTGGCTGGACTAGATCTTAGAAAATATTGTTTTTCTTAAGGATCTTCTAAAAATGTTGTTTACACAGAAGTTTTTAAGTAATCATATTAAAAAACTCGCCAATTTTTCTGGAAATAAGAAAGTCCTGACAACCGTATTCCAAACTAATTTTAAGCGAACGAAGTCGCTCCAGTTTAATGATAAAATAATAAAAAATAAACATTTAAATATGTTAAATAAAATACAAATTAAAAAAAAATGTATTTATTTAATTTTAAAAATTTTTATTTTTATTAAATACAATTTGTTTAAACCTTTAATCATAAAAAATTGTTAAAGGACTAGTAAACGATGAGAAAACATGAATTCCATAAGGACCCGATAAGAGTGAGAGAGTAGCCCTACTTGCTGCTACATGTTTTCATAGAAAATTAAATACACTTTCTAATATTTTCTCGTTCGGCACGCTGCAATAGAAAATGCATGTGAAGGGAAAAAGGCTGGAATAGTTTGCTAGGGCGGGCCGATTTAGAAATTGTTAGAAAGTGATTTAATGACGAGTGTAATAATTTTTGATATAACAAAAGATACAGCTCCGGAAATTTATCTTCTTACCAGCGTTGCAAGGCTAAACAAACCCGAAACTGTGGCACAATCCGCGGCGCAGGCGAGAACGCACCAAGCAGTCACCACGGCATCAATACAGCCGCCCGAGATCTCCAGGAAAACACGTTGGCTTGTAAGCATTATTTTGGCCTTTCTTTGTTTCCCACTTCCCACAGGAAAACCAAGAAAAATTATCCGAGCGAAAACAACGTGGGAAAAGGAGGAATAATGCGAACCCCACCAAAATCTAAGGAGGAGGCTGCGATCACCCCTCAGATCGCAAAAAGAGGAAGAACCGAGTGTTCACCAGAACCACCGATGAGCGAATTTATGGAAGTTCTTAAAAGCGTGGCAACGAAAAGCGATGTTGGAGAATTAAAGGAACAGCTGGGAGGGGTTTCGGAAAAAATAGAAGCTTTGCATGAGTTAAAAGCCGAGATCGAGCAACTGAAACGCGACAGAATCACGGACAAAAAGAAGCTTAACAGGTTGGTTGAACTAAGTCGCAGCAAAAATATAATAAAAAAGGGACTTACCAAAGAGATAGATACAACAACTAGAGTTCAGCAGTTACTGCGAGACAAACTGGATATCCCACAGGTTGAGGTGCAAAGCACGCGAATAATTTACGAGAGGTCAAACAATGTTGGCGTAATAGCTAAGCTGGACTCCGCATCCAAGGTCAACGAATCCTTACGTAACGGCAAAAAACTAGCAGGAACTAAAATATTCGTCGAAAAAGATCTCAGCATGGAAAAACAGGAACAAAAACTAGTACCACTCCAGCTAAAACGCCATGTAGCAGCGGTTGACAACAGCATCAAAGTAATGGTCAGGGGAGATGAAATTAACATACAAGGCACTATAACCCCGAAAAAACCCAAATTCACAAAAGTCAAAAGCCGATTAACATGCAATGTATGGAAATATGATAAGCCTAGGCGACATAAGCTACACATACCTTCTCTCTAAAGCAAAACTGCCAAAAAACTAGAAAAAAACAAAAAACATTACAGCAGCCAAAGCCCTAACCCGATAAATAAAATTAGTTTAAATATAGTATCAAATATACGTATTTTTAGTAAATTCTTCTCTTTTATAAACACTTTTGAAATATTCATATTATTTGAAACCTTCGTAGAAAATAGCTTTGACCAGTATGAAACGTATTTCCCAAACCACAAGCTAAATTGGATTCCCGCAACCAGAAGATTTGCTATAGGACGGGCGAGTGGAGGACAGGTTCTCGGGATAAGCAAACAGATGGACCCTGGAGTAATCTGCTGCAACACAACACAACAAGGCGTAATTACAATATCCTTGTCCTTTGCCCAAAACAAACTTTCCATACTGCCCGTATACCTGAACTGCAACAACTGGAATGCCCTCTACAATTGGCTACTGGACTACGATGGAAACAACGTCATGATAGTTGGCGACTTGAATGCGAGGATAGGAGAGCATCAGATCGAAACGGAGATTGGATTCTCAACGGCGAGCTTCATCAACGAGACTCGAAGAGCCTGCGACATAACAGCGGATGGAAATGGTCTTAACCTAATAGAACTATGCGACCACAAATATGGCAATTTTAAACGGCAGAATGAGTGGAGATACGGATGGCAACTTTACTTTCGTAAGAGGACAAGCCTGCTCCACGATAGACTATTGTGCTATAAGAGGAGCCTGGCACAATTTTATTAAACGCTTTTCGGTTTTAGAGCAAACTTTCTCAGATCATATGCCGCTATGTGTAGAAGTTGCGGCAAACTCAGAAACGCAGTCCCAATTGAACGGCGACCATCTGCTTCCCAAGCTAAGATGGGTGGAATCAAAGGTGGAAATGTACAGAAACAGGCTGGATAGATGTCTGAGGCAAAGAAGCGAAAACAACGAATGCACAATAAATGAAGTCACACGGGTCATTCAAGAATATGCACAAGCCATGCTAAGTGAGCGGCGTCAAAACTTTAGACAGCCATGGTTTGATAGTCAATGTGAGCGCGGACGAAATCACGCTTTTAAACAGCTCGAGAATATTAGGAAGATCGCCAATGATGAAACCAAACTTGCCTACCAAACAGCCAATACAGCGTTTAAGTCACTATGCAGAGCAAGAGAAGCGGAGTACTACCAGCGTTTGGAAATGAAATTTTGGTGCAAATAAGAGACAGTAAAGGTTTTTGGGAAATGGCAAAGAAATAAAATGGTTTGAATACCAGACAGGAAGGAATCAAGGTAACCGCAGTGTCGCTTTGCGTACACTTTAAAGGACTACTTCAGTGGTCAAACAGAACGCAGATTAACTACGCACTGCCTTACATGGAAATAAATGAGCTCGACGAACCGATACGACTCATCGAAGTCCAAGATGCAGTCCGATGGAGCAAAGAAAACAAGGACCCTGGTTTTCATCGAGTTCCGGCCGAGTTCTACAAAAACGCCTTAACGCAGTTAATTTCCCTATTAATCGCATTTTTAAATTACCTGGACAAGTCAAAAGTTATGTACATCAAAGACCCCAGGGGACGCCTGGCCAGAGATGAAAGATGGACGTTAAATGGTAGCGAAATTGAAGCAGTAAAGGAGTACAAATATCTGGGAATCTAAGGGATGCCAATGTTGCACTGAACAGTACTTGGAGTTCGTTCCTGGCAAAGCAAGAAGTCAAGAGCAGCATTAAATACATATTATTCGAAGCCACAGCAAAAGACATAATGTGTAATTCTGCCGAAGTCTGGAACACACGTATTCCGAAGAAGTATAAAAATTGCTAACTTTTTTCTTAAAAAGACTCTTTAGGTTGCCATCGAACACACCAAATTACGCAATTACGCTAGAAACAGGACTAGCCCCCTATTTTGTAGTACACTGAATCGTCACTTCAGCTACATCAGAAAAGTGATGTCCCTTAACGCCTGGAGGCTCCCAAAAATTGTGGCATCACACATGCTACAAAGCAAATCGCAGTGCTTTCAAGACTGGTGTCATCTTGCAAGCAGTGTTAACGTGCAATTCGACTGGGACGATCAGACCACTTGAAAGGACAGTCACCAGAGCATACTCGAGGCGATTAACATCCGAGTGAGGCAACGAGCAGAATAACAAGCAAGGCAAAGTGAGAGCCGATAACACTACAGAACGCGACCACAAAGCTAGAGTGGAGGTACTACGACTAAACTACGCGCCACATAGACGAGCCCAAACGGAGGAATGCACGCTCTGTAACATGTTGCACATAGCAACATGCCCTATTTTACGGGAGATATGCCGATTATACTAGGAAAAAGACGAGTAAGGCTACGTGGAATTCCAAAACGTACCAAATGGAGAAAATTGGCCGAATCTAATTGGTTTCCTAAGCGATGCGCAAAGATATAGGAATTAATTCTTTGATGAATCAATATAGGAGACACCTTTTCAAGTATGGGCGCTTCTCATTCGAACGATCTGGTATCTGGGGAAGACCCGGGAAGCCAGGTGTATTAGAATGGAAAGTCATCTTTATATGCGCGGTGATCAGCTGACGGTTTTAAAACCATGCTGATTAAAATATTATATATTTTTTTTAATAAAGAAAAATATATATAAATGTCTTTATGTTAGAAAACCCTCAATATTTTTTTTATTAAATAAAAGATCTACTACTACTAAAAAAAAACCGAGGCCTTGTTAAAAAAAATTCGATATTTTAAAAACTAAAAATGGCTCCAACTTTGTGCGAAAACCGATTTAAACTAACAAAATAATTTTGTGGGGGCACTGGGTATACAATTTTTTAAAATCTTAAATTGTATTTATTTTAAGAAATTAAAAACTTATTTTTTTTTAGAAATTTTATTTTGAAAGAAGAGGCTTTTGAGGAATTAAAGCAAAGGACATGAAGTCAATCGGATTCATATAACCGGAGATACAGATCTTCAAAGAGAGGGCACTTTTTTAAATTTGACCATTTTTGTCAAACTTAAAAAAGTTCTAACCAAAAGAATAATTTTTTTCGGCCAAATCCTGATACACGTGTTTACTTATTTTCCGAATAGTACACGTAAAAAAAGTTTTAGGCAAATCATAAATGTGAAAAAATATTTTTGGCCAAATCCGTTCGGTTTGTGAAAGAACCGCCCCTATGGCAAAGTAATCCACGTTATAATTTATTCTTTCCCTATCACTTGAGGAGAAGTAATGCTTTCGTAATGGGTCTATGTATCTCGAAGCAGGGTTCAAAATGCTATGCTATATTTGTAGTTTTTACTATTTGCTATTGCTACGAGAGTTATTTCTATGAAGCCTGGAGCAAAGCATTTTTGAAATGCTTCAGTCAGAATACTATATGGAGCCGTAGCAATAACAAAAACTATAGTTTTTTTTGGAGCAGAGCATTCTATATTACTACAGCTACTGCTCTCAGCAGTGCTATAGTAACTATAGTAAATATCTTATAGCATTTTTACTTGGAAAATTTTAATAGAATAAAATGCTAGGCATTCGATTGATTTTGTGGAACAATAGAAACATATTTTAATATTTAAAACGGATTGTTTATTATAGAAAGACGTGGCGTCCAAGTGAGTTTTATTTTTTCCGATCAGAAATAATGATTATTTTTTAGTTTTATTTTTTTGATCAAAAATAGGGATTATTGTGTGAGGTTTGAAATAAAACTCATAATGATTACGGACCCTGAAAAATACTATAGCTTATTTACTATAGCTACTATAGTCATATAGAATGCTCTGCTCCAAAAAAAAACTATAGTTTTTGTTATTGCTACGGCTCCATAAAGTATTCTGACTGTAGCATTTCAAAAGTGTTTTGCTCCAGGCTTCATAGATATATTACTCTCGTAGCAATAGTATGTCATTTTTGTAGTTACTATTGCTGCTATGTAGTAGTATTTCCGAACCCTGTCTCGAAGTGCTCTCCCGCGCTCTCCGGCTTTCGTATTGCTTTCCCTTTCTTACACGTTGCGCTGTTGTTGCTTAATGCAAAGTTTGCTAAACTAAAATAGTTTTCTTTACTAATAGGTCTTGCAAAACCAAAAAATACAAAATATAAATTCAAAAACACAAACATGAAAATTTCCATCCAAAAACAAGAAAGAAAGCTAGCTTCGGCCACCCGAAGTTTATTTACCCTTGTAGATCATTCCTAGCTCATATGGTAGCTATAATATATAGTTTTCCGATCCGGTTGGATATATACTACCTGCAAAGAAAAAGACTTTTGGGAAAATTTGAGCCCGATAGCTTTACTAGTTTTACTAGAGACTAGTTTGCGTAGAAACAGACGGACAGACGGACATGGCTAGATCGACTCGTCTAGTGATGCTGATCAAGAATATATATACTTTATGGGGTCGGAAACGTCTCCTTCACTGCGTTGCAACTTTCTGACTGAAATCATAATTCCCTCTGCAAGGGTATAATAAAAGGAGCTTAAATTAGAAGCAAACTCTCTCGGTTACGTTTTTTCTCATTCTCATTCCGATAAAATATCTACAAATTGAAAATACCCAATCCCCAAAAATATTTGAGAGCTTAGAAGCTTCCTAGGTTTTACAACAGGGGTGCTCAGTCCTATGGCACACGGCCACATTTGTTTTTGTTTCGGCACTTAGCATACGCATCGGCACATACCATGCTCTCCTAGGGCACACGCCGGTTCCTCTTTGTGTCGCTGTCCATAATAGATAAGAGCGAGCCAAGCCATCAACAATGCCATTGAACTTTTTTTTTCGTCTCAACTCACAATCCAAATTGTTGTTGTCTTTTTCATGACTGTGTGTGAGTCGTTACTCGCGTGCGTGTTATTTTTTTTATTTGTGTTTGTAAATGCACTGCCATAAGGCAAGATATTACCTGCTTTACAAGATATTACAGAAAATTTCTCCAAAATTACAAAAAGATTGCGAAACCGTTACCAAAATTTTTAGAAGGCCAAAATGACAACGTATCTTAAAAAGCATCACGTAAACTTTTATACAGTTAGCCGATTCAGCTGTAAGAGCTTATAACGATAGATATTGTTCGGGCTAGGGTGCCTTGATTTTGGTATGTCGTGAGTCCCAGGGAAATTGTGCGGTGATCCGCGCAGAAATTAACGATCGAAAATTTGGAGGAACTTTTTGGGTATTACGCGACGTGCGTGTAATTACAGATAATTTATTCGCACAAATAGAGTTAGTACAACCGAATTATAATAAACAATTAGTCGAACAACGGATGCGTCTGATATAGCTATTGGTGCTGTTCTTCCTCAGGAAGGAAAACCAATTACATTTATTTTAAAATGGTAAATTTCTAAGCATATCGTTTTTACCGAAATCTTTCTTTCGGAGATTCTCTGACTTCGAAAAAGTGAAGAAGAAGCAATCTGACAACTTAAATTACGTAAGGGGGAGCAAGAAGTAATAACTCTCTCAATTCGAAATAGAGCGAGATAGCGTTTAAAGTTACATGAGAGGTAGGGAGAAGACATATTCGAAGCTTGAGCATATCAAGTTAAAACAAGAGAGAACGCTATAGTCGGGTGCCCCGACTATCAGATACCCGTTACTCAGCTAAGGGAGTGCGAGGGAGATAGTTATATAAAATCTTTGATCGGGCATAACTTTTTAACGAATGGTCCGATTTGAAAAATTTCTTCCACATTTCGATAGGTATTGATAGTCACAATAAAACTGCATTTTTAGTTTTCCAAAATCTTTAATGGTGTGGGCGCCAGACACCTTTCAAAAAATGGTGTAGGGCGATTGAGGGCGTTAGAGGGGGCGTGGCACCATTTTGAAATAAACTTGCGCTGCGTAGGAACTCCAAGAATATGCATGCAAAATGCCAATCCTCTAGCTTTTATAGTTTCCGAGATCTCAGCGTTCATACGGACAGACAGACGGACAGACGGACAGACGGACATGGCTAGTTCGACTCGGCTAGTGATCCTGATCAAGAATATATATCGGTCGGAAAAGCTTCCTTCTCCCTGTTACATACTTTTGCACGAATACAATATACCCTTTTACTCTACGAGTAACGGGTATAATTAATACGACATAATCGATCATCGTTTCATATCGAATTTTTTTGGGTGTAACCAAACCGAAAAAATAAACGCAACTGATAAGAAGGAACTTGTAGCCATATAATGGCCTTTTACAATTTTGCGGAACTATTTTTATGGGGTTCAGAACATCGAGATCGACACAGATCATTAAACTCTTTCCCTTACTATACTCGTATCTAAAAAAAAATAAGAAATGAAGCTAGCTTCGGCCAGCAGAAGCTTATATACACTTGCAGATCATTCCTATTCATTTACAAAAACATTAAGTTTAGATTTACTTGCGTATATGTTAATTTGTTGTTTCTGACTATGGACTATGGTGCGAGGGGCCGATTTTTTGGCATAAAGTCGAAAATTTTATGTTAATGTTTTGTATTTTTGATTTTGAAAGATAACAGATAACTTTAAGAATTTAAAATCAAAAATACAAAACATTAACATAAAAATACATATACCAACTTTAAAAAAAGCTTTAAAAGCTACATTAACGCTTTTTATGAGCTTTCAAAAGTACACAATCGATAAGCGGCTTAGGACTAAGAAATTGGCGCCAGAATATTTTCTTTACGTTTGTGCAAAAAAATATAACTTCTCGTGGAAAATAACTAACGACCCGACGTCTGCCCACAAAAACTTAGTACTTCTGTTTGTACATATATATGTCGTTTTTCATCGCTTACTAACACCTTTTTCCCGTTCGTCCCACTTTTCACACAATTCCACAATATTCAAGAACCTTCGAGTTTTAACATAGCGATCTCTTCGATGTTTGGCACAGCAACAATCGGAACATATTATCGGTGTCTGCTTGGATGTATAAAAAAATTTCCGATTACCAATTGGAAGATTTACTCCATTACTTATTACTTATTACTTTTTTTATAAATAAATTAAAAATTACAATATTTTGAAAACTTTATAAAAGAAAAACTTCCAAAATGTAATTATATAGTCAAACGTTTTAAGTTAAAGCATGCTAAATGGATGTCGTCTAAAATTACAATTACATTAAAAGAAAACTTTCAAAACTGTAGCGCTTGTAGTATTATCGTAAATCGGGAGGCGCCATCTAGGACTCATATAGGGAACTGTATTGAGGGGCATATAGAAAAGGGGGAGGAGAGTAACAGACCCTAATGTCAACCTGCTTTGGGGCATCTCCCAGGTTCGCCATGGGTTACCGCCAGAGCTATGGCGGCATAGTCGGTCTTTCCGATTTCGACCATCGTACTGACCAGAAGTATATCTTTCAAGTGGCGCTTTACAAATCATTTTAAAGTTACGAGATCGGATCTAGAGGCACAAGAGAAAAGAGAGGGACGATAAAGCGAAAGAGGGAAATATTGGCGGACCTGACCTACCGCATCGTCGGCAGGAACGAGTGGAATTGGAATTGAGCGAAATTGGCGTTTATTAGTTCTGAGCGCATCAGTAATCGCGCTGCTGCCCAAGAGCGCTCAAAAAAAATCCGAACGAGTGGGTTTTGTGTGTCGTCGGAAAAGAATCGCTGCCAGAAAAAAATCGTTTTTATGAGTGTGTGGTGAAAAGCGGGAAAAACCCGCGAGAAGAAAAGTATAACCTCCATCTGCGTCCAATTTTGCCTTCTTTATCGTCAAAATATACGAAGATCAATGTTAACCTAAAAGAAAAGCAATTTTAACCTAAAAGAAAAGCAATTTTAACCTAAAAGTAAAGTAATTCCAATGCCTTAAAAAGTAAAGTAATTCCCTGCAGTAAATTAAAGCTATTCTGTTAACTGGAAGTAATTCGAATAAGCAAAGTAAAAATAGCATTAAGAAAAAAATAAGTTAAATTATGTAATCTCCTCCCAATAATGGCGTGCGGAAGAAATAACGATGATGAAAGACGGCAATAAGGCAGAACGGAGAAGATTTGAGTGATTTTGTTTTTTTTGGTTTTGAGTGATTTTCTGGCCGGCGACTCGGGGCAATTTTTTTTCATGTGAAATAAAGTGCAAAAAAATATTTTTTTTTGAATCCTTTTACAGCGTTTCAGGACCACCTCTCGGAAAGCGCTTTCTACGAGGGAGTCGAGAATACTGATTGGTAAGCGAAAAACTTTCGTTTATGTAAACTTTTAAATCCCCAAAGAAAAAATTAGAAAAGAAGAAGGGGATAAATCCTAAAAAAACAAAAAAAAGATGCAGAAAGAAATTTGTGCCCGAGAAATTCGTTGGTGTTAACGTAAATCGAAAGTTAAATGATTAAAGAATAAAGAACCTATTCCTTGTTTAGCTCAAATCGCTCAGTTTGTGGCTTTTGTATGTTTGCCAAAATTTTCTGAGTTTTTTATTACTGCTAATTTGATGCAGTAAAGTCGCACTCGTGTCATGAGGAACGACAGGCAGAGGCCCGCTGAATGTCTGCTTATTTGCTTATTGATTGCTTGAAAACTTGTTTATATTTATATTTGTTTTATATTTAAAAATATCGGGATTTATTCTAAGGTTTATGTGCATGTATTCGAAACATCCTTTTTATCATATTATATTTTTGGCCCATGATACTCTATATTTTATATTTTAGATTTTAAATAAACTTTTATAATGTTGTAAGTCCAAGTATTCGACACGGCTAACTTACTCTTTTTAACCCACTAATGGCCGAAGGGGTCGCTCAGTAAATTAAAGGATTTTGACAAGAGCGATCACAGGAAGGGAGGGTCATTTGTACCTCAATACCATCGGAGGTTAACAGGCATTAAGGGATTCGACTTGGAGGCAAAAAATCATTACCACCCTCTATTCTGGATTCTCTTTTATTTTCCCCATTCTATCGGCTGATGCCTATTTTGATTGCTATTCCTTTCTCTCCAACTGTTATTGGCTGATTATTTAGGCATGCAACACAATCTTCTCGTAATGATTATTGAAGGCGAATTTTAGGAAAGAGTAGCAAGACCACCACGACCATTTGCCGTCGAGCCAGAGCCAGGAAAAATTTAATTGTTGCATGCGCACTCTTTTCAAAACTATCACCATCGCCGGGGTATACGAGCAAAGGCAGTTTTTGTTGGTTAGTATAATTAAATAATAAACAGATCGTTACAGAAGTGGCGCCCAACTTTAAGGGCCTCGTTAATTCGTAGCTCACAAATAGCAATTTAAAAGAATTAGCCAAGATTGATAAGTCAGGGTGACGTAGGGTTAAGGCGAGGGATTTTTACTCGGTTAACTACTGTTGGAGTTTCACTCGACTTCTCACTCAAAGCACGCTCTCACTTCGCTCACGCTTAACTCAAACGCATCGGAAACAGACACCGAATTATAAATAATTGGTCATCTGTCCACGGTTGAGGGAAATACTTAGGCGAAGAATTTATATTTTCTACAATGTTAAAATCCATAGGTTGGGTCATTTAGGCGCATAGGACATGCAGGCAATAGAGGTTTTAAAACTGATTGCC
Source organism: Drosophila pseudotakahashii (assembly GCA_035046095.1). NCBI lineage: Eukaryota > Metazoa > Arthropoda > Insecta > Diptera > Drosophilidae > Drosophila > Drosophila pseudotakahashii. The sequence goes on along the minus strand of JAWNOE010000117.1, from coordinate 66,543 downwards.
TGACCACGAATAAATGACATCGACAGTTACAAACTCACAACTATATTTTTATTTCCCGTTTCGGATTGCTAAACGCTTGGGATTGCAGTGTGAATTTTATTAATTAAATCCACTGACCGCGTTGGATGGTGAAATGATTAGGCCTGAAGTGCAGGGTATTAAGCGACCGCTCGGATTTCAGCGGGGCAATTGCGACTGCAGCCGCTGACCGCGAATCGCTCACGTTGTTGTTGTCGAGGGACAAGAAACAGCGCCGTGCGCTCTCATCGCCGTTATCTTTTTTTCCTTTTCTTTTGCACGCCAAGTTTAGTTCCTCACTTGGGTGAGAGAGGAGTTATGCCAATTGTCGAACATTTATATGTATTTGTTGTTAGTATTGGAATTTGCATTTACTTTTATTTGTGTAGGTTCTTTTGAGTTGATGAGTTTTTAATTTGAGAGCGCTCGAGAAAGAGTTTGGGGTTTAGAAGCGCTCTTGAGTAAGAACCTAACAAAAGGTTAAAAAAAAAAAAAAAAATAAAATAAAATAAAATAAAATAAAATAAAATAAAATAAAATAAAATAAAATAAAATAAAATAAAATAAAATAAAATAAAATAAAATAAAATAAAATAAAATAAAATAAAATAAAATAAAATAAAATAAAATAAAATAAAATAAAATAAAATAAAATAAAATAAAATAAAATAAAATAAAAAAAAAAAAATAAAATAAAATAAAATAAAATAAAATAAAATAAAATAAAATAAAATAAAATAAAATAAAATAAAATAAAATAAAATAAAATAAAATAAAATAAAATAAAATAAAATAAAATAAAATAAAATAAAATAAAATAAAATAAAATAAAATAAAATAAAATAAAATAAAATAAAATAAAATAAAATAAAATAAAATAAAATAAAATAAAATAAAATAAAATAAAATAAAATAAAATAAAATAAAATAAAATAAAATAAAATAAAATAAAATTATTAAGTTATTATTGGTATCAAAGAGAAGATAATTTCGTAAATTTTCGTTAGATTTTAAACAAAATATTTATTAAATGGACCCGCCTGAAGGTAATGATCCGGCAAATTGCCATTTGTGCGGAAAGAAGTTAGACATAGCCAAGGTTTATAAAACTAAATGTGGGCATGAATTCCACGAAGCTTGTTTGGCTAATCATGCTAAAACCAAAACCACTTGTCCGATTTGTCCAACCGTCTGTTTTAGTACTCCAGCCACACCCTCTCAAAATACTAGGAAGAAGACCCAGCAAATCGTGGAGGCAGGAGAATCTACGCCAAGAAGAGAGGAGCCAAACATCAATCAAATGGAGTTGATCGAAAGCTCTATTAAAACGGCTATTCAGGGGATGGAAAAGGATTTATTGGACAAGTTGTCTGAAAAAATGGGTCAATTAATTCAAGAGAATCTCTTGGCAAGGCTCGCACCGCCAGTTGATAATTTGAGAGAGCCTGTTTTGCCATCGAATGATAGAAATGAGTCTTTTGGTCACATACCGGATCCAGTAAGGTCAGGGCAGCTAACTGCAAGAAACGGGGCGTCTGATCTAGTTAACAGGCCTGACAAAATAGGGCAGATATTGAACAGTTGGAAGCTGAGATTCAATGGTAGTGCTGAGGGTCTTAGTGTGGACAATTTCATATATCGGGCGGAAGCTCTGACGTACCAAACTCTGGAAGGAAATTTCGACATTTTGAGTAGCAACGCCAGCATTCTATTCGACGGGAAGGCTCGCGAATTCTATTGGCGTTTCCATAAGAATTCTTTGGATCGTAGCTGGAACATACTCTGCGCCGCTCTGCGAAGGCAATTCAGAGACGCACGGACGGACATTGATATAAGGGAGGCTATAAGGGATCGGAAGCAGAAGGACCGGGAAAATTTTGATTCTTTTTATGATGCCGTAGTGGACTTAATGGATAATTTGGATATGCCTCTTACCGAGCTAGAAATTGTTGAAACCCTTCGCAGAAATCTAAGGCCAGAAATTCGGCATGAGCTGCTCAATGTTCCCATTCTGTCGGTGGCAAAGCTTCGGGAAGTCTGTCGCAGGAGAGAAAATTTCCTTGAGGAAGTGCGGAAAAACCAGCCTTACCAGAGAACTGTCCCATTTAGGAAGCAAGTTGCCGAATTGATAGGAGATATCCCGATGGAAGATGCATTGGAGTTCACAGAAGAAGAAATAAGTAGAGAAGTAGGTGCTGTAGCACTCATCTGTTTCAATTGTCGAAAGGAAGGGCATCGGCACAAGGATTGCGTGGAACAGCGCAAAGTGTTCTGTCACGGTTGTGGGGCTCCGAATACTTATAGGCATACTTGTAGTAGATGCCAAAAAAACGGGCGGACGAGCATAGGTCACTCCCGGCAGTTGTCCTGTGCTCACAACAGCAAGACGGACACCGAATACAGTCCGCAGTAAAATCTCTTATACCTTCCGATATGGAGGTCATTAAGGAGTCTCCAGATACGGAAATCAACGAAGACTTAGGGTCGGTGGCCGAGAATAGAACGGCAATAAAAATAGATTTTTCTCGGGCTAAGGCATCGTCTAGAAATGCAAAGAGAATGAGGGCCTATTGGAGGGCAATTAAAACCATAAATTCAATCAAGTTTAAAGATAAGGATGATCGCCCGTACGCGGAAGTTAGAGTTTTAGATAGAGTAGTAATAGGTTTGCTAGACACTGGAGCTGCAATTAATGCCATTGGTGGGAATCTGGCAAAGCAGGTCGTACTGAATAACCTTCCATTTAAGAAAGTTTTTACTGTAGCTTGTACAGCAGATGGGAAAACTCAAGAGGTTGTAGGTAGGTTTAAAACCCCGGTAACGTTCAAGAATGTAGTTAAAGAGCTCGAATTCCATTTAATACCATCCCTGACCCAAGACTTATATCTGGGAATTAATTTTTGGTCCGTTTTTGACTTGCTGCCATCTTCAATGCAAATATCCGAGATCACATCAAATTCGCATGTTCTTTCTCAGGCACAACAGCGGTGTTTACAAGAAGTAATCGATTTGTTCCCATCCTTTGCAATTGTTGGGCTAGGAAAAACCACGCTCATCTCGCATGAGATAGATGTGGGTGAAGCTAAGCCAGTTAAGCAGCGTCATTTTCCGGTGTCACCAGCGATTGAAAAGCTACTATATGAGGAGGTGGATAGGATGTTAAAGTTAGGGGTTATAGAAGAATCACAGAGCCCATGGTCATCTCCGGTTGTGTTGGTTCAAAAGCCTGGAAAGGTTCGGTTATGCCTAGATAGTCGCAAGGTGAATGCGGTTACAAAAAGAGATGCTTATCCACTGCCACAGATTGATGGTATCTTATCTCGGCTTCCAAAGGCTATGTTTATTTCCAGTCTGGATCTCAAAGACGCCTACTGGCAGATCCCATTAGAAGCAGAGTCTAGGGAGAAAACGGCTTTTACGATCCCAGGCAAGCCTTTATACCAGTATAAGGTCATGCCATTTGGATTGACGAATGCGTCCCAGACCATGACTCGCCTTATGGATAAGGTCATCCCAGCTAATTTGCGAAATGAGGTTTTTGTCTACCTTGACGACCTTCTGGTTGTGTCAGACACTTTTGAGACGCATTTGAGAGTGCTGAAATTGGTAGCAGAGAAAGTTAAGATGGCTGGACTTACCCTAAATGTTGGGAAAAGTCACTTTTGTATGCGCTCAGTGAGCTATTTAGGACACATTGTGGGTGAGGGGGTGATTCGTACGGATCCAGGAAAGATTTCAGCTATGTCAGAATTTCCGCTTCCAAAGAATTTGAAGTCTCTCCGCAGCTTTTTGGGAATGGTCGGTTGGTATCGCAAGTTCATAAGCAATTTTGCATCCGTGGCTGCCCCATTAACTGATTTGCTGAAGCCCAGAAAGAAGTTTGAAATGACGTCAGAAGCAGAGAAAGCATTTCGAGACTTAAAAAGTGCGCTTTGCTCTGCCCCGGTGCTTCATAGTGCCGATTTTAGTAAGCCATTTTTCGTCCAGTGTGATGCAAGCAGTACGGGGGTTGGTGGTGTGCTGGTACAGAAAACCGATCGGGGGGATGAGTATCCCATAGCATATGTGTCCAAAAAGTTGAATCGAGCTCAGCGCAGTTACTCAGTGACTGAGCAGGAGTGTCTCGCAGCCATCATTTGCATCAAAAGATTCCGGCCATACATAGAAGGGCATGAGTTCACCGTAATAACGGATCACGCATCTCTAAAGTGGCTTATGTCTCAAACAGATTTGCACTCCCGGTTGGCCCGTTGGGCGTTGAAGCTCCAAGGGTTTAATTTTAAAATAGAACACCGTAAAGGTAGCTTAAATGTCGTTCCGGATGCCCTGTCTAGAGTAAACGAGTCAGAATTGGCTGTCCTCGAGAGTGGACTAGGGCTAATGATTGATTTGCAAGCAGTTGAGTTTAAATCCGAAAAATATCTGGAGCTGTTGGATCGTATAACCGCCAACCAAGACAAGTTGCCGGACCTCAGAGTGGTAGATGGTTTGGCGTATCGTAGGTTGGATTATGCAACCGGCGATCAGCTGCATGATTCGCTCAGCTGGAAGTTGTGGATCCCAAATGAATTGGTAGGGGAAGTGCTAAAGAGAACTCATGACGATCCGCTAGCTTCGCATGGAGGCGTGCATAAGACGTTGGAAAGGGTACGCCGGTATTATTATTGGCCAGGATTGGTTAATGATGTAAAGGCATATATCCAGTCCTGTGAAGTCTGCAAAACTACGAAGGCATCAAATAGAATTCAGCGACCACCGATGGGAGTGGCACCCGAATCTCAGCGATTTTTCCAGCGTTTATATGTTGATTTTTTGGGTCCTTATCCCCGATCTCGGAGCGGAAATGTGGGTATATTTATAGTCCTAGACCATTATACCAAGTTTGTCTTTTTAAAAGCGGTTAAAAAACTCACAGCCGATGTAGTCATAAAGTATATGCAGCTAGAGTTATTTCACACATTTGGTTTTCCAGAAACGATTGTATCCGACAATGGGTCTCAATTCAGGTCGGAGGCGTTCCGGAAACTGTTAATTGGGCATAAGATTTCACACATTTTGACCGCGTCCTATTCACCGCAGTCTAATGCGTCCGAAAGGGTAAATAGGTCAGTCATAGCAGCTATTCGCGCATATGTGCGGCCGGACCAAAAGGATTGGGATGAGCACTTAAGTAGCATCTGTTGCGCTCTTCGATCGGCGGTGCACTCAGCCATAGGGACTAGCCCGTATTATATGGTTTTCGGCCAGCATTTTGTTGCGTCTGGATCCACGTACAAGCTGTTACGAACTTTGGGGATTTTAGAAGACAAATCCGCGGTCTTTTCCCGAGAGGATTCTTTGGAGATAATGAGAAAGAAAGCACAAGAAATTCTAGGCAAGCAAAACGACAAGAATAAGCGCCAGTATGATCTGAGAACTAGAGATGTAACATATAGAGTAGGGCAGGAAGTATATCTGAAGAACTTCAAGCAAAGCAACTTCACATCTGGGTACAGCGCGAAGTTAGGGCCTTCGTATCTGAAAGTCAGAGTTCGTAAGAAGATGGGAAATTCTTGTTATGAGATAGAAGATCTGCAAGGTCGAATTCTGGGATGTTTTCACGCCAAGGATATGAAACAATAGGGCTAACTACAAGCTTTGTTTGGGATCAGCCTTTGGTTGTTGAGCCCAAGTCAGATCTTGGCGGGGGGCTTTGTAGCGCTTGTAGTATTATCGTAAATCGGGAGGCGCCATCTAGGACTCATATAGGGAACTGTATTGAGGGGCATATAGAAAAGGGGGAGGAGAGTAACAGACCCTAATGTCAACCTGCTTTGGGGCATCTCCCAGGTTCGCCATGGGTTACCGCCAGAGCTATGGCGGCATAGTCGGTCTTTCCGATTTCGACCATCGTACTGACCAGAAGTATTTCTTTCAAGTGTCCTCCCAAGTCCTAATTAAAAGAAATAAAATTATACGAAAGTGAAAGTTCGGCGTGCAGCCATCAAAAGTTAGCTCAGCGCTAAGTCCAATTGGGTGAGTTGGGAAGTTGAAGAATAATCCGGTTGGATTTCTGACGAGGGAAATATGTTTTTTTGGATATAGGCTTGGCGCTTTACAAATCATTTTAAAGTTACGAGATCGGATCTAGAGGCACAAGAGAAAAGAGAGGGACGATAAAGCGAAAGAGGGAAATATTGGCGGACCTGACCTACCGCATCGTCGGCAGGAACGAGTGGAATTGGAATTGAGCGAAATTGGCGTTTATTAGTTCTGAGCGCATCAGTAATCGCGCTGCTGCCCAAGAGGGCGCTCAAAAAAAATCCGAACGAGTGGGTTTTGTGTGTCGTCGGAAAAGAATCGCTGCCAGAAAAAAATCGTTTTTATGAGTGTGTGGTGAAAAGCGGGAAAAACCCGCGAGAAGAAAAGTATAACCTCCATCTGCGTCCAATTTTGCCTTCTTTATCGTCAAAATATACGAAGATCAATGTTAACCTAAAAGAAAAGCAATTTTAACCTAAAAGAAAAGCAATTTTAACCTAAAAGTAAAGTAATTCCAATGCCTTAAAAAGTAAAGTAATTCCCTGCAGTAAATTAAAGCTATTCTGTTAACTGGAAGTAATTCGAATAAGCAAAGTAAAAATAGCATTAAGAAAAAAATAAGTTAAATTATGTAATCTCCTCCCAATAATGGCGTGCGGAAGAAATAACGATGATGAAAGACGGCAATAAGGCAGAACGGAGAAGATTTGAGTGATTTTGTTTTTTTTGGTTTTGAGTGATTTTCTGGCCGGCGACTCGGGGCAATTTTTTTTCATGTGAAATAAAGTGCAAAAAAATATTTTTTTTTGAATCCTTTTACAGCGTTTCAGGACCACCTCTCGGAAAGCGCTTTCTACGAGGGAGTCGAGAATACTGATTGGTAAGCGAAAAACTTTCGTTTATGTAAACTTTTAAATCCCCAAAGAAAAAATTAGAAAAGAAGAAGGGGATAAATCCTAAAAAAACAAAAAAAAGATGCAGAAAGAAATTTGTGCCCGAGAAATTCGTTGGTGTTAACGTAAATCGAAAGTTAAATGATTAAAGAATAAAGAACCTATTCCTTGTTTAGCTCAAATCGCTCAGTTTGTGGCTTTTGTATGTTTGCCAAAATTTTCTGAGTTTTTTATTACTGCTAATTTGATGCAGTAAAGTCGCACTCGTGTCATGAGGAACGACAGGCAGAGGCCCGCTGAATGTCTGCTTATTTGCTTATTGATTGCTTGAAAACTTGTTTATATTTATATTTGTTTTATATTTAAAAATATCGGGATTTATTCTAAGGTTTATGTGCATGTATTCGAAACATCCTTTTTATCATATTATATTTTTGGCCCATGATACTCTATATTTTATATTTTAGATTTTAAATAAACTTTTATAATGTTGTAAGTCCAAGTATTCGACACGGCTAACTTACTCTTTTTAACCCACTAATGGCCGAAGGGGTCGCTCAGTAAATTAAAGGATTTTGACAAGAGCGATCACAGGAAGGGAGGGTCATTTGTACCTCAATACCATCGGAGGTTAACAGGCATTAAGGGATTCGACTTGGAGGCAAAAAATCATTACCACCCTCTATTCTGGATTCTCTTTTATTTTCCCCATTCTATCGGCTGATGCCTATTTTGATTGCTATTCCTTTCTCTCCAACTGTTATTGGCTGATTATTTAGGCATGCAACACAATCTTCTCGTAATGATTATTGAAGGCGAATTTTAGGAAAGAGTAGCAAGACCACCACGACCATTTGCCGTCGAGCCAGAGCCAGGAAAAATTTAATTGTTGCATGCGCACTCTTTTCAAAACTATCACCATCGCCGGGGTATACTAGCAAAGGCAGTTTTTGTTGGTTAGTATAATTAAATAATAAACAGATCGTTACAAAACACCACAAAGACGTGGTCGTCCATCTTATACAAACGCATGGCCACGATTGAAAAGAAAATCGGCATCTGAGCTTGCGAATGGAAAAGATCACAAAAGAAATCTTCTTATTCATGCTGTAGCAGTTTCTGAAACCACGACATTGAGCAAGGAAATTCAATACACCAAAGCCTACATTTTGTAAAATTCATTAACCAAACAGCAATATGCCAACACTAAAGCTTTGAATATAAGTCATCACAGCGACATTTATACCAGTTACTTTGAAATGCATATGACACTTATTGATGGGACGTACTAAACGTACCAACTGGTACTAAACCAACTCAATGCTGTCCAATATGTGGTGTCACCCCAACAAAAATTCTGGAAACCAAAGATTTTAGTTCAAAAACCTTTACCCCCAAGCTTGAAGCTTTAAAATTTTGTGTGAGTCCTCTACATGCTTTAAACCGCTTTTTAGAATTTGTTCTGAATATATCATACAGAATTGAAATGCAAAAATGGCATGTAAAACGTGATGACAAGGATAAAATGAGTGCACGCAAATAGAAAATTCAGGAAAAGATTTGGATCGATATGGGTCTTTGAATAAGCATTCCAAAACAGAATGTCAGTGGCAACAGCAATGATAATAATACAACCAGAAGAGCTTTTGCGAAAAGCAAACATCTGTCATACATAACCAGCTATGACGAAACCCTTTTAAATCATTTTCACATAATATTAATACCAATTTCCTGTAACCATTACACAAACTCTACCGAATTTCGGACTTTTTGCGAGCAAACATTTTGCCTATATATGAAGACATATCCGTATAACCCAATGTCATCTACGGTTCACAAAGTATTGGTCTATGGTTTTCAAATAAATAATTCGACGTTGAGACAGACTCTCACACGCAGGAAAAAATAGTCAATACTATGACTGACATTTTTCACAGGTCGATAGATTCCTCGGATCCACTACTATCAAGTGTCTGCTTTAAAGAAAGAGAAAGAAAAAACACAAAAAAACCTCTTCCCAAAAAGGTATTAAATCTTCTGGAGTTTTCGTTTTTCGAAAACAAAAACACATTTGAAAAAAAATGGGACGTGCAATCTGAATCTGATTCGGATGAGGATCTTAACGAGGGATGCTCTGTAAGTCAGCGCACTGAAGTATCATATATAGGGTCAAGCCGTCAGCGAAATTATCAATTACCACTTATTGGTGCTCCCACTGCGGACTTGCCATTATGTCTAATAACCAGCATTTGGCTTTATATCTATTTTATAAGAACCGTTAAGTTTATTTAATAAAATCAGTAACAATTCTGACTCTCACAAATCAAATTTTACTCATCTGCATTCAACAGAGGTTATCGCTGTGGATTCAGATCCTCATATGCACATCTAGTTCTAGTAGCGACGACTTTAGGCAGACAGTTTATCTACGTGTGCCAGGCATCTAAGCCGATCAATTAACATTTTAGGGACCCAGACATGATCTCAACAATAAATCACACTCTAGAACAGAACGTTGGAGATATCTTCCATACGAGTCCTTTAGCCCAAGTCGTTAACAAGGCGACAGATTCAGGACACCTGAGGAAAGTCGCCTCAGGAGGTTGGAAGACTGGTCAACAAGGCGATCAGCTCTGTCAACGATTTGATAAAATCGTTTGTGCTCCCGGTAAAAGGATTTAAATCATCCCATCATGGACACATTCTCGAAGTTGTCAACAGGCGATACTTTGAATCCATAATCAATCATTCTCATAGTGCGAGAATTTATCACCACAGTTGCTGTCATCAAATTCATCAAAATCATTCATAAATGTTAAAGCTTCTTTGACCAATTCGGTTCCGAATAGGAGCGTATCCAGGTATACAAGCAAATAAGCAGTCACAGAAACATAAGACTTGCAAGAAAATATCAGTCAAGAAATATCAAATTATATCATCAACACAAAAAAAGATTTATCGGAGAGAAAAACAGGTCCGAACTATTATCAAACCAGACAGACCGCATTCTATTGCGCTTGGAGTCGATTCACAAGGAATATAATATATATAGAACTAAGGAATACATTATGTTCTACAACGACTGTCGTGAGTCATACGACAAATATCAAGCTATCGTATGGGACGGCATGGACCAGTCAAAAAACCATGCCGTGGTAAATCCAGACCTTGCTAGCATTCAGCATGTCGCCGACAAAAGGCTATCTCAGATTCCATTTAGTGCGCTCTAAATGAGTATTCAGAGACGGGAAAGATCAAAATCACTAGGGTCGCAATCTCAAGAGATACATTTCTCTGTTTATGAAGAATATGATGATCCAAGCAAGGAAGGATATGACATAAAATCCTTTCTAAAACTCGAAAAGGAAATTCAAGTCCTTTTAGGGGCAAAATCTTACTCTTCCAGCAACGAAGACGTGCATTTGCCCAGAGTCAGCATCCCCAAATTCAATGGGGATCTCGGCAGGCTCCCGCAAAATGAGATGCAATAACTTAGAAAATCTAAATAAATTCTTTAACAATACTACAAAAAAATTTAAAAAAAATGAACAATTAACCCTAAGCATTTGGGCCGTAGAATAACTAATGATCCAAAAATCATCTTGATCGGAGCAGCGGTTTAGATTTTTTAAATTGAAAAGTTAACTTTAAATGTAGCCCCCAAATTATGGGGGATATCGAAATTTCATTTAGATTTCTAATTAGGCCTCTTTAAAACCTAGAATTCGACAAAATCCAAATTTCAAAATTAAATTATATTAGAAGTTAAGCATTTAAATAGACCAAATTTTTTTCGGCCAAATATTAATGTTGGACCTGATTGGGCCCACTGGGGGAAATGTCGGATCTTAGTAAGCGGTTAGGTCCCCAATGGAATACTCTGCAAAAATGTGTTGTTGGCCGCACAAATTATTTTTTCACTTTAAAATGTTATGGTTTCATTTTAAAGCCTTGCTTTAGAATTTATAAACGCGCGTTGGGCGCCAATTAACTTTCTCCTCATTGAGTTGAGTAAAAAAATGTATTCTCTAACTTTACTTATTCTTATTTCACTTACACTTATTTCACTGCTCACTGCTTTTACTTATTTGAAGTTCTCGATTCGATTCTCAAAAACGGGCTGCCTGGACTCGATCTATAATAAAACCTCGGCTTAAGAGACTTAACTCAGAAAAACTGATTAAGAGAATGTCTCAAAAGATTCGGAAAAATAGGATGCTGAAATTTGCCAATTAAATTTGAAACTTAATTTCTGCCGGAAATTGGTGTTAATGTTAGCGGACTTCGGGGCTCGTTTTGGGGCTCCAATGTTTACAGTATCGACTTGGGTGTTTACAGAATCCGTTTGATGCTGAGTGTGAAATTTATCTCGTAGTCAGCCTGAGTTATTTGAAAATTAGATCTGGGCTCAAAGTTGTTTATAAATTGTGTAAGTGCCCCTAAGTAATGAGTCATATAACTTGCACGCCTCCAGTTCATAAAATCAAAACTTTTTGAAAGTGATGCTAATATCGCTTCATGGTAATCATATAGCTACGTGCGTGTGGAGCAATGATGTAACTATTGAAGGAGTCGATACTTGCGCATGTCATCGAATTTCGAATTATAAAGAGGAGACACCAAATATTATGGATGAATATTATAATATAGAGAAAAAAATGCAAAAGGAATAAATAAAATAGTAAAACATGTTCAGAATATCAAAATAAATGAATAAATATATTATTGTGCTACAAAATAAACTTTGAATTTTTATTGGGAGTTCAAATTGAAGGTACGGAGAATAGATAATGGACTAATTGCGGGTAGTGATTTCAACCCCTATTATGGCACGTGTTAGAGCTAGCCTGGGCATTGGCGTGAGGTTTACGATCTTATCAATGAGTGCGCGCCTTGAGGCTATATTTGCTGATAGACTATTCAAGTTTTCTTCCATTGCTGATAGTTTTAAATGTCAAAATAGAATAACAAGGACTACACACCAGACAATAAATTTGGCTAACTACTAAATTAACAATGCGACTGATCCTAGACAAAGGACTTACAAGAATTAAAGATATTAAACTAATTTCAAATCCTAATGTAGAAATAAAAATATTTTAATTACGAAATGAATTATTCTCTAAAGCGGCATCTCTGCTTGAGTTAATTTCGCCCGCATCTCTACTCAGATCAACAAGCTCATTAGAGCTTTGCACATAGTAAGCCTCTCCTCCGTCTATAGGCTTGACAAAAACGTCTCCACGGCGAGTAAAGACGGCCGCAACCCGCCTTTGTTTTTTGAGTCGCATGGCATGTTTAAAAAATTCGTAATTTGTTTTTGTAAATGGCTCGTTTAAATATATAAATGCCGGCGAGTCAAAACCGATCAACTGTAAGCTCAGCTGCGATTTGGTTGTTCGTCGGTGCACTCCAATCGCCCGCAGCAGCGCAGCTTTTTCGCGCACGTGATCCATTTTTATTATGATTATTGGATCAACAAGTAAGTTACTTTGGCGTGGGCGGACTCGAAAAATAGACCTAACTCGCGGAGGAGGGGTCAGGTGTAGTGAAAAACAAAGGCGATTGAAAAGAGTGTTGAGATTTTCCCCCTCGACTTGCGGCACACCATGCCAGCGAAGTTTGCAAGCAACATCCGCGACCTCCTGTGCATTGTTTTTCGCTGCCAGTTGAGCATCCAGTTCACACACTTGTTGTTTCAGTGTATTCACCTCTTTTGCCTCGGTTTCTAGCTCTCGCACTCGTTTCGTAAGATTGTGTTTTTCGGTGTTCATTGCATCGAATTTGGCCTGTAGAGTGTTAAGAAAGCGGGCCTCGCTCCCTCGATACTCTGAGCCTAGTGACTTGCTTTGCTCCGCGAACTTATCATCGATCAGCTGCAACAGTTCCATGTTAATTTCCTTCCGTTGACTCGAGAATTTTTCTTGAATTTGTTGCATCAATTGCGTGTCCGACGTGCGAGCTACCTTGATGTCGGTATTCGATTTTTCACTCCTTAGTCGCTTAGATGCACTCATAATGTTGTTGTATTAATTGTATTAGTTATTGATTTGTGTGTGTTTTCGGTAGTTGTTCAGTCTTTATGCACTGCAGTTTTTGTGTGTGGAAGTTTCTTTTCTTCTTCCCTCACACTTTCGCACCAAAATAAATATGTGTTAAGTGTTCCGAGCTCCGGAAAAACCAGCTTAAAAGTGAATAACAAATAACCAAAAAAAAATACTGGATACACTACTCCAGACAAAAGGCAATCTTATTGCTAAAAAACAGTAAATAATAATTAGAGCTATGTATAAAACTAGTGCAAAGTTATTATAAAAAACTAAGAAGTGCCACGAGTAATAGCTCAATGAGCGGCGATCCAAAAAATGAGCGTAGAAGCTCCGTAGACCAGAGAAACAGTTATATCTCTTATTTCTCAACCCGTGATACTGAAGTAGAAAGAACTTCATCAAAGAGCAACTCAGCCCTACTGACCATTGACAGTGCGAGAGCACGGTCTTGTTCTCCCGCCCTACTCACACCAACTCCCACTTCATGGAGCTTGCAGTGTAGAACCCCACCCCCAGCTCCGACTCACAGCTCACCGGCCACGAGCACTGCAACCTCGTTAATTTGTGCAACCGCAGCAACTGCAACAAAAGCACCAACGGTCTCCGTTACCAACAACGCGATTTCGAATGCGTTAGCAACTTCTGCAGCGCCGAATAAAACTACAAAGCCAATTGGATGTACGGGTGTCAATATCGGCAACATTAAACAACAACAAGTGGGTCCGGCCATACAGACTGGCATGGATCGTTACATCCAAATCAAACGGAAGCTAAGCCCGCAAAATAAAATGGTTAGAAATAAACCAAAACAAAATTGCCCTAATAAAGGCAGCGAACAAACAGGGGCATCTCCTAATAACAGATTCGCCCTGTTGTCTGATATTGAAAATAATCAATCCGAAGCTGGACAGGCTGTACAAAAGAAGCCAAAGCCCCCACCAATTTACATAAGGGAACAGAACTCAAATGCCCTAGTAAAGAAAATTGTTGAGCTGGTCGGGAATGATAGCTTTTATGTTACTCCTCTTATCAAAGGGAATATTCACGAAACAAAGCTTCAAGCTAAAACTGAAGATCAATTCAGAGCCGTAACAAAATACCTAGACGAGGCTAAGAAGCCCTACTACACTTACCAGCTCAAGAGTAGCAAGGGCTTGCAAGTAGTGCTAAAGGGCATAGAGCCCGACGTATCCACCAATGAGATAATAGAGGCACTGAAGAAAAAAGGATTTTTCGCCAAAAATATTATTAATATTATCAACAGAAATAAAAAGGCGCAACCACTCTTTAAGGTTGAACTGGAGCCAGAAAGCAGAGCCTTGAAGAAAAATTAAGTGCACCCGATCTACAAACTGCAATTCCTGTTGCATAGAAGGATTACTGTTGAAGAACCGCATAAGCGAAATGGTCCGCTGCAATGCACAAACTGCCAAGAGTATGGACACACCAGAAACAACTGCGGGCTTCGTTCAGTCTGCGTAGCTTGTGGAGGCTTCCACAACTCCGAACCGTGCCCTGCAAGCAAAGAAGACCCAAAGACGAAGAAATGCGCTAACTGTGGGGAAAACCATACCGCAAACTACAGAGGCTGCCCGGTCTATAAAGAGCTGAAGAGTCAGTTTCAACAAGCAAAATATGCACGCTCCCAGAATGCACAAAACGCATACGTTCAATCGCAATACGCACCTGATGTTTTCTTTGCGAAAGCAGCCAGATCTTCATTTGGGCCCCTCAACGCAAATGGGGGAGTTTCATACGCCAGTGCCCTAAAAACAGGACTAGCCAATCAGCCACAAGCTTAATGCTCTGGGCAAAATATAATTACACCTCAGCAAGCAATAGGACAAATACCAACCAGCATCGAAACCATGATGCTGACTTTACAACAGGGTATGATGGAATTTATGTCCTTCATGAAAACAACAATGGATAACCTTATGCAAAATCAAAACATTTTAATAAAATTGCTCACATCTCAACAATCTAAATAATCGATGTCTTGCCTTCGAATATCCATGTGGAATGCCAATGGCGTTTCACGGCACAAACTTGAAATAACTCAATTCCTCAATGAAAACCAAATAGATGTAATGCTGCTGGCAGAAACTGGTAAATATAGACACGAATTTTCAGCTTACAGGCAGTGTAAAAAGATTGTGTATTTTTGTATTAGGGAAAAGGAAAAGGAGATTCCGTTAAAGCCGCTGTTTATTGCCCACCTCGTTTTAAAATAACTGAAGAGCAATTCTTAGACTTTTACAATTCACTCGGAGATCGCTTTATAGCAGGAGGAGACTACAACGCCAAGCACACGCACTGGGGATCAAGACTCGTGACCCCCAAGGGAAGGCAACTGTACAAAGCAATTATAAATTTGAGAAACAAACTCGACTATGTCTCCCCCGGCAGCCCCACATATTGGCCAGCTGACCCCAGAAAACTTCCGGACTTAATTGACTTTGCTGTAACCAAGAACATCCCAAGAAATTTAGTAAGCGCCAAATCGCTATCGGACTTATCATCAGATCACTCGCCTGTTTTAATAACTCTCCTTCAAAGCCCCAAAGTAATTGAGCACCCCTTCATGCTGACCTCGCCTAGAACAAACTGGCTAAAGTACAAAAAGTACGTAAGTTCCCACATTGAGCTAACACCACAGCTTAACACTGAGAGTGACATCGACTTCTGTGCTGATGCCCTGGAGTCGGTACTCGTGGCAGCAGCCAAAATCTCAACACCAGAAGAGATACTTGTACGTAGCAACCAATACAAAACAAATCTGCAAATCGAACAACTGGTTCGGGAAAAACGACGCCTACGACGCGCTTGGCAATCCTGCAGATCGCCCCATTCGAAGCAACTCTTTAATGAAGCCACACGCAGACTTACCAAAACCCTCAAGCAAGAAGAAGAGCTTGCGCAGCGCCGGTACATCGAGAAACTGTCGCCGACCAGTACAAAGCATCCTTTGTGGAGAGCTCACCCAAACTTAAGCTCTCCGATAGAATCAGACATTCCGATTAGAAACTCCTCGGGTACTTGGGCCCGCAGTGACGAGGACAGAGCCGAAACATTTGCTCTACACCTACGAAATGTATTTCAGCCAAACGCCGCCACCAACTCTTTTCAACTACCCCCGCTTAGCTCTGAAATTGCAATTAGCCCGATTTTGTTTCAAGTGCCTGAAATTTCTAATGTCATTAGGAAGCAACTAAAACCGAAAAAGGCTCCAGGGGGCGACCTAATAACCCCAAAAATGATAATTGAACTTCCAAACTGCGCAGTGGATGCTATATGCAAGCTATTTAACGGGATCACAAGACTTGGCTACTACCCCAAAAAATGGAAAAAGTCTGTGGTTATAATGAAACCGAAGCCTGGGAAAAACCACACAATTCCCTCATCCTATAGGCCAATAAGCTTACTATCGTGCCTGTCCAAATTACTAGAAAAATGCCTGCTCACGCGCATAACACCATATTTGAGAGAGCAAAACTTAATACCGGCACATCAGTTCGGGTTTCGTGAAAGCCACGGAACCATCGAGCAAGTCAACCGGATAACTTCAGAAATTCGTACAGCCTTCGAACATCGGGAATATTGTAGTGCGATATTCCTCGACGTATCTCAGGCATTCGACCGAGTGTGGCTTGAAGGCCTTATGCATAAAATCATAACATTAATGCCAGAAAACACTGTGGGGGCCAGTCGTAAACGAAAATATAAAACTGTTTTCAGAAGTAGAATAAAGCCATTTCTTATGTAAAGTCGCGTATGCCCAAAAGCTAAGCGCAGGGTATAGCTGAGACCGTTGAGCATAGTCTAGCTGAACCGCTCACACGTACGGCATACCGGTATAGCACCCTCTCTGTCTTACGCGCACCGAAAACGTGTGAAGACAGAAAGAAGAACAAAACCTGGAACGATCCCGTTAAGTGAAGTTTGGCAACGCCGCAGCGTACAGCCAGCTTCTCGTAACAAAAGTCTCGTTCACTTCTTTTCAAACTCTAAATCAGTACGGACGTACAGTAGTCGTAAAGCGTAAAGCGTAAAGCTTGAAGTAAATTACACACCACGTGCTCTAGTTTTTTTAACTTGTGAAGTGAATTGAGAGAATACTGGTAAATATAGACACGAATTTTCAGCTTACAGGCAGTGTAAAAAGATTGTGTATTTTTGTATTAGGGAAAAGGAAAAGGAGATTCCGTTAAAGCCGGCCGGCCACGTTAACGCCAGCTCGGCGTGGTCTCGCCGTACCCAATTCGATCGTCCAAGACGAGAATTTTGAAGAAAGTGCCACCTGCGGACACGTGCCTTGCCAAGCGCAGCTACGGTCCACAAAGGCACCCGTAATCTGGAAGGTGACCGGGGCTACAGTTTGCGCACCAACTACGCAAATCTCTAGCCCGGCTCCTCACCACCCGCATGCCACGTGCGGCTTAATACCATCTTAAATTGAATGCCATCCACCTGAATGACGACTTAAAGGAGTACGTAACCTCACCAACCCGAGCCACGCGCGGCATCCACATGCACAGCTCTGGCTAAGCCATAGGGCGGCAACTTGGAGGGTTACTGTAATTCGGATTAATGGTCGAGCGAGGATATGAGAAAGTGAACCGGATTTGACGACAGCTACACGCCTACATCGCCCCACCAGCACGCGCCACGCGCGGCACCGAGATTCGTAGCTCTGGCTAGCCCGTAGAGCATATATTTTGGAGGACGATTTGTAGCGCAGCAGCTCGGCACTTCACCCGTACTGGCCACGTGCGGCTTGCCGATCGGAGAAGCCTAGCAAAAGGCAAATGATTTAAAGGAGGACACCAGCAGAACAGAACTGTTTTCTGACATGCGAAGACGCAGATCCCTTCGTATGTGGTGAGCTGACCAGGAACCGAGAAGCAGAAGAGGACAGATGATGGGAATGACTCGCTGAGACGTTTGCTAGACTAGTGTTTGCCTATTTTTAAAGTCAAGCTTCACGCTATTGTAGATTAAATTCTCGGTACTTGCTTACGTAGCGTACCTTTGTATTATTTTAGTAGTAGTTTTCTGTAATTTTCTGACAATGACCACCCGTGTAAGCCACGCAATTAATCTCGTCAGAAATTAATATGTAAATTTGTCTAAAAAGCATCCTAGCACAGCGTCTTCGATGGGCCCAACGAACCTGCATCGCCGGAGTTTTGCGTAAGTGAGATTTTGTTGCCACTATATTGATTTCCTGACATTTACGTCAAGTCAGTGTAGCTATTATTTGTAATTTGAATTGAATTTGATATTGAAAAGAAAGGATTGAAGTTGTATCGAAATTATGATTGAATTTAATGATCTTGTGTTAATGATAGTAGATATTTCAACAATGTTTGAATAGATTTGTAAAACGAGGTTCGTGATTGAACACTCAATGCTGGAGCTATATGAATTAAAAATGTAATCAATGAATAAACGTTGAATAAGGGATAACCGTCAACAATATCTCACGTGTTATTATGGTAGGGAGGGTACAGAAAGGGGGCGAATAACATCGAGCCACCCTAACTTTCTATATTTCTTGATCTGCTTTTGTCGTCAACGTCCGTCCGCTTATCCAAAGTCCGTTTACACCCTTTTTGTTTGAGCCTTTTAGATACCGCTTAGTGCACTTAAAACTTTTTCACGTAGTACAGCGCGCGTTATAGAAAAGACAAGGAAGATCCCACGACAATCCGACGAGCTTAGCACAGAGCAATGCTAGAAGTGCACGAAACCGAATCTTTCTATACACTAGGTTTCCCATAACTTAGTGAGCGCAGGCCTAGGACCTAGGGGCAACCCAAGGCTCTAGCTGGCCTTTTGCTGCCTACTACTTTATGTTAGTTAGTACCAGAATCCGAGTCTAGAGTCAATCCTTCACTATTGTGGGGCAGACTACATGGATAGAAAAAATGGCTTCGAGAGCGTGGTGCTGTCTACTACATAAAAAGAAAAATGGCGCCCGAACGTGGGGCCGACCTTAATTTACGTCCATAGGAACCGAAACCGCCTAGAAATCGGTTGATTTCTTAGTGCAGGCTACTAGGAGGAGGTATAGTTTCACGTATTGCTTTACTAGTTTTCAATTAGTTGTGTGTTAGAGTCTGTTGAAGTTTAGTTTCTTTTTCTCAGTTTATTAAATGATCACTTGTAATTTGAAGCCGGAATAGCGACCGCGATTCGAGTATCTACGGATTGGGTCGACCATTCAATTCAAGGGACCATGTAAGCTTGTAGAGTTAGATAGTAAACAGAGTAAGTAAATATTTGTGGATTTGGATGACGGTAAACCAGGTGACTAGGAATCGCGATTGTATTTCGAGCTTTTTACGGAATAATCGACCAGAACCAACAGTTTACTTGATATCTAAATTCTACGGAATTTCGTTAAACTTGTTTTTAGATTACGATTGTCTGTCCAACGGAACTGCAAAGTATCGGAGAAACTTCGATCTTTGACCGGTTCAGAACGCGTAATTCAAAAAAGCAAGCATTCAAAACATTTTGAGTTAGTTTAAGTTTATTTTGGCAAGCAGTCAAGAAACATTAGGGAGTTGAATTCATATAGCAATCAAGCATTTGTAGTAATTTCAATCACGGACCAATTAAATTCAAAAACAACAAACTCAAAGGATTTAGTATTTTGTCGATATGTCATTGCGTCACAGCAATCTCGATCTACCAGCCGCAGTAGGCGGCGAAATTACATCTTGTCGATTTGTACACAACCTTTGATCGCAAACGACTTAACATCATCTACCCCATGCGGTCATACATTCCACCATCAGTGCATCAGGGATTATATTCTTGAATCAAATGGATGCCCAGTGTGCAATCGAGAGTGCACCGTACAACAATTATCGTTGTCAGACAACAATCTGTTAGCGGAAATGTCAGCTGCTGATCGAAGGACAGGAGAAGCTAATCCTGCCAACAACAACTTACCGGCCAGCATCAATGCAAGTAATCACGCCAACAGAGGCAGAGGAAACGGAAGAAGAGGCAGAAGTGCAGGTCAACGCAGAGGCGTTGGACAGCGTACAGGAATGACACTGCGGTCGAATCGCAATAATCCAAATGATCACCACGAACGAAGTCTGGACACAGATTCGATCGTAGACACTTCTAGGGCAGATAATCTAGAGGATATTGAGAGATTAGTGCGAACAGCAATGCAAGCACAACAACATAACCTTAGACAAGAACTTTCTGATTTTATTCGTGCGCAGGTAGCAAACTTACAGATTGATAGTTCTGCTCAAACTCCAAACAGGAGAATGAACGAAAGACAAGGTCAATCGGCGGAAGCACAGTCTGCAGGGACAGTTTATCACGATATTCGCCTAAATGCTCAGCGCGTCAACAGATCAGATTCCACAGTGCAGCCAGAAAAAGTGCCAAACATTATTCAGAGCTGGCACATCAAGTTTGATGGATCCAAGGACGGTTTACAGTCCGAGGAGTTCCTTTATCGAGTACAGGCATTAGCTCAACAGAATTTAAATGGAGATCGTCAGCTTCTGTGCGACCATTTGCATTTATTTTTCGTTGGCAAAGCGAGCGAATGGTACTGGAAGTTCCATCGTTCGTGTCATCAGTTTAGCTGGATAGAGTTTTGTAGAGAGTTTCGGAATAAGTTCAAGGAAAGTGAGTCTGACATGGACATTTGGGAATCCATAAACAACAGGCGTCAAGCCGAAAAAGAACCTTTTGAGTATTACCAATTCCAAGTGGAGAAGCTCGCATCTCGCTTGAGCGCTCCGATCTCAGAAGAATCGTTAGTGAGGCTTCTCGTACGGCATTCAAAGCCATCCCTACGGTACGAACTTATGCATTTGCATGTAGAGACGTTAGCTCAGCTCAGGGAAGAAGTCCGAACTCACGAACAATTTTGCAGGCAAATGAAAGCGCAACCGATGAAGAGCAGTTTTCATCAACGCACTTTCGTTTCTCAGTTAGAACAAGATTTTGACGACAGCGAATCAACTGAAGTAGCAGCGCTACAACGCAAGCAACTTAAGTGTTGGAATTGCGACAAACTTGGTCATCGTTTTGACGAGTGTTTCGAAGTTCGAACCATCTTTTGCTACGGATGTGGAGCGAAGAATATGTACAAGCCTAAATGCCAAAAGTGCAACCCTCCGGAAAACTACGCGATGGATGCGTCGGTCAAGAACCACACGTCGCATCCGAGGCAGTAAAATCCGACTGTGGTACCCAAACAGAACAATTAGTAGAATTATTCCCAGACAAGTCAATTAACCAACCGGACGAGTCTTTAACGATTAATGTCAAATATCCCCAGCCATATCACATTAGAGCAGCAAGATATAAACCCAGACGTTCAACCAAACGAATGCGAAGTTTTTGGAAGAAAGTTCGTAGGAGTCGCCAAAAGCTGATCTCCGCGATCTTTATGAATTCCGATAATAGATTATACACAGATATTAGCATCGCTGATCATCAATATGTGGCTCTATTGGACTCAGGAGCGTCCATAAGTTGCATCGGTGGTACAGCAGCACAAGAGTTAGGACAGCACCCAAAAATGCGCAAGTGTTCTGGCAGAATTCGAACAGCAAACAACGCCGAATGTTCAGTCGTCGGAAGACTTGAATTTGAAGTTACTTATCGTGGATTTACCAAGCCGGTAAAGTTTTTTGTAATCTCAGATCTTAAGCAAGATGTTTATCTTGGAATAGATTTCTGGCGTGATTTTGCTTTACTCAGTAAGATTATGGATGACAAAGTCTCAATGGCGGAGTTAGACGTAGGTCGAGAGGACGAAGCCGTTGAGATGCCCAAAGTTCACGAGCTGTCACGGCAGCAAAAAGAAAGACTAGATTCAGTTATAGCTAAATTACCATCTTACGAAAAGAACGGTCTAGGTCGAACACATTTGATGGAACATTGTATTGATGTAGCAGACGCGAAACCAGTTAAGCAGCGTCATTGGCCAATATCGCCGGCAAAAGAGAACTTCATGTTTTCCGAGTTGGAGAATATGTTAGCTTTAGGCGTTATTGAAGAGTCCAAAAGCCCGTGGAGCAGCAACTGTGTTCTCGTGAGGAAAGGACCGAAAGTTCGCTTGTGTCTCGATTCTAGGGAAGTGAATAAGTTAACTGTAAAGGACGCTTATCCACTACCGCACATAGACGGGATACTTAGCCGATTACCTCCCGCACGCTACATCACAGGTCTTGATATGAAGCACGCTTTTTGGCAGATACCGCTTGAGGAGAAGTCCAGACAGTATACAGCATTTACAATACCGAACAGGCCATTGTACCAATATAAGGTGATGCCTTTTGGTCTTTGTAATGCTGCCCAAACTTTGTGTAGATTAATGGATTTGGTTATTCCGGCAAAATTGCGTACGAGAGTCTTCGTTTATTTAGACGACCTACTGGTTCTATCTGACGATTTCGAGTCGCATATGAACCTCATAGAAGAAATCGCAGGTTATCTTCGTGATGCCAACCTGACGATAAACATAGCCAAATCAAAGTTCTGCATGACTGAAATTAGATACCTAGGTTTTGTCATTGGTCAGGTGAATTAAAAGTCGATCCAGAAAAAGTTAGCGCGATCGAAAAGTTTCCTGCACCTACCACCGTCAAACAGTTGCGTAGATTTCTTGGTCTAGCGGGATGGTACAGACGTTTTGTGGATAACTATGCCGCAATCGCCGTTCCACTAACCGACCTGCTCAAGAAAAATAAAGTTCTTACTTGGACTGAAGAAGCAGAGGACGCATTTACCCAGCTTAAGTCCAAACTTATCTCATCTCCAGTCTTGAGGACGCCGAATTTCAAGAAACAGTTTATACTGCTTTGCGATGCAAGCCTGTATGGGCTTGGTTGTGTTCTAGCGCAAGAGAATGAAGATGGAGTCGAATTACCGATAGCGTACATGTCTGAGAAGCTGTCCAAGGCACAGCGAAATTATTCAGTTACCGAATTAGAGTGCTTAGCAGTCATCAAAGGCATCAATAAGTTCAGAGCCTACGTTGAGGGGCAAGATTTTTGTGTAATAACGGATCACGCTTCACTTCAATGGCTAATGCGACAAAAGGACTTGTCCGGCCGTCTAGCCAGATGGTCCATTCGTCTGCAAGGTTTTTCATTCACGATCAAACATCGCCGTGGATCGGAGAATGTTGTCGCCGATGCACTTTCGCGTCGCGAAGAAGAAGTAGTATCTGACATAGCCGATGGAGGACCCATTATTGATTTAACAGCCAAAGAGTTTAATTCAGAACAGTATCTCGAACTGAGAAAACAGATTCTTGACAACCAGTCAAAGCTTCCGGATCTCAGGGTCGTGGATAATTTTGTGTATAAGAGAACAGAACCAGCGAAGGGAGATTTGTTGCAAGACGAGGAGTCATGGAAACTCTGGGTTCCAATCAACCTTGTCGACCAAGTTTTAACACGCGCGCACAATTCACCCGATGCTGCACATATTGGCATGAACAAAATGATCGAGAAACTCAGACGTCATTTATTCTGGCCAGGAATGGTTACCCAAATTCGCAGCTTTGTCTCAGATTGTTCTATTTGTAAGTCAACAAAGAGCCCTAACAAAGTTCTTAGACCACCCATGGGGAGACCCACAACTTCTGACCGTCCATTTCAGAGGCTCTATGTGGATCTTCTTGGCCCATATCCACGGTCCAAGAAAGGGAATATAGGACTTTTAATAATAGTAGATCATTGTTCGAAGTTTCACTTCTTACACCCTTTGCGGAAATTTACTTCCGAAAAGATTTGTGATTTTCTTGAGAAGCACGTTTTTTATACCTTCGGCACTCCAGAATCCATACTGACGGATAACGGGTCGCAGTTCAAATCAGGGTATTTTAGAGCTTTTCTAACGAAATTTGGAGTCAAGCATATTTGCACAGCGATTTATTCACCACAAGCTAACGCAAGTGAGCGAGTAAATAGATCGATATTAGCGGCAATTAGAGCTTATATTGGTACTGACCATACGAATTGGGATACAAACATCGACGCGATCAGCGCATCTTTGAGATCTAGCATACACCGAAGTACAGGATTTTCTTCGTATTTTCTTTGTTTTGGTCAGAACAGGATAGCCAACAGACAGGATTATGAGTTGCTCAGAAATTTGAATTTGTTAACCGACGATGTGCCACTGAAAACAGCTGATATGTTGCAAGTAGTACGTCAGGAGGCTAAAAAGAAGATTGCAGAATCACACGCCGCAAATGCTAGGGTATATAACTTGCGTAGTCGAACCGTACACCTGAAGGTCGGAGACACCGTATTCGCACGCAGTTTCGCTCAAAGTAATGCGGGGAAAAAGTTCAGTAGCAAGCTCGCGCCTGTTTTTGTCAAAGCATCAGTGACGAAAAAGATCAGTCCAACATATTACGAGTTAGCAAATGAAGCAAATAAGTCCTTAGGCGTATACCATTTGAAAGATATCAGAACTTGAAGTACAGATAACATGGTGTTTACTGACCCTTGTTTTTCTTTCAGTTAACCCCTCGGCGAGTTCAATCTCTTGCTGAGTTAACTGTGGTGTGGGGGCCAGTCGTAAACGAAAATATAAAACTGTTTTCAGAAGTAGAATAAAGCCATTTCTTATGTAAAGTCGCGTATGCCCAAAAGCTAAGCGCAGGGTATAGCTGAGACCGTTGAGCATAGTCTAGCTGAACCGCTCACACGTACGGCATACCGGTATAGCACCCTCTCTGTCTTACGCGCACCGAAAACGTGTGAAGACAGAAAGAAGAACAAAACCTGGAACGATCCCGTTAAGTGAAGTTTGGCAACGCCGCAGCGTACAGCCAGCTTCTCGTAACAAAAGTCTCGTTCACTTCTTTTCAAACTCTGAATCAGTACGGACGTACAGTAGTCGAAAAGCGTAAAGCGTAAAGCTTGAAGTAAATTACACACCACGTGCTCTAGTTTTTTTAACTTGTGAAGTGAATTGAGAGAATACTGGTAAATATAGACACGAATTTTCAGCTTACAGGCAGTGTAAAAAGATTGTGTATTTTTGTATTAGGGAAAAGGAAAAGGAGATTCCGTTAAAGCCGGCCGGCCACGTTAACGCCAGCTCGGCGTGGTCTCGCCGTACCCAATTCGATCGTCCAAGACGAGAATTTTGAAGAAAGTGCCACCTGCGGACACGTGCCTTGCCAAGCGCAGCTACGGTCCACAAAGGCACCCGTAATCTGGAAGGTGACCGGGGCTACAGTTTGCGCACCAACTACGCAAATCTCTAGCCCGGCTCCTCACCACCCGCATGCCACGTGCGGCTTAATACCATCTTAAATTGAATGCCATCCACCTGAATGACGACTTAAAGGAGTACGTAACCTCACCAACCCGCGCCACGCGCGGCATCCACATGCACAGCTCTGGCTAAGCCATAGGGCGGCAACTTGGAGGGTTACTGTAATTCGGATCAATGATCGAGCGAGGATATGAGAAAGTGAACCGGATTTGACGACAGCTACACGCCTACATCGCCCCACCAGCCTCTGGCTAGCCCGTAGAGCATATATTTTGGAGGACGATTTGTAGCGCAGCAGCTCGGCACTTCACCCGTACTGGCCACGTGCGGCTTGCCGATCGGAGAAGCCTAGCAAAAGGCAAATGATTTAAAGGAGGACACCAGCAGAACAGAACTGTTTTCTGACATGCGAAGACGCAGATCCCTTCGTATGTGGTGAGCTGACCAGGAACCGAGAAGCAGAAGAGGACAGATGATGGGAATGACTCGCTGAGACGTTTGCTAGACTAGTGTTTGCCTATTTTTAAAGTCAAGCTTCACGCTATTGTAGATTAAATTCTCGGTACTTGCTTACGTAGCGTACCTTTGTATTCTTTTAGTAGTAGTTTTCTGTAATTTTCTGACAATGACCACCCGTGTAAGCCACGCAATTAATCTCGTCGGAAATTAATATGTGAATTTGTCTAAAAAGCATCCTAGCACAGCGTCTTCGATGGGCCCAACGAACCTGCATCGCCGGAGTTTTGCGTAAGTGAGATTTTGTTGCCACTATATTGATTTCCTGACATTTACATATATATTATTATTGTGTGAGCATATTAAACGGATGGTTATGAAGTCAGTGTAGCTATTATTTGTAATTTGAATTGAATTTGATATTGAAAAGAAAGGATTGAAGTTGTATCGAAATTATGATTGAATTTAATGATCTTGTGTTAATGATAGTAGATATTTCAACAATGTTTGAATAGATTTGTAAAACGAGGTTCGTGATTGAACACTCAATGCTGGAGCTATATGAATTAAAAATGTAATCAATGAATAAACGTTGAATAAGGGATAACCGTCAACAATATCTCACGTGTTATCATGGTAGGGAGGGTACAGAAAGGGGGCGAATAACATCGAGCCACCCTAACTTTCTATATTTCTTGATCTGCTTTTGTCGTCAACGTCCGTCCGCTTATCCAAAGTCCGTTTACACCCTTTTTGTTTGAGCCTTTTAGATACCGCTTAGTGCACTTAAAACTTTTTCACGTAGTACAGCGCGCGTTATAGAAAAGACAAGGAAGATCCCACGACAATCCGACGAGCTTAGCACAGAGCAATGCTAGAAGTGCACGAAACCGAATCTTTCTATACACTAGGTTTCCCATAACTTAGTGAGCGCAGGCCTAGGACCTAGGGGCAACCCAAGGCTCTAGCTGGCCTTTTGCTGCCTACTACTTTATGTTAGTTAGTACCAGAATCCGAGTCTAGAGTCAATCCTTCACTATTGTGGGGCAGACTACATGGATAGAAAAAATGGCTTCGAGAGCGTGGTGCTGTCTACTACAACACTCACAAGTTACTTAAGTCGTACCTCTACCACCGAGTCTTCGAGGTGAGATGCAATACAACGACATCCAACGAGTATAACATTGAAGCCGGAGTCCCACAAGGTAGCGCACTGGGCCCTACCCTGTTCGTCCTATACACAGCAGACATCCCTACGAACGAGAGGCTGACTACGTCCACATTTGCTGACGACACCGCAATCCTGAGCCGCTCGAGATGCCCAACTAGAGCAACAGCTCAACTAGCTGATCATTTGGTGGTAGTTGAGAAGTGGCTATCAGACTGGCGAATCAAAATTAATGAACAAAAGTGTAAACATATAACGTTTACCCTTAATAGACAATCGTGCCCTCCGCTAACTTTGAATAGCACGCAGATCCCCCAAGCCAGCGATGTAACATATCTCGGCGTCCACCTCGACAGACGCCTAACTTGGCGGAGGCACATTGAATGCAAGAAAGTACATCTCAGACTTAAAGCTAGCAGCCTACACTGGATTATAAATTCTCGATCACCCCTGTGTCTGGACTTTAAAGTTCTTCTCTACAACTCCACCCTTAAAGCCCATTTGGACTTACGGCTCTCAGCTCTGGGGAAACGCGAGCAACAGCAATGTTGAAATCATACAGCGCTCACAATCAAAAATCCTTCGAACAATCACTGGGGCACCATGGTATGTTCGAAACGAAAACATCCATAGGGATCTGGGCATACCACTGGTCAAAGATGAAATATCTCAGCAGAAAGCAGCCTACCACAACAAACTTATACAGCACCCAAATAATCTCGCAAGGAACTTAACACGGGTTTCGAACAGAACTCGTCTGCATCGAAACGATCTGCCAGCCCAGCAATAAATACTAGGGCCCGTTAGTCTAAATTCAGTCTACATGACTGTAAGTTATGTTATATTTTTAAGATTTGATATACTTATTGTAAGTCTCATATAGAGAAGATTCAATAAATAAAGCATAATAAAAACAAAAAAAAAAAAAAAAGTGTTTTTATACAAAAGTGTGGAGATCAGACGCACGATTTGACCGCTAAATGATCTCAGACCACAGGCGGTTTATAGTCCGATAAAAATTGTTTGTTTTTAGATTTTTTTGGACTTTTTGAGCTAGTGTTTCGGGAGCTCTGCAAAAACGCGACTTAAAAACCAAAGTTCAACTCATTTTATTCCAATAAATGTAAAACAGAACTGAACTTAAAAACTGTACCCTGGCTAAACGTGGCCGACAAGCCGACCGCTTGTCATACAAAAATGCTGCATAACTTACCATACACGGCCTCTAAAGGCGTCTTATGCTGAGTCTGCACATAAAAACACTAGGGTGATCCGAGAACCGCCCAAGATTGGTACCGACTTATAAGTTACCCTTCAGTAATGTTAACTATTCCCCCCTTAGAAGTAAGACCGTCCTCGGTAGCCTTGAATGTTTCGCCAACCTGTCGCATTTTCCATGCATCTCGTCTTTTCCTCCACACTAGATGCAGCAGGATGAAACTGCTGATTAAAAAGCTTACTCCCACTCCGACAGCGATCCAGTTGTCCGTTGATCCAGCCGCAGCCCTTCTTATACTTTCACGCTGCTTCATGTATTTGGTGCCGTATACAAAGGCTAGTCGCTCAAATGTTATTAGATGCGTGCCATTTGTTTCTATATTGGGGCCGTCATCTGTGCTGACTATTGCCGGACACTCATTGCTTATCATTATACCGTCGTCTACCAGCGTTAAGGGGCTTAGGTGGCTGGCGCACGTATCCTGGGTTGCCAGTTTGCAGAATGCTCCATATATTGTCGACATGCAATCAGTGATCGCTAAGACTTTCAGATTGCACTCAGCTATCACGATGTGACCTTGTGTAACCTTTTTACATCTAAATTTTATCTTAGGGTATACAATGAGCACGTGAATAATATTATCGGACTGAAGGACTTTAATATTAAATGCCTCTATAAGGCTAATAACGTGTGGGGTGATCAACTAAAACAGACTTGAAATCTTCATGATTAAAAATGGCCGGGTTTATGATATTTGATTTTGCAAGTGTGACCGTGAGCATCAGATTCTGTATTTCTGTAATTAGCATTCTATTTCTTGCCAAATGGGGGTGTCAGCAAGGTCCTTCCTTTTTGCCTTAATGATGTTTACAGCATCGGTTAATTTGTTGATCTGTTTTTGCGTTTTGCGTTTGCGTGTTTATGACTACCTTGTTTGATTCAATTAACCGGGACTCGGACATTTTTAACATTTCGAGATCAGCTCCATCAGGAGTGCTCGCTACCACTTTTAACGCGGTGCCTAAGAAGTCTAGGCTTTCGGTAATTCGGTGGTGTACCTTTAACACAGATAAAATACTTCTAGTATGATCAGTATCAACGTCTAACAATTTTCGCATGTGTGATTGTGGAAATATCGCGGACAATCTAGTTGTTTCGTCTATCATAATTGAGAACTTGTCTAGAGTGCTTGTCTAGAGTAATTCCTATGTTCCCACACCAATGCAACTACGTCGGTTATGGGGATGTACTGGGCGTGAGTGTAGTCTGTCACTCTGGCGTTTACTACTGCTAATATTGTTAATATGATTTCCGCGATCCTGTAAGAAAATGACAGGTTAAACTCGTCTGCATCGAAACGATCTGCCAGCCCAGCAATAAATACTAGGGCCCGTTAGTCTAAATTCAGTCTACATGACTGTAAGTTAAGTTATATTTTTAAGATTTGATATACTTATTGTAAGTCTCATATAGAGAAGATTCAATAAATAAAGCATAATAAAAACAAAAAAAAAAAAAAAGTGTTTTTATACAAAAGTGTGGAGATCAGACGCACGATTTGACCGCTAAATGATCTCAGACCACAGGCGGTTTATAGTCCGATAAAAATTGTTTGTTTTTAGATTTTTTTGGACTTTTTGAGCTAGTGTTTCGGGAGCTCTGCAAAAACGCGACTTAAAAACCAAAGTTCAACTCATTTTATTCCAATAAATGTAAAACAGAACTGAACTTATAAACTGTACCCTGGCTAAACGTGGCCGACAAGCCGACCGCTTGTCATACAAAAATGCTGCATAACTTACCATACACGGCCTCTAAAGGCGTCTTATGCTGAGTCTGCACATAAAAACACTAGGGTGATCCGAGAACCGCCCAAGATTGGTACCGACTTATAAGTTACCCTTCAGTAATGTTAACTATTCCCCCCTTAGAAGTAAGACCGTCCTCGGTAGCCTAGAATGTTTCGCCAACCTGTCGCATTTTCCATGCATCTCGTCTTCTCCTCCACACTAGATGCAGCAGGATGAAACTGCTGATTAAAAAGCTTACTCCCACTCCGACAGCGATCCAGTTGTCCGTTGATCCAGCCGCAGCCCTTCTTATACTTTCACGCTGCTTCATGTATTTGGTGCCGTATACAAAGGCTAGTCGCTCAAATGTTATTAGATGCGTGCCATTTGTTTCTATATTGGGGCCGTCATCTGTGCTGACTATTGCCGGACACTCATTGCTTATCATTATACCGTCGTCTACCAGCGTTAAGGGGCTTAGGTGGCTGGCGCACGTATCCTGGGTTGCCAGTTTGCAGAATGCTCCATATATTGTCGACATGCAATCAGTGATCGCTAAGACTTTCAGATTGCACTCAGCTATCACGATGTGACCTTGTGTAACCTTTTTACATCTAAATTTTATCTTAGGGTATACAATGAGCACGTGAATAATATTATCGGACTGAAGGACTTTAATATTAAATGCCTCTATAAGGCTAATAACGTGTGGGGTGATCAACTAAAACAGACTTGAAATCTTCATGATTAAAAATGGCCGGGTTTATGATATTTGATTTTGCAAGTGTGACCGTGAGCATCAGATTCTGTATTTCTGTAATTAGCATTCTATTTCTTGCCAAATGGGGGTGTCAACAAGGTCCTTCCTTTTTGCCTTAATGATGTTTACAGCATCGGTTAATTTGTTGATCTGTTTTTGCGTTTTGCGTTTGCGTGTTTATGACTACCTTGTTTGATTCAATTAACCGGGACTCGGACATTTTTAACATTTCGAGATCAGCTCCATCAGGAGTGCTCGCTACCACTTTTAACGCGGTGCCTAAGAAGTCTAGGCTTTCGGTAATTCGGTGGTGTACCTTTAACACAGATAAAATACTTCTAGTATGATCAGTATCAACGTCTAACAATTTTCGCATGTGTGATTGTGGAAATATCGCGGACAATCTAGTTGTTTCGTCTATCATAATTGAGAACTTGTCTAGAGTGCTTGTCTAGAGTAATTCCTATGTTCCCACACCAATGCAACTACGTCGGTTATGGGGATGTACTGGGCGTGAGTGTAGTCTGTCACTCTGGCGTTTACTACTGCTAATATTGTTAATATGATTTCCGCGATCCTGTAAGAAAATGACAGGTTAAATCTATTGGCTTCTTTCCCTTTAATAAGGACAGCTGTCCCCATGTCCGCTTCTACTCGTTTTTCCGTGTATAACGGAGTTAGCTTATTGCCTAGTCTTCTATTATTCCTTAAGTACACCTTTTCTCCTACCTCAAATATTCTATTTTGTCTTGATGGGTTACATCTGTGAAGATTATCCTTTTGTGCTTTTGCAAAATTCATTTTAATTGCTTGCTTAACTTCGTCGGAAGCAGAGTGAATTACATCAATGGGTTTTTGGTTAATGATCAAATGAAATGTTTTATTGTATTCAACGGTCGCCCTCATAACTAGCTCCACTAGCTCATTAATTTGCTTATCCATTTTGATGCACCTTGCTATTTCTGTTAGGGTGCTGTGGAGGCGTTCGGTTTGTCCGTTTAAACTACTGTGCAGCGGGGGTGCATTTACAAGATCTATGCCATACTGATTTTTAAGTAACGATGTAATCGCTTCGTTATCATTATAAGTTGGATGATAGGGATTTTCACGTCCACTATTGCCCTAGGCACTATTGGTTGTACTGTCGCATATTTTGAGAATTTGTCGATGCAAGTTAAAACAAGAGAGAACGCTATAGTCGGGTGCCCCGACTATCAGATACCCGTTACTCAGCTAAGGGAGTGCGAGGGAGATGGATATATAAAATCTTTGATCGGTCATAACTTTTTAACGAATGGTCCGATTTAAAAAATTTCTTCTACATTTGATAGGTTTTGATAATCACAATAAAACTGCATTTTTACATTTCCAAAATCTTTAAAGGTGTGGGCGCCAGACACCTTTCAAAAAATGAGGGGGCGGTTAGAGGGGGCGTGGCACCTTTTTTGAAATAAACTTGCGCTGCGTGGGAACTCCAAGAATATGCATGCAAAATGCCAATCCTCTAGCTTTTATAGTTTCCGAGATCTCAGCGTTCATAGGGAGGGACAGACAGACGGACATGGCTAGTTCGACTCGGCTAGTGGTCCTGATCAAGAATATATATACTTTATAGAATCGAAAAAGCTTCCTTCTCCCTGTTACATACTTTTGCACGAATACATTATACCCTTTTACTCTACGAGTAACGGGTATAAATAGTTTTTTATCGGTGAAAAAAATGTCAATGTGCAGCATTTCGCAGACATACCTCAGGGAAAGAAGTATATGTGCACTTTTTAATTGGCTTATATTTCCTCTAAAGTTAACGGTATAGTTTTTGTAGGTATGCAAGTTTGTATTCTTATTAATTGTGAAGATTGTCTACTTCAATGGTCCTATTTGGGCTTCATTCGATGTACCGTTTTAAGGAACGTGTGCTGGAACATGCGGTTTTCATAGGAAATAAGTATATGTGCATATCGATATTATTGTGCTATTAATAGCGAGTAAGATAGGAAGAGTGCTTTATAATCAGCAGAACGTAAGTAAAATTATTTTTGAATGCTTTTCGAATAAAATAATAAATACAAATTTAAATTTTACTGTAGAATGCCTCGTGGGACACATTTGTCAGAGGAAGATCGTGGTATGATCAAACGACTGGCCGAATTCGGCCAGTCCATTTCCTATATTGCCTCCAGATTAAATAGACACAGAAACATAATCAGTAACTTCCTAAATTCCGGAAATTTATGGAAAAACTAAGAGAAGCGGTAGGCCTACTAAAATCGACGAACGGTACAAAAGGCAAATTTGACGTCTAGCTGTTCAAAACAGCAAGTCTTGCATGGAAATCAAAGGTCAACTGAAGCTAGACATATCCAAAAGACGTATTAACCAAATTTTAATCGATAACAAAATGGTTACATATGCTTCCCGCGACGCTGTGCCAAGGCTGCTACAGCGCTACATAACCGCTCGCCTACAATTTGCTGAGAAGTACAAATTTTTATATTTTCGGACGAAAAAAAATTTAATTTAGACGGCCCTGACTCCTGCCAAAAGTACTGGCGCGATAAACGGCAACCACGGCAGGTCTGCCACAAACGAAACCACGGTGGAGGATCATTTATGGTTTGGGCAGGATTAGGGTATGCTGGCAAGTCTCCCCTTTTTTTTTATACCGACCAGAACAAATGCGGAAATATACATAGAGTTACTAGAAACAGTACTCCTCGAATTTGCTGGAGACTTTTACGGAGATGAGTGGATATTTCAGCAAGACAACGCGCCAATCCACACGGCTCGTAAAACAAAAGACTTTTTGGCAGCCAGAAAGATACCTTTATTGCAATGGCCAGCGATCAGCCCGGATCTAAACCCAATAGAAGATCTTTGGAGAATATTATCCAACAAAGTTTACAAGAATGGACGCCAGTATGACACCTTAATGGACCTCAAAAAGGCATTAATCCAGGAATGGGATCAATTGAATCCCACAACTCTACAAAATTTTGCAACTTCAATGCCTAACCGGATTAATCAAGTTAAGAAAAAAGAATTAAAAAAAAAAATTTGAACAGTATTTTGAATTTTTATTTAATATGCACATATACTTATTGCATATGAAGTAAACGTTGTTTATTACATTTTAAGTTACCCTAAAAGTTTACGGAAACAATATTGTTATTTTTTTTGTTAATATGCATTCAAAGGATATAAATAAAATTTATTCCAAAACATTATCCTTGTTTGGAACTGTTTTTCTTCACTTAGTTTCAATGCACATATACTTCTTTCCCTGAGGTATGACGGAATTGGAGTTACTCCAAGTTCTTGTTTCTTGGGGTGTCTCATACTTTGCTGTAGCTTGGACATTTTCAAAAAATTATAGTCGCAAAGAACTTTTTTGATATTTTCCTGAGCAGCTCTGTGTGCACGATTGTGCTCTGCGGTTATTATTTCGATCTGTTCGCTTTTATCAGAAATGTCTGATACAAAGTTCTTGCAGTGCCAAAACTTCGTCGCTGGAAAATTTGACACTAACGCATGTTGAATGCTGGCCAATATTGAAAAATTACAATGAATAGCGTTAACAAATTTTGGGATGATGATTGGTTTTAATGTTTTTAAAAGGGTGGATTTATCCGTAAAATGTATAATATGGCGAGATTTATTTCCTATCGCTTCAGGGAATACTTTGCCTTTTCTAAGACTATCTGATTTCTGAAATAGTTTAAAGGTTTTTCTGTTGTTTCTATAGTATAAGTGCTAGATTCTTCACTGTGAATGGTTGCACAATCAGATTCAGTTTCATTTTGGAGGGCATTGATTTTTTGACTTATGACTTTTGCGCCGTAGTCATCTATTAATGCCTTCCAACGCTTTAATTTGTCACTTGGGTTCTTGTCCGAGCAGCGAACGTTAGCGGCTTATGGTCTGTGTAGATTCTTATATACCGAGTGCCATACATATAGTGCCTTAATTTTCCTAGAGACCTGACTATAGCGAGCAACACTCTTTCGTTAGTTGCGTAACGAGTCTCGCAGTCCTTAAGGGTTCTGGATATCATCGTTATGGGTTTTTTGTCTTGCGACAGTATAGCCCCTAAGGAGATTGGTGAGTGGCCTGCCTATTGTAGCGAAATCCTTTATGAAGCATTTATAATAGCTGGCAAGGCCTAAGAATGATCTTAGTGAAAATATGCGGTTCTGCGTATTCCTTAATGGCTGCTACCTTTTCAGGGTCAGTTGACCCCATTTCGTAGTGACGAAGCCGAGGTATTGGACACTTTCTTAAAAAAATGGATTTTCTCTTGTGAGACGGTCATGCTGGCTTGGTTTAATTTTTTTAGGACCAAGTCAATGTGACTGACATGCTTCTTTTTGTTTGCCGAAAAGATGATAACATCGTCCACATCGTTCCTTATCTGCTCCCTCAAGACATCATCGAGTGGGCTTTTGAAAAATGCTACTAGTATGCTACAAAAAGGTTTTTTCGTGATCTTGCTCTGCGAGGAAAATTTGGTGATAGCCGGACTTTAAATCTAGGGTTGTAAAGTATTTGGCTTTGCCAAGGTTTGCCAGTATTAACTCGATACTTGGCAAGGGATATTTATCAGGAATGGTTTTTATACTTTTGCAGAGGGTATTATAATTTCAGTCAAATGTTTGCAACACAGTGAAGGAGACGTTTCCTAACACATAAAGTATATATTAGAGACCTGCACGAGTAAGTAAAAATATACTCGAGTAGTACTCGGCGATGCCGATTACAACTGTCAAAACTGGCATCGTGGCATGACTACCTTGTTTGATTCAATTAACCGGGACTCGGACATTTTTAACATTTCGAGATCAGCTCCATCAGGAGTGCTCGCTACCACTTTTAACGCGGTGCCTAAGAAGTCTAGGCTTTCGGTAATTCGGTGGTGTACCTTTAACACAGATAAAATACTTCTAGTATGATCAGTATCAACGTCTAACAATTTTCGCATGTGTGATTGTGGAAATATCGCGGACAATCTAGTTGTTTCGTCTATCATAATTGAGAGCTCTGTTAAATTGCTTGTCTAGAGTAATTCCTATGTTCCCACACCAATGCAAATATTCTATTTTGTCTTGATGGGTTACATCTGTGAAGATTATCCTTTTGTGCTTTTGCAAAATTCATTTTAATTGCTTGCTTAACTTCGTCGGAAGCAGAGTGAATTACATCAATGGGTTTTTGGTTAATGATCAAATGAAATGTTTTATTGTATTCAACGGTCGCCCTCATAACTAGCTCCACTAGCTCATTAATTTGCTTATCCATTTTGATGCACCTTGCTATTTCTGTTAGGGTGCTGTGGAGGCGTTCGGTTTGTCCGTTTAAACTACTGTGCAGCGGGGGTGCATTTACAAGATCTATGCCATACTGATTTTTAAGTAACGATGTAATCGCTTCGTTATCATTATAAGTTGGATGATAGGGATTTTCACGTCCACTATTGCCCTAGGCACTATTGGTTGTACTGTCGCATATTTTGAGAATTTGTCGATGCAAGTTAAAACAAGAGAGAACGCTATAGTCGGGTGCCCCGACAATCAGATACCCGTTACTCAGCTAAGGGAGTGCGAGGGAGATGGATATATAAAATCTTTGATCGGTCATAACTTTTTAACGAATGGTCCGATTTAAAAAATTTCTTCTACTTCTTTTGATAGGTTTTGATAATCACAATAAAACTGCATTTTTACATTTCCAAAATCTTTAAAGGTGTGGGCGCCAGACACCTTTCAAAAAATGAGGGGGCGGTTAGAGGGGGCGTGGCACCTTTTTTGAAATAAACTTGCGCTGCGTGGGAACTCCTAGAATATGCATGCAAAATGCCAATCCTCTAGCTTTTATAGTTTCCGAGATCTCAGCGTTCATAGGGACGGACAGACAGACGGACATGGCTAGTTCGACTCGGCTAGTGGTCTTGATCAAGAATATATATACTTTATAGAATCGGAAAAGCTTCCTTCTCCCTGTTACATACTTTTGCACGAATACATTATACCCTTTTACTCTACGAGTAACGGGTATAAATAGTTTTTTATCGGTGAAAAAAATGTCAATGTGCAGCATTTCGCAGACATACCTCAGGGAAAGAAGTATATGTGCACTTTTTAATTGGCTTATATTTCCTCTAAAGTTAACGGTATAGTTTTTGTAGGTATGCAAGTTTGTATTCTTATTAATTGTGAAGATTGTCTACTTCAATGGTCCTATTTGGGCTTCATTCGATGTACCGTTTTAAGGAACGTGTGCTGGAACATGCGGTTTTCATAGGAAATAAGTATATGTGCATATCGATATTATTGTGCTATTGATAGCGAGTAAGATAGGAAGAGTGCTTTATAATCAGCAGAACGTAAGTAAAATTATTTTTGAATGCTTTTCGAATAAAATAATAAATACAAATTTAAATTTTACTGTAGAATGCCTCGTGGGACACATTTGTCAGAGGAAGATCGTGGTATGATCAAACGACTGGCCGAATTCGGCCAGTCCATTTCCTATATTGCCTCCAGATTAAATAGACACAGAAACATAATCAGTAACTTCCTAAATTCCGGAAATTTATGGAAAAACTAAGAGAAGCGGTAGGCCTACTAAAATCGACGAACGGTACAAAAGGCAAATTTGACGTCTAGCTGTTCAAAGCAGCAAGTCTTGCATGGAAATCAAAGGTCAACTGAAGCTAGACATATCCAAAAGACGTATTAACCAAATTTTAATCGATAACAAAATGGTTACATATGCTTCCCGCGACGCTGTGCCAAGGCTGCTACAGCGCTACATAACCGCTCGCCTACAATTTGCTGAGAAGTACAAATTTTTATATTTTCGGACGAAAAAAAATTTAATTTAGACGGCCCTGACTCCTGCCAAAAGTACTGGCGCGATAAACGGCAACCACGGCAGGTCTGCCACAAACGAAACCACGGTGGAGGATCATTTATGGTTTGGGCAGGATTAGGGTATGCTGGCAAGTCTCCCCTTTGTTTTATACCGACCAGAACAAATGCGGAAATATACATAGAGTTACTAGAAACAGTACTCCTCGAATTTGCTGGAGACTTTTACGGAGATGAGTGGATATTTCAGCAAGACAACGCGCCAATCCACACGGCTCGTAAAACAAAAGACTTTTTGGCAGCCAGAAAGATACCTTTATTGCAATGGCCAGCGATCAGCCCGGATTTAAACCCAATAGAAGATCTTTGGAGAATATTATCCAACAAAGTGTACAAGAATGGACGCCAGTATGACACCTCAATGGACTTCAAAAAGGCATTAATCCAGGAATGGGATCAATTGAATCCCACAACTCTACAAAATTTTGCAACTTCAATGCCTAACCGGATTAATCAAGTTTTTATTAAAAAAGGGAAACAATTTTTATTATTAGAAAGTTAAAAAAAAGAATTAAAAAAAAAAATTTGAACAGTATTTTGAATTTTTATTTAATATGCACATATACTTATTGCATATGAAGTAAACGTTGTTTATTACATTTTAAGTTACCCTAAAAGTTTACGGAAACAATATTGTTATTTTTTTTGTTAATATTCATTCAAAGGATATAAATAAAATTTATTCCAAAACATTATCCTTGTTTGGAACTGTTTTTCTTCACTTAGTTTCAATGCACATATACTTCTTTCCCTGAGGTATGACGGAATTGGAGTTACTCCAAGTTCTTGTTTCTTGGGGTGTCTCATACTTTGCTGTAGCTTGGACATTTTCAAAAAATTATAGTCGCAAAGAACTTTTTTGATATTTTCCTGAGCAGCTCTGTGTGCACGATTGTGCTCTGCGGTAATTATTTCGATCTGTTCGCTTTTATCAGAAATGTCTGATACAAAGTTCTTGCAGTGCCAAAACTTCGTCGCTGGAAAATTTGACACTAACGCATGTTGAATGCTGGCCAATGTTGGAAAATTACAATGAATAGCGTTAACAAATTTTGGGATGATGATTGGTTTTAATGTTTTTAAAAGGGTGGATTTATCCGTAAAATGTATAATATGGCGGGATTTATTTCCTAAAAATATAAA
Source organism: Drosophila pseudotakahashii (assembly GCA_035046095.1). Taxonomy (NCBI): domain Eukaryota; kingdom Metazoa; phylum Arthropoda; class Insecta; order Diptera; family Drosophilidae; genus Drosophila; species Drosophila pseudotakahashii. Next base: position 27,811 of record JAWNOE010000117.1, on the reverse strand, counting down.
GTATCGCTTCAGGGAATACTTTGCCTTTTCTAAGACTATCTGATTTCTGAAATAGTTTAAAGGTTTTTCTGTTGTTTCTATAGTATAAGTGCTAGATTCTTCACTGTGAATGGTTGCACAATCAGATTCAGTTTCATTTTGGAGGGCATTGATTTTTTGACTTATGACTTTTGCGCCGTAGTCATCTATTAATGCCTTCCAACGCTTTAATTTGTCACTTGGGTTCTTGTCCGAGCAGCGAACGTTAGCGGCTTATGGTCTGTGTAGATTCTTATATACCGAGTGCCATACATATAGTGCCTTAATTTTCCTAGAGACCTGACTATAGCGAGCAACACTCTTTCGTTAGTTGCGTAACGAGTCTCGCAGTCCTTAAGGGTTCTGGATATCATCGTTATGGGTTTTTTGTCTTGCGACAGTATAGCCCCTAAGGAGATTGGTGAGTGGCCTGCCTATTGTAGCGAAATCCTTTATGAAGCATTTATAATAGCTGGCAAGTCCTAAGAATGATCTTAGTGAAAATATGCGGTTCTGCGTATTCCTTAATGGCTGCTACCTTTTCAGGGTCAGTTGACCCCATTTCGTAGTGACGAAGCCGAGGTATTGGACACTTTCTTAAAAAAATGGATTTTCTCTTGTGAGACGGTCATGCTGGCTTGGTTTAATTTTTTTAGGACCAAGTCAATGTGACTGACATGCTTCTTTTTGTTTGCCGAAAAGATGATAACATCGTCCACATCGTTCCTTATCTGCTCCCTCAAGACATCATCGAGTGGGCTTTTGAAAAATGCTACTAGTATGCTACAAAAAGGTTTTTTCGTGATCTTGCTCTGCGAGGAAAATTTGGTGATAGCCGGACTTTAAATCTAGGGTTGTAAAGTATTTGGCTTTGCCAAGGTTTGCCAGTATTAACTCGATACTTGGCAAGGGATATTTATCAGGAATGGTTTTTATACCCTTGCAGAGGGTATTATAATTTCAGTCAAATGTTTGCAACACAGTGAAGGAGACGTTTCCTAACACATAAAGTATATATTAGAGACCTGCACGAGTAAGTAAAAATATACTCGAGCAGTACTCGGCGATGCCGATTACAACTGTCAAAACTGGCATCGTGGCATGACTACCTTGTTTGATTCAATTAACCGGGACTCGGACATTTTTAACATTTCGAGATCAGCTCCATCAGGAGTGCTCGCTACCACTTTTAACGCGGTGCCTTAGAAGTCTAGGCTTTCGGTAATTCGGTGGTGTACCTTTAACACAGATAAAATACTTCTAGTATGATCAGTATCAACGTCTAACAATTTTCGCATGTGTGATTGTGGAAATATCGCGGACAATCTAGTTGTTTCGTCTATCATAATTGAGAGCTCTGTTAAATTGCTTGTCTAGAGTAATTCCTATGTTCCCACACCAATGCAACTACGTCGGTTATGGGGATGTACTGGGCGTGAGTGTAGTCTGTCACTCTGGCGTTTACTACTGCTAATATTGTTAATATGATTTCCGCGATCCTGTAAGAAAATGACAGGTTAAATCTATTTGCTTCTTTCCCTTTAATAAGGACAGCTGTCCCCATGTCCGCTTCTACTCGTTTTTCCGTGTATAACGGAGTTAGCTTATTGCCTAGTCTTCTATTATTCCTTAAGTACACCTTTTCTCCTACCTCAAATATTCTATTTTGTCTTGATGGGTTACATCTGTGAAAATTATCCTTTTGTGCTTTTGCAAAACTCATTTTGATTGCTTGCTTAACTTCGTCGGAAGCAGAGTGAATTACATCAATGGGTTTTTGGTTAATGATCAAATGAAATGTTTTATTGTATTCAACGGTCGCCCTCATAACTAGCTCCACTAGCTCATTAATTTGCTTATCCATTTTGATGCACCTTGCTATTTCTGTTAGGGTGCTGTGGAGGCGTTCGGTTTGTCCGTTTAAACTACTGTGCAGCGGGGGTGCATTTACAAGATCTATGCCATACTGATTTTTAAGTAACGATGTAATCGCTTCGTTATCATTATAAGTTGGATGATAGGGATTTTCACGTCCACTATTGCCCTAGGCACTATTGGTTGTACTGTCGCATATTTTGAGAATTTGTCGATGCAAGTTAAAACAAGAGAGAACGCTATAGTCGGGTGCCACGACTATCAGATACCCGTTACTCAGCTAAGGGAGTGCGAGGGAGATGGATATATAAAATCTTTGATCGGTCATAACTTTTTAACGAATGGTCCGATTTAAAAAATTTCTTCTACATTTGATAGGTTTTGATAATCACAATAAAACTGCATTTTTACATTTCCAAAATCTTTAAAGGTGTGGGCGCCAGACACCTTTCAAAAAATGAGGGGGCGGTTAGAGGGGGCGGTTAGAGGGGGCGTGGCACCTTTTTTGAAATAAACTTGCGCTGCGTGGGAACTCCAAGAATATGCATGCAAAATGCCAATCCTCTAGCTTTTATAGTTTCCGAGATCTCAGCGTTCATAGGGACGGACAGACAGACGGACATGGCTAGTTCGACTCGGCTAGTGGTCCTGATCAAGAATATATATACTTTATAGAATCGGAAAAGCTTCCTTCTCCCTGTTACATACTTTTGCACGAATACATTATACCCTTTTACTCTACGAGTAACGGGTATAAATAGTTTTTTATCGGTGAAAAAAATGTCAATGTGCAGCATTTCGCAGACATACCTCAGGGAAAGAAGTATATGTGCACTTTTTAATTGGCTTATATTTCCTCTAAAGTTAACGGTATAGTTTTTGTAGGTATGCAAGTTTGTATTCTTATTAATTGTGAAGATTGTCTACTTCAATGGTCCTATTTGGGCTTCATTCGATGTACCGTTTTAAAGAACGTGTGCTGGAACATGCGGTTTTCATAGGAAATAAGTATATGTGCATATCGATATTATTGTGCTATTGATAGCGAGTAAGATAGGAAGAGTGCTTTATAATCAGCAGAACGTAAGTAAAATTATTTTTGAATGCTTTTCGAATAAAATAATAAATACAAATTTAAATTTTACTGTAGAATGCCTCGTGGGACACATTTGTCAGAGGAAGATCGTGGTATGATCAAACGACTGGCCAAATTCGGCCAGTCCATTTCCTATATTGCCTCCAGATTAAATAGACACAGAAACATAATCAGTAACTTCCTAAATTCCGGAAATTTATGGAAAAACTAAGAGAAGCGGTAGGCCTACTAAAATCGACGAACGGTACAAAAGGCAAATTTGACGTCTAGCTGTTCAAAATAGCAAGTCTTGCATGGAAATCAAAGGTCAACTGAAGCTAGACATATCCAAAAGACGTATTAACCTAATTTTAATCGATAACAAAATGGTTACATATGCTTCCCGCGACGCTGTGCCAAGGCTGCTACAGCGCTACATAACCGCTCGCCTACAATTTGCTGAGAAGTACAAATTTTTATATTTTCGGACGAAAAAAAATTTAATTTAGACGGCCCTGACTCCTGCCAAAAGTACTGGCGCGATAAACGGCAACCACGGCAGGTCTGCCACAAACGAAACCACGGTGGAGGATCATTTATGGTTTGGGCAGGATTAGGGTATGCTGGCAAGTCTCCCCTTTGTTTTATACCGACCAGAACAAATGCGGAAATATACATAGAGTTACTAGAAACAGTACTCCTCGAATTTGCTGGAGACTTTTACGGAGATGAGTGGATATTTCAGCAAGACAACGCGCCAATCTACACGGCTCGTAAAACAAAAGACTTTTTGGCAGCCAGAAAGATACCTTTATTGCAATGGCCAGCGATCAGCCCGGATCTAAACCCAATAGAAGATCTTTGGAGAATATTATCCAACAAAGTTTACAAGAATGGACGCCAGTATGACACCTTAATGGACCTCAAAAAGGCATTAATCCAGGAATGGGATCAATTGAATCCCACAACTCTACAAAATTTGGCAACTTCAATGCCTAACCGGATTAATCAAGTTTTTATTAAAAAAGGGAAACATATTTATTATTAGAAAGTTAAAAAAAGAATTAAAAAAAAAAATTTGAACAGTATTTTGAATTTTTATTTAATATGCACATATACTTATTGCATATGAAGTAAACGTTGTTTATTACATTTTAAGTTACCCTAAAAGTTTACGGAAACAATATTGTTATTTTTTTTGTTAATATGCATTCAAAGGATATAAATAAAATTTATTCCAAAACATTATCCTTGTTTGGAACTGTTTTTCTTCACTTAGTTTCAATGCACATATACTTCTTTCCCTGAGGTATGACGGAATTGGAGTTACTCCAAGTTCTTGTTTCTTGGGGTGTCTCATACTTTGCTGTAGCTTGGACATTTTCAAAAAATTATAGTCGCAAAAAACTTTTTTGATATTTTCCTGAGCAGCTCTGTGTGCACGATTGTGCTCTGCGGTAATTATTTCGATCTGTTCGCTTTTATCAGAAATGTCTGATACAAAGTTCTTGCAGTGCCAAAACTTCGTCGCTGGAAAATTTGACACTAACGCATGTTGAATGCTGGCCAATGTTGGCAAATTACAATGAATAGCGTTAACAAATTTTGGGATGATGATTGGTTTTAATGTTTCTAAAAGGGTGGATTTATCCGTAAAATGTATAATATGGCAGGATTCATTTCCTAAAAATATAAAGTATCGCTTCAGGGAATACTTTGCCTCTTCTAAGACTATCTGATTTCTGAAATAGTTTAAAGGTTTTTCTGTTGTTTCTATAGTATAAGTGCTAGATTCTTCACTGTGAATGGTTGCACAATCAGATTCAGTTTCATTTTGGAGGGCATTGATCTTTTGACTTATGACTTTTGCGCCGTAGTCATCTATTAATGCCTTCCAACGCTTTAATTTGTCACTTGGGTTCTTGTCCGAGCAGCGAACGTTAGCGGCTTATGGTCTGTGTAGATTCTTATATACCGAGTGCCATACATATAGTGCCTTAATTTTCCTAGAGACCTGACTATAGCGAGCAACACTCTTTCGTTAGTTGCGTAACGAGTCTCGCAGTCCTTAAGGGTTCTGGATATCATCGTTATGGGTTTTTTGTCTTGCGACAGTATAGCCCCTAAGGAGATTGGTGAGTGGCCTGCCTATTGTAGCGAAATCCTTTATGAAGCATTTATAATAGCTGGCAAGTCCTAAGAATGATCTTAGTGAAAATATGCGGTTCTGCGTATTCCTTAATGGCTGCTACCTTTTCAGGGTCAGTTGACCCCATTTCGTAGTGACGAAGCCGAGGTATTGGACACTTTCTTAAAAAAATGGATTTTCTCTTGCGAGACGGTCATGCTGGCTTGGTTTAATTTTTTTAGGACCAAGTCAATGTGACTGACATGCTTCTTTTTGTTTGCCGAAAAGATGATAACATCGTCCACATCGTTCCTTATCTGCTCCCTCAAGACATCATCGAGTGGGCTTTTGAAAAATGCTACTAGTATGATACAAAAAGGTTTTTTCGTGATCTTGCTCTGCGAGGAAAATTTGGTGATAGCCGGACTTTAAACTAGGGTTGTAAAGTATTTGGCTTTGCCAAGGTTTGCCAGTATTAACTCGATACTTGGCAAGGGATATTTATCAGGAATGGTTTTTATACCCTTGCAGAGGGTATTATAATTTCAGTCAAATGTTTGCAACACAGTGAAGGAGACGTTTCCTAACACATAAAGTATATATTAGAGACCTGCACGAGTAAGTAAAAATATACTCGAGTAGTACTCGGCGATGCCGATTACAACTGTCAAAACTGGCATCGTGGCATCGTCGAATCGTAGGAATCGGCATCGTTTTACTCATATCTGACTCGTAATTCTGTTCGAACGAAATTTTGTTTAAAGTCAGCACTCACTTAATATTCTCGGACACAATTTTAAATAAGGTTCATTCTAGGCGTACCCTTTTTACTACTGAATTCGAAGCCGTAGACGAGGATGGCAATGCTATAAGGAAGACAGCGGAAACTGTTATTCGTTCAATAGGCGATAAGTTTGCGGAGTTGGGCCTTGATCGCGAAATTCATAAACGGATAAAGTTTACAACTGATCAAGGTTCAAATATAAAAAAATCTTTGGTTAATCACACAAGAATTAACTGTGCTGCTCACATGATGAATATTATTCTCAAGCATACGTTTGAAAAGGATTTTTTGAAAAGACGAGCACCGCGTGTTTTATGTTTGATAAACACAAGCAAATCTCTTGTTGAAAATTTTAAAAGGACAGGAAGGAACGGTATGCTGGATAGCAGTATCAAGCAGGAGTGCTGTTCTAGATGGAATACCCTTTTTGACATGTTGTATTCCATTCGCAAAAATTTTTTAGGAATAGAATCGGTTCTACGTAAGGCAAATGAGCTCCATCGTATTATAGGAATTGAAAAGGTATTGCTGGACCAAATAATAGATTTCCTTCAGCCCTTCAAGGACGCAACTTTGGTCATAGAAGCTGATGAGGATCCGACTATTCATGTTGTCATGTTGCACATGCATATTGTAAAGAAAAAAATTCAAAATTTGCAATTTTCCAGGGAAACTCATGAAGATATTCGATTCGTTGCTGAAAAATGTCTAGATGTTTTCGAATCAAAACTGAAAATCAGCAATGAGCATAAAGTTGCAAATACAAAAGTTAGCCAGACAAATTTTATGCATGCCTGCATCGAGCGCTTCAAGCGAAAGGTGCTTTAGTTCGGCTAATCGTGTTTTGGAGGAACGCAGAACTAATTTAAAATCGGAAAATATAGATGCTATTTTATTTTTACACTCGCAGCGTAAGGAAGCGAAAAAGTAAAAATAAATAAAATAAAATGTGTTTGTATATGTTGTCCATGCTAATTTAAATAATTTGACACGATTACATGATTACAAAAAATAATCGTGGCATCGCCAACTTGATTACTTTTACTCGTGGAATCGGCATCGGCATCGTATATACTTGATCAGCATCAATAGCCGAGTCCATCTAGCCATGTCCGTCTGTCCGTCTGTCCGTTTCTATGCGAACTAGTCTCTCAGTTTTAAAGCTATCGCGATGAAACTTCCCAAAAGTCTTCTTTCTATTGCAGGTAGTACATATGTCGGAACGAGCCGGATCGGACTACAATATCTTAAGGCTCCCTGAGGAATAAATAAACAAATATAAGAAAATACATAGTAACTTTCTAGGAAATAGGCGTTTTGATTTTTGACAAATTAAAAACAACATTTTAAATAGGACCGATTGAGTGAGCATTAAACTATAGGTATCCGTTGGACCCAGCCAGCCGTCGTTCGATGAACGGTAGCCGGGACCGCTCTCTAAAAAATTGAGAAGTTCTGGGAGTCGACCGAGTCGCTGTCGTCTTCGATTGCGCTCAGCGCGGCTACCGCAGCGATATCATATTCTTGTTCTTTGGCACTAACGGTCTGCTCGATGTTGTTAAGCCGCTGGCACCTTTGGTCAGTTATCCTATCTGAGAAGTTTGATCCTTTTCAATTTTTTGCCTGCGTGTTTTGAGGTTGCGCTACATTTTGATTCTGTTTAAAATGTGGATGTTGGAAGACGATGGATTCCAGTCCATGGGCTCTACTGCCTGACGTGGGTTGCCACGGTCGGCACAGTTCTCTGGCTTACGCCAAGAATAATTTAGTTGGTGCTTATCTGACTGTTTAAAATAATGAGGATTCTTTCCGTTCCCTTAATTGTCGGGAGCGCGGTACTGAGCCTTACGAAAGTCAGTCTGCTTCATTGCCTTAGCATACGTTGCCGCGAACTGGCTTCTTTCTATGCTAGCTAATGTCATTGCCGATGGGAGGTCTTTTGGCTGTGCCGGAAATACAACTGCCCTTAGGTTTTTTTAGGCCTGAGATAAGTACGTGTAGAGCATCCGCCTTCTTTCCTGTGTTAAGTAGTGTGGCTCTTTCAAGGTCATGGGACATGACAATTTTATTTGTGAAGAGGGTTAGATTACGCTCGACCTCGTCATGGAATTGCATAAGGCTTTGGTAACTTTGACGAACCGCTTCAAGCTGTTGTCGCAACAGCCGCAAAGAAGTTTTGTCTGCGTAGGAGCAGTCTAATGTTGACAGAATGGCATCGAAATTAAATACAGTGTTGTGTGATACCAGCTCGCGCTGGGCACCTAATTTTATTCCTGATTATGGTAACGGATTGATAATGGGCACTGCTGCCCTGGTAAGGCTTAAAGAGTTCGTATGCGTCCGTGGCAGATTGCCTCCACGCTACATACTCGTCTTGCTCACCATTAAAATCTGGTACTGACTTAATTACGTGGAGCGGTATATCGCATGGGGGTGCTCCTGACTGTACTGAGACTCTTTGGTAGGCCTCTACCTGTGGGGGCTCTACGCGTATGTTTTGTAACTGTATATTTACGGAGCTGATTTGAGCTTCAAATTCAGCCTGGAGCCTGGCTTCCTGTTGCGCTAAGGCGGTCTGGATAACGTTTTGCAATCCGTTGACGTTCATTAGGTCTTCTTCCTCTTCGATTTCAACCTGTCTTAGTCTAAAGCCTCTCTTCTTCTTCACTATCACTTTAATAATAATAAGAATGACTATAATACCAGTAATGTCAGTCCTCAGCCATTTAACGCCTAAGAAGTCGCGGACTTCTCATATAAAATAAAAAGGGGGATATTTTTATGTTCATATGTCAATTTTATTTTAGGCAAAGCCTCCCTTGCATTTCATTTTATACCCGTTACTCGTAGAGTAAAAGGGTATATTGTATTCGTGCAAAAATATGTAACGGGTAGAAGGAAGCGTTTCCGACCCTATAAAGTATATATATTCTTAAACAGGATCACTAGCCGAGTCGATCTAGCCATGTCCGTCCGTCCGTCTGTCTGTCCGGCCGGATGAACGCTGAGATCTCGGAAACTATAAAAGCTAGAAAGTTGAGATTACCCACACATATTCTTTGGCTTCTTACGCAGCGCAAGTTTGTTTCAGCCGAGCGCCAGCCCTCTAACGCCCACAATCGCCCTAAAGGACTTTTAAAAATAGCCTGGCGCCGACATCTTTATAGATTTTGTAAAAGTGTAATTGCCACTTTGATGTGTTTAGTAATACCTATCGAATTGTAAAAGAAATTTTTAAAATGGGACAATCCATTTATAAGTTATGAGCAAAAAATAAAAAAACCACTAGATGGCGCTAGTAGCTTTGACGCGTGCATATATTCATCTCTCTCCCACCTTTAGCTGAGTAACGGGTATCTAATAGTCGAAGTACTCGACTATAGCGTTCTCTCTTGTTTCCTCAAAGTTCGTCATGCAATACCAAAAATATGAAGTCAGCCTTTTCTTGTTCGTCAATATCTTGCTACGGTTTTTGAGAAAAAGTCGTTGACAATTTTCGTCTGCTAAACTTACAAATTTTACACTTTTGCAACGCATTTGCATACCCTAATTTTATATATGCCCTTTTACTCTGCGAGTAAAGAGTATAATAAGGTTAGAAAAATTCCCTATATGTTTATGGACGAATATCAGCACAGATGTTTTTAAATGTACCATAATATGGTTAAAACTTTACCAAATGCCACTTTTTTTGAAAAAATAAGATTGTAGTCGACTGAAAATCGACTAGCTAATCGCAAAGCATACTATCGACTTGTAGTCGACTTCAGTCGATTTATTGTCAGCTCTAGTTTTTAGAAAGTACACAAAATATGTTATGAACAACTTTTCTTATTTTCCATCAATGTGGAAGAAAAGGCCAAAACTTGACATTTGGGAAATAACGAATAAGCATGAAATGCCGATAGCAAACTGTAATTTATTTGTATCCTCTTTTTTTTACTTAATGAATTAATTAAGGGAAAAAACAGTGGGACTGTTTTATTAAACTAATTATTATTAGTTCTAAAAAAATATTCTACCTAGAAGTGAGCCAAATTAGATCTTATATTTATAAGGGATATTATCATTTACCTGTCGAACGATTTACGTTATAATTTTATAGGCCGACATTAAAAATTGGATTTATTAAATGTTTTTGGCCAAAGCACCACGGGAAAAAAGTCAGTTTTTTTTGGCATAAAAGCAAAAATTAAAAGTTACTAATTTAAAAAAAACATTATTTTTTTGAATACTAATATGGTTAAATTTTTTTTAAACAAGAGAAAACGCTGTAGTCGGCTGCCCCGACTATCAGATACCCGTTACTCAGCTAAAGGGAGTGCGAGGGAGATGGAGATATAAAACTTTGATCGGGCATAACTTTTTAACGAATGGTCCTATTTGAAAAATGTCTTCTACATTTCGATAGGGATAAATAAGCGCATCAAAATTGCATTTATACTTCCCCGAAATCTTTAAAAATGTGGGCGCCAGACATCGTTTAAGCGCGATTTGGGGCGTTAGAGGGGGCGTGGCGCTTGGCTAAAATAAACTTGCGCTGCGTAGGAAGCCCAAGAATATGTGTGGTTAATCCCAACTTTCTAGCTTTTGTAGTTTCCGAGATCTCAGCGTTCATACGGACAGACAGACATATAGTAATATAAGTACACTGTTTATGCGTTTTTTTTAGAGTAGGGTCTTTGGGTATATATGTAAACTTCGTATTGGCGAGTAATAATTTCCACAGACACCTGTGTGGCTGGTATAGCCAGCACTACCTGGGCAAGAGCAGTTACATGCGACGATTGGAACTTCAGGTCATCAAAAAATTTCAATATGTTGGAGTTCAATGGTAAAAGTCCGAATGCCATGTCAAAACTCTCCACATCTGCATAAATTTTTGATAGTGGTTCACGAGAAGCATCTTTCTTAGTTTGGGATAATGGATAACTTCCTCAGCAGCGCATGGGTTAAACATTTTTATTTTAAACATTTACTATTCGACACTGAAATACATGTGAATAACTGTCCCAGAATAACTGTTTCTGGAAAACAGAAACACTTTTGACACAAAACAAACTGTTTTCTGTTGACTCAACAGTGTTGAGCAAAGACAGAAAAAACTGAAGACAGAAATTAACCTGTTTCGTTCTAACAATTTTATCAATTTGTCAGTAAATAACTGTTATTTGTCGAACAGATTGAAAGTGTCGACAGTTATTTACGAGCTCTGCTTAGAAACAATTACGAATCTTGAGGCACAATTGGCTAGTTGACTCAGAAAAGCAAACAAAGAAAAATGCAAGCCGTCGATTCCCGGGTTTCATAGATCCAGAACAACGGCCACGATCGACCTACTGGTAACCATAAACCGGCAGCTGGCAAAGTGCATCGGTTGGTAAGATAAGAAACATCATAGGTGGGAACAACTAAATAATGTAAACTATTACGGGAGCCAAGTGAAAGCTCGACTCTGGTTTAAAAGACCCCAGCCAAATAGAGAAGGTAGACAGAATCTAGTCTGGTCTCATACTGACGGAAGCCCGGGTTTCATAGATCCAGAACAACGGCCACGATCGACCTACTGGTAACCATAAACCGGCAGCTGGCAAAGTGCATCGGTTGGTAAGATAAGAAACATCATAGGTGGGAACAACTAAATAATGTAAACTATTACGGGAGCCAAGTGAAAGCTCGACTCTGGTTTAAAAGACCCCAGCCAAATAGAGAAGGTAGACAGAATCTAGTCTGGTCTCATACTGACGGAAGCCACAGAGTCCAATGCCACCAGGAGACAGAATTTACTCTGATTCCCGGGGTACGATAGTGTAAGCACTATATTTCCCAAAGCCATCGAAGAATGGAGCCAAGACCGAAGCGCTAGAAGAATCAAGACAGAAGCACGCCTTAGAGCAGGTCTTGCCGCCAGGTCTAAAAGACAATAAAGTGCAAAAGCAGCCGACCCAAAAACAATAAGCACTGGCAAAATCAAAGGCAGTTAATTCATTAATTGCAAGCAAAAGTGAACAAAAACGAGAACATATTGTAAACTGATTTATTTATGAATGGAAGTGCAAAAACAGACAATTCCAAGTGTAGTGAGCAAAACATCGGAGACGCCGCTGCCCGCATCCCAATCATCTGACCAGACGTGTGCCGCCGTGGGATACACATACATACAGTTGCGGCAACAAAAATAGCACCATTGTGTATGCAAGTCTTATTTGTGCTATAAAATGGCTATTTTTTGGAATATTTGCATTCTGTTTTTAAGAGAAAGTAGGTTTATATATCTAGTAAGTAAAATAAGGGTGGTAAGGGAAACAATACGGACGGTTTTTATAACTTGTGAGAAGGGTAGGTTTTCGAGTGGTATTGTAGGTTTATTAACTTAGGATAATTGAGTAGGATAATACTTTGAAAATTATAAAACTATAACGCTCTGCACACGTTCTGCTCGAGTTCTTGGCTTATTCTCCTCTCTAATACAAAATACCGAATACCAACAATACCAAAGACGGTGTTTCTCAACACTATCTTGTATTCTAGGGTATACTGAACTAAGCGCTGTTCACAGTCGGCCTCTCCTGACAAATCTCTGCGTCCTCGCAGGATTCATGGTGTGGATCATCTTCAAAATGGTCGTCTTCATCTGGTTCATCTGGTGGCAGCTCGCACCACGGTTTCATCTTGTCGGACGAATACACAGACTTGTAGTGTCTCTGCGTTCGTTGGGCGTGAGGGATATCTTCGACTAGATATCTGTCGTTTGGGAGGACTTTGTTGATAATAAAAGGACCTTTGTAACGCGGCTCCAGTTTGCGTGATGTTCCTGTGCTGAACGGCTCATTTTCGACCAGCACTAGGTCTCCAAGGCTGTAAACTGTTGGCTTCGCATGTTTGGCATCGTAACGCCTCTTGGCATCAGCTCGGTGATCGTTGACTGTGGTCGCAGCATATGCCCTTAGCTGTTGCAATTCGGCATCTGTTAGCATCTTCGGTTCCTGGTTTTGAATGGCGTTAGTCAGTGTGTTCTTCAGGATATCTCGGGGCTCATATCCGTACAAGAGCTGAAATGGGGAGCATTTAGTAGTACTGTTTACCATGGTATTGATGCTCCACTGGATTGATCTGATGTTGTCATCCCAACGTTTGTCGTTGTCATTCGAAGGCAATAACATTGACAATATTATGCGGTTTGTTCTCTCTGCATGACCATTGGCTCTGGGTGTCCTTACAGCATTTAAAATGTGCTTCACATTGTTCGACTTGCAGTACTTGTCAAAATCTTTGGATGTCAAAGCTGTACCACGATCAGTTACAATTCGATCTGGCATTCCCAAATAGCTGGTAACATCTTGCAGAACATCCAGGACATGTTTAGTTGCTGTACTTTTCACCGCTCGTACTATGGTGAATTTGGTGAATGCATCGACGATCACAAGAATATGTTCGTTCCTCTTGGAACTCTTCGGAAATGGTCCCAGGTGGTCCATGTGTATCGTGGAAAATGGAATCGGCTTGATGTCATCGTAGTGGTACTGTCCTTCCTGGCGTCCTCCTGGTAATTTATAAAACGCACAGCCCACACAGGACTTGATGTAGCTTTTCACATAGTTTCGCATTCGGGGAAACCAAAACAAGTTTAGAATTCGTGCCATTGTCTTCTCGGTGCTCATGTGTCCGGATTTATCGTGACATTCGTACAAAATGTGGAATCTCAGCTGCTTCGGCACAACCCATAACAGATTGCTACCATGTTTTCGAAATATGCGATCTTGCTCGATCACATAGTCGTCTGTCTCTGATTTCTTGTCCAACTTCATGTCTGCGACAATCTTCTGGACTTTCTTGTCCTGTAGTTGTATGGAAAATAGCCAATCCTCTTCGTCGATAATAGTTTTGGCGATCTTAAGGCATGCAGTGTCCATTTCTCGAGCATCCTCGAATGGCGCTCGACTTAGTGCGTCAATGTGGCTCATCTGTGTTCCAGCTCGATGAACGATGTCTATGTCAAACTCTTGGATACGCAACCACCATCTTGCGATCCGGGGTATCAGTTCTCGTTTCTCCATCGACGTTTTCAGGGCATTACAATCGGTAATAACTTTAATCTTCTTACCATAAATATAGTACTTAAAGCGCTCCAATGATTCCACGACAGCTAAAGCCTCAAGTTCGTAGCTGTGATAATTCTTTTCCGGTTTGGAAGTAGCTCGGCTATAGTAAGCGATTGGTTTCAGCTGATCGTCCTTACGTTGTAGCAAAACTCCGGCTAAACCAACTGCACTGGCATCCGTGTGTAGTTCATGCTCGGCATCTAGGCGATAACTGGTGACAACTGGATTCGAGGTCAGACAATTCTTCAATTCGTCGAAGGCATCTTGTTGTGGCGGCTCCCAAATGAATGTCTGATCCTTGCGCAATAGGATTCTCAGTGGCGCTGATATGATGGCATATCCAGCAACGAATTTGCGGAAATAACCGGTGAGACCCAAAAACTTTCTCACATCGGTGACATTGGCTGGCTTCGGAAACATTCTGATGGCATTCGTCTTTATTTCCCCAGGACTGATTCCTTCTGCGTGTATCTGGTGACCAAGGAATGTGATTGACTGCTTATACAACTCACATTTGTCCAGGTTTAACGTTAGTCCGCACTCCTCTCCAGCTTCTCATACATTTCAGCAAATGTTTGGCTACCAATAAGGATGTCGTCCATGTAGTGTATCATGTCTCCTTTCTGCACTCTCTTCTGTAACTCTGCCATGAGTCGATTGAAAACAGCAGGTGCGTTCTTCAATCCGAACGGAAGTCGCTTGAATTCGTACAATCCATCTGTGGTGATGAAGGCAGTAAACTTTCTACTCTCTGGGGCTATCTCTATCTGATAGTATCCGCTGTTGAGGTCCAGGGAAAAAAAGTATTTAAATCTTTTCGCTTCCTGCAGACGCTCCTCGATGTTTGGAACTGGGAAATTTTCCTTTTTGATCAGCTTGTTTAGGCGGCGGTAATCGACGCACATACGATCACTACCATTCCGCTTCTTGATAAGTACCACCGGGCTGGCGTACTCTGATGTGGATGCTGTGATGATGTCCTGTTTTAAAAGCTCGTCAACCATTCTGCTGACGATTTCCTTCTTTGGCTCAGAAACTCGATATGGAGCTTGAGCTACTGGCTGACTGTTCTCGACAATGATGTCTGCTTTGACTACGCTTGTCTTCCCTATGCCTTGCAATCCTGTAGAGAAAACATCGGTGAACTTCTCCAGCAAGCTGCGCATTTGCTCGCTTTCTTGATCGTTGTGAAAATTATCAAGTAGCTTGGCGATATTGCTATCGCTCACAGGGGTTGTCGGCTGATGGACTGCTCGCTTGATCCTTGACTCGTCTGACTCGAAATTCAGCTGGAGATGAGCGCTGATGATGACGTCCTGTCCCAATAGAAAGTCCTCCTGCAACAGATCGTCGTCTGCTACATATACTTTAGCAGTGATGCTTTTCCCGTCGATGTCCAT
Organism: Drosophila pseudotakahashii; assembly: GCA_035046095.1. NCBI lineage: Eukaryota > Metazoa > Arthropoda > Insecta > Diptera > Drosophilidae > Drosophila > Drosophila pseudotakahashii. Next base: position 12,429 of record JAWNOE010000117.1, on the reverse strand, counting down.
GTCCACAATCATCGCTTCTGTGAGGATACATGAACCTCCACAAATGCCTCTAATTTTCATAGAGCACTTGTAGCGCTCAGCGTTGACTTGCGGTGCAACTGATTGGCGGATGATACTGGCTTGACTACCTGTATCGATGAAGGCGCTGTAATCGTGCGAGTGTACGCAGATTTTCCGGATGAAAAGCTTGTCTTGGTTAGCGGCTCCCAACCTCTGAACATTGGCGGCTTGGCAAACTCCACTTGTCTCGTGAAATTTGTTACATTTAGTACAACGTGTCTTTTTCTTCTCCTTCGGGCAAGAATTGGCGAAATGTCCCATATCTCCGCAGTTGTAACACTTCAGGGATTCCTTCGACCTGGGCGGCTTTACATCGATGTCCTGCTTTTGCTCGAAGCTGCTAGCTTTTGATGAAAATTCTTTCTTATTTGCAATTGATCGACCTCTATTTACAAAATAAGACTCGGCTGCATCACGAAGTTGCTTCATTGTTGAGAAATGAATTGCTGCAATACTGTTTTGCAATTCTCGATGCTGTAGACCTGAGCGAACATATCTGATGATCGCTGCCTCGCTGAGCTTGTACCGCACCCCAAGGGCGGACATCCTGAAACAGTACTCCTTTACCGTCTCCTTCGATCGCCTGGTTGCATTGGCCATGTTGAAATGCACTTCTGCTTCGTCTGGGTTTGCGCCGAACTTGTCCTGTATAGCTTCGGCGAAGTTTTTCCACGTCGTGTGTAGAATTGGCGAAGAATCTAGCCACATCTTGGCTGGACCTTTGAGCCGTGTGTAAATGGCGAGCAATAGGAACTTCTCGTCCCACTGGTACGCATCAACCACTTTGTTGACACGATCGATGAACTGGTTGACTGAAATGTCATTGTCGTCGCTGGGATTATATTCTGGCAAGGTGTTGGCGATTTCCTTGACTGATGCGTGTCTGACGTTGCTGCTAGGCTGCACAGGAACACTCCTGTCGATGTTGATCTCATCGATGTCCAAATCGATGATATGTTGCTGTTGCTGCTACTGATTTGCGGCATCTGCTGGTGCTGCATTGCCCATTTGAGCGGTTACTAACTGAGCTAACATGTCCTTCAGTTCCTTCATTTCGTTATGCAATTGAGAAATTGCCGCTGACTGTGCTGACATCGCTTCTTCTTGCTGCATGGTGAGCCCCACTGCTGCTGGCAGCTCTACGTCCTCTGATTGTTCAAAATCTATAAGCCTTTGAACTAATTCGGCTCTGGTGCCAGAAACTGACACGTTTCTTGATCGTAGCAGGAATCTTAATTCGTCGCCCTTAAGATCCGCTATTTTTGGCATTTTCCGCTGTTTCTTAACTTTTTTTCAATAGATGGACAGTTCCCTTTGCAAGCGAGACAACTATATGTACCTCACAAAGCTCTGCATAGACTTGTTCAAAGCACCAATACACACAACCTCTTTGTATGTATCTGCTCTGGTTTCTAGAGACTTCTGCTTCTCTTGAGACTTCTGTGGCAACAGGTTCACTAAGAATCCTGATCAATCTGCTTTGCTTTCCACGGGTTCACATAGATTCCCGATCTTTCTGCCTTGAATCCGTCTGCCACGTAGAAATGGAACACATCCGTAATTTGCAATTTTCTTTGTCACATAGACCTTTGGGAACACATCCCATTGCAAACTTTCCACGCCGACGATCCTTGCTGCTTTTCTGGAGTTTTTAGCACAACTTCTCCTTTCCACGCATATCCAACCTCAAGGATCCCACTTCTGAACTGAGAAGGGTAGGTTTTCGAGTGGTATTGTAGGTTTATTAACTTAGGATATTTGAGTAGGATAATACATTGAAAATTATAAAACTATAACGCTCTGCACACGTTCTGCTCGAGTTCTTGGCTTATTCTCCTCTCTAATTCAAAATACCGAATACCAACAATACCAAAGACGGTGTATCTCAACACTATCTTGTATTCTAGCGTATACTGAACAAAGCGCTGTTCACACTTGGGTTTATTTATAAAAAAAATTGCAAGATAAAGCGGCAACAAAAATAGCACTATTAAAGATTTTCGAGTTAAAACTATATTTTTTGAGCTTTTTGGTGTTCTAGTTTTTTTGTTTTATTAAAAATAAGTACTTTTAAATGATTCGATTAAAAAAAATGAATAATATAGTTTCCCAATTGTGCTATGAAACTCACTATATTGAGAACCAGAAGGACATTCAAAAATTTCATTCCTGAAGGCAATGCAAAAGCTAAGTTACGTTGAATCGTCGAATTCTTTAATATAATAATTAGTAGTCACCTAAAAAAAGATCCCAAAAGGATAACACGAAGTAGGAAAACCACAATGACCCGACCCGACCCCATAACTGCAAAAATCTCAGGTGCATAAATGCAAATGGGTCCCATTTAAGCCGCCTATTTAGTTAAACAATTTTTTTTTAATGTTTGTGAGGATGCAAATTCTTAGACAATATGTACATAAACAAAAATTAGGCGGTTGAAGTCCAAAACAAAAATCTTTCTAGACTGCAAAGCATGGGTCAATTTTAAGAACGTGTCTAAAATAAGGTGCACAATAGGGGTGATTTCCATTTTGTGGTCTGGCGGCTCAAATTACTGTTGTTTGGATGAAAAAGCATTAAATTTCACTTCAGACAACCAACAAATATAATATAGAAGCCCCAATTCACATTTTAAAGGAATAAACAAAGTGGATCTAATATCATGGTATGGACATGTTTCTCGTACTATGGTGATAGTTCAATATCATATAGTAAACCCATAAAGGATTAACATGTTCACGTTGATAACTCATAAATGATGATGCTATTTTATGTGGAACACAAAATTAATTTATTTTGAAAGCTTTACCACGATTATAATCTTAAACAAATCAGAAAGAGAGTCTTCTAACGTTTCGAGACAAATAAGCTAAATATTATGTAATGGATTTCATAGGCCCCAGAACTAAAACACATCGGAAATCTATGCAGATATGTTAAAAAACAATGTTTTTAATGCATAACGAAAGAAAAAAAAGGCAATTGAGCTTTTTTTAAAAAAGTCACAAAACAATTTCCCCAATGAAAGTTTCTAAAGTCGAATGACGTCAAATCCGGCTCGTTTTTGTTTTTGTAGCTGCGGCCAAAGCTTCAGAACAATTTTTCACTCTAAGAAATATAAAATTAAATATTCCAACAAACATAATTTTAAAATATAAATTTTTTAAGTTTTTTAAGCTGTTTTCAAAAATAGTGCTATTTTTGTTGCCGCCTAATTTTGCAACTTTTTAGATAAATGTACGTAAGGATCAAAAACAGTACACATTGTGGTCGTAACCACCCTTATTTTAGTTACTAGATATGTAACCCTAGTAACTCATAAAAACAGAATGCAAATATTTTAAAAATGGCCATTTTATAGCACAAATAAGAATTCCCAAATCAATGGTGCTATTTTTCTTGCCGCAGCTGTACATACATGGACATACATACCTACATATATATCAAATAAAAACACCTCTTAACGAGGTAAACAACTAGTGACGATCGCACCTTCAACATACAAAAGTTCTGATATCAACATTTGTGACGAAAAATTATTAAATACACTTTCTAATATTTTCTGATTCGGCCCGCCCTAGCAAACTATTCCAACCTCTTTCCCTTTACATGCATTTTCTTTTGCTGCGTGCCGAATGAGAAAATATTAGAAAGTGTATTTAATGACGAGTGTAATAATTTTTCGTCACAAATGCTGATATCAAAACTTTTGTATGTTGAAGGTGCGATCGTCACTAGTGTTTTACCTCGTTAAGAGGTGTTTTTATTTTATATCAGAAGTTTTTGTTTGTTTACATTTGCTCTCACAGGAGCTAATATATTCATTTAAATTTAAATGGTTCAACCATAATTTTTAAACTATTGGATTTAAACGAATTAACTTAAAAAGGCGTTCAAGTATTTCAAAATAACTTTTAAACGAGGTATAGCACATGTCTGTAGCTTTAGTAGTGTAGAACTTACGATCTAACGAAATTTAGCTATTTTTAGCTTTTTTACCGCTAAAGCAGCGGGTTTTTCCAAAAGTCGTAAAACAAAAGTTTCCTATTTAGAACTCCTTAAAACAATTGAAATGATTCCAAGACCCTGAAATACAGTTTGGATACGCACGTACAAAATTGAATGCTTGGGCAGCGTTTATTCTTCTGAGCTGGCTAAAGTGGCAATTTTTGTTTCTGAATAACTTTTAAACGTGATGTAATGTGTTATATATCAAAATTTAAGGAATCTCAAGGGCTATATTGAGAAAAATAAAAAAAAGCTTAAAAAAACCTTTAAAAAAATGGTTTTGCGCATAACTTTTAAGCTATTGCATATATATTGCATATACATAAATAGTGTTGAGAAGGCGTTTATTGTACTTCAAAATACCTTTAAAATGAGGTAAAGCACAAGTCTGTAGCTTAAGTATATCGCAAGTAATGGTCTTACGAAATTTAGCCATTTTTAGCTGTTTTTCCGCTAAACTAGCGAGTTTTTCCAAAAGTGGTAGAACTAATGTTTCTTATATCGAGCTGTTTAACACTATATAAACTTTCCAGGATTTTAAACCAACGTTTTGGGACAAACAGACAAGCGGACAAACTCACAAACTGACAAACAGAATTAAATTTTTATTTTTTTTTCATGGGAAGAAGAAGAAAATCTTATTCTGGCTATAACTTTTGAACGGAGCATCGGATTTTAATATATGACCCCTCATTCGACGCGTATTTGCAATTGGAACACAACTAAAACAATGCGAAGCGGCATTTATACCCACCGGCCCCAACAGCTCAAAAATTCGAATTTTCACTTTTTTACTTATTCTGCTCTCTCTACCAGGCCAATTGATTTTCTTTAAATCTTGGTATGCAATTCTGTTAGTTTTTGCGATACCTTTTGATTGGTTTATCACTCATTATGATCGGACCATCACAGCAGATTTTCAATTCTGCGGCTATATATAGTAGTCGCTTTCGCACACTCTCCTTGTGCGCTTCGTCACTACATGGACTGCCGTCCATAGTGATCTGCGGCTATATATAGTAGTCGCCTTCGCACACTCTCCTTGTGCGCTTCGTCACTACATGGACTGCCGTCCATAGTGATATATACAACTAGCAGGGTCGGTATCCCGCAGCTTCGCCTGCGGAAATTAAGATTGAAAACTATGCAAATATGTATGCAGTTCGTTGCTACTTATTTTAAATTTACGAAATTTTTCAGCCTATAAACCGAGAAGAGATTTTATCAGAACTTTTTTCATTAATTTCCGTAAAAACAACAGTATTTTGTCCTATGCAAACTACTTAAGGAAAATACAAATACTTACCAAAAAACCATTGTGTTATTTTTTTAAATCTTTTTAAAATTCTAAAGGATTATTTGCATAAGATATCAGATGGACAAAACAGAATCAAAAAATTCCTTTGACACAAATTCTTTCTCTAATTGTCTTCAAAACATAAGTACTTTGTCCAAAACATATTGTTGAAAATTGAAATGCAGTATTGAGCATGTAATTAAATTCCCATTCCATTGCCATTCAAGCGTAGAAACATTATTCTAAATAAAATTTTTTGAGAACAAAATGGTAAGATACGAATTTGATGAAATTTACATGTTAAGAGAGTTTTGGCTATTGCAGTTTTGCTCTTACCCAGACTAATTAATGTTGTTTTTGTATGAACGAAAAGTAAAAAATGTGCATTTCAAAGCAGTACTTTGACCAAAATATTAAATCTAGCAAATAAACTTAATTTGTTTAAAAAAAATTAAAAACAAGAGAGGAAGCTAGCTTCGGCCATCCTTGCAGTTCCAGGGATTCCAGATTTTGCGTGCCTATTTAAAATGTTGTTTTTAAGTTGTCAAAAATCAAAACGCCGACTACTTACAAAGTTACAATATAGTGGTTCGATCCGGCTCTCTCCGACATATGTACTACCTGCAATAGAAAGAAGACTTTTCGGAAAGTTTCACAGCTATAGCTTTAAAACTGAGAGACTAGTCGCATAGAAACGGGCAGACGGACATGACTATATGGACTCGGCTATTGGTGCTGATCAAGAATATATATACTTATATGTATATATATAAGACTAGTTTGCGTAGAAACAGACGGACAGACGGACGGACAGACGGACATGGCTAGATCAACTCGTCTAGTGATGCTGATTAAGAATATATAAACTATATATGTATGTGGTCGGAAACGTCTCCTTCACTGCGGTACAAACTTCTGACTGAAATTATATTACCCTCTGCAAGGGTATAACAAATGCTTAAAGATATACATAGTTCTCCAACAACAAATATGATAATTTTGGTAAAGATCCTCCTATCACAGTTGAAAAAAATTACTGTCTCATATTATATCTTGGCCTTGCTACCTCGTTCGACCTTTTCCCCTTTGTTAATTGACTCGAATTTTTGGTTTATCAAAAACGAAATTTTAAAACTATTTAATCCGAGTTCTGTTAACTTCTTTTAAATATGTTTTTTCTTGAGAATTAATTAATTATCTAAGAATAAAACAAAGGTAACTTTATGCAGATGGGTAACGAAAAGGTAAATAAAAACCAAATACTCTTGGCGATTTTGCTACCACAGTAGACAACTCTTATAAAGGAAACAAATATTTATGCAAAGCAATTTAAAAAAAGGTATCAAGAAAATCAATTGGATACTAGCCGCATTTTAGAATTATTATTTTGTTTTAGCAAAAGGATATCAGTATTATCATAAATTTGAATCAGCGGTCGGCACACACACACAATGACATTTTGTTTTATATTTGTGTGAGTAAACCCAGCGGGAAAGTGAGAAGTTGGTTTTTAGAGTATTGGAAATCCTATTCCTTTTAGCAGGTAGTGGTGAGTAAATAGATAATTTCGGAGCGCTAAATGGGGTGGATTTCTGAATAGCATCAATATCAGGCCACTTATGCGCTGTGTGATTTCTGTGTCACACCGATTTTAATATTTACAAAAAAATCAGCAACTTATAATATTCCAGAATCCTATGATTTACACCAAAACCAAAAGCCTTGTTTTCACATTTATATTTATTTGTTAATATTTTTTAAAGAACGTAAAAGAGATATTAACATTTTTTCTCTAATAAATGAAATTTAATATTAATTATTGTAACTAAAGGAAGGGACGGAAAGCCAAAGTGTGAAGATAGGGCGGAACGTTCTTTTACACTAGTCGTACAAGCGAAATTAAGCGCTCAGCAGTATCCCTGCGTAGCATAGACTGCCAGCGCGAACTGAGTGGAACCCTAGCGGGACCATCCGGGACAGAGCAAGGGACAGGTGGTGGTATATCGAAATGAGAGATTCCTGAAAAGGCCGCCTCTGTTAACCCTAGTCTGAAAACGGTGACGCTTCCAGAAACCCACGCCGCTGATCTCCTGGCGAGTCCAAGGCGCTACAAGTAGTCGTCGATTCCACGCGTCGGAGACGAGCAGCGCCCAGCGTCTTCAGGGAGCTTCAAGGATCTTCATTGGGCTTCAAGAGTCTTCAGGGAGCTTCAAGGATCGTCGAGGGAGCTACGGGACCTACAGCCAGTCATCGAGGGGAGCACCGAGTCATCGAGGCGACCAGGAGTCGTCGACGGCCACGAGTGGCGATATCAAGGACAGCCGAGCCTACAAAACCATTGCAGTATTACACCTGCAATAAAACCCACTACGAACCCGTGAATCTTGTGCTTTCTCAGTTCGTTACAATTTGCATACGCGTTACATATTGCATACGCACTTTTACCACTGCAGTGCATTGCCTTTCGCGTTAATTCTTGTTATACCCGTTACTCGTAGAGTAAAAGGGTATATTGTATTCGTGCAAAAGTATATATGATGGACGTTGATGCACTACGAGCAGTACAAACAAGTGGCCCAACGATACCAAGCACGTGCTTGTTACGCGCGGGACCCTTTATCAATTAGGGCAAAAATGCGAGTTCGCGAGGAAAATATATGAAACAAGTACTACAAATACTACAACTAAGATTGAAGCAAATGAGATAAAATTTTAGTTTTTAATACGGGGATAGATGTTGAAGTGCAAATTAAATGATAAAGATTGTTATAATTTTTACATAGAACACGAAAGGGCTCATGCAGAGTAAAATTTGATGTACATCGAGGCAAATTAAGAGGGTAATAATTTCGTGTTAGTCTAACGGGAACATTAAAAGTTAAACGGTTTACCAGTTCTACGGAGTCAATATCACCTTTTATAAGATTTTGCATAAAAATAGTACCAAGCATTATTCTACGGTTTTCAAGTGTAGGTAAATTAAGCAATAGTAATCTACTCTGGTAGGAAGGTAGCCTTACGTTTTGATCCCAGTTCAAACTACGAAGGGCAAAAAGGAGAAATTTTTTTTGCACCGACTCAATACGGTCGATGTGCACTTGATATTGTGGACTCCAAACTGAAGAACAATATTCCAAAATAGGACGGACAAGGGAGGTATATAATAATCTGGTTGTATAAGGGTCATCAAATTCCTTTGACCAACGCTTTATAAACCCAAAAACACTCATAGCTTTATTGACAGTGGCCATTATGTGGCAATCAAATTTAAGTTTTGGGTCGAGAAGAACACCTAAATCGTTAAGTCTTTGAAGCGCATTGTTAAACCAAGGAGGCCTGTTTAGCTTCGGAGGAAGACTGTCAGGAACGCATTCGTCAAAAAAAGTGTTTAAAACGCTATAGAAAAGTTCAATTGCACTGTCAATATCCATGCAATTGTACAAATCAGTCCAATTATATTGCGAAATCATGTAGTTTAGTTTATTATAGTCACATTTACGAAAGCATCTCCTTTTAGTTTGAGGAACTAAAGGAGAAAGGGTATCAGTACAGGGGAGGCCAATTGTCAATTCCAAAGTTGGATGATATAAGTCTTCAGGTACAACAAGTGCGTCAATTCTAGCTACAGTGACTTCATGCGGATCTAAAACAAATACTAGATCTAATTGTCTATTTAATGAATTTCGTATAAAGCTTACTTGCTGTAACGATAATTCTAAAAGGCCATCCACAAAATCATGGGCGGATAAAGGAGTAGCGACAAGTGAGTCAGTGGGAAGAGACCAAGAGATATTAGGGAGATTAAAGTCACCCAAAACAATCAAAAGGTCTCTGTTGGAAAGAAAGGATAGAACAGATTTTATAGCAGACAGATGGTGCTCATAAATTATTAAATCAGAGCCAGGAGGAATATAAGAGCAGGTTACAAAAATAGATAAGGATTGAATGGAAACTTTGACACTAACAAATTCAATATCGTTAGGGATATGAATGTTAAGTCTCTCCGATGTTAAACTAGAGGTAACGGCAATCAGTACACCACCCCCCCTACGCGGGAAGCGATCGGTCCTGTAGGAGTTAAAGTTCATTGACAAAACTTCAGAGTCAGATATCTCTGGTTTTAGCCAAGTTTCCGTAAAAGCCAAAATATCTTCAGTAAATGCAGAGGAGTCAGCATAAAGCTTTGGTAGCTTCATATTTAGTCCTCTAACATTTTGATAAGCCAAAAATAAACCTGTTAGTTTTTTGGCACAGCGGAAGACCTATTATTAGGCACAGTGGAAAGCCGATTATTAGGCACAGTGGGAGGCCTGTTATTTGTTCTCGGTTTATTGGGAACAAATTCTTTTATTACCAAATCATCATTAAGCCAAAAGCTTTCAGAAAGTAGTACATTAAACACATCAGGCGGAGCAAATATTTTAAAAGAAGATATCCTACGGGCGTACGAAAATCGAAATTGTTCAACTTCAATGTCCTCGGATGGGAATTTTTCACGTATGAATTCCATAACATCCTCAGATTTGGTATCCGGGGTAAATCTAGAAACAAACAATTGCTTCTTATGTGGAACAACTGAAAGTTTCTTACGCCCCCCAGCAGCAGTCCGAACCTCACTTGGCTGGGACCCAGAAGCGGTTCCTACTGTATCTACAGTCAGCACCGACTTCTGTGACTCAGGTCGGCATCCAGAAACAGAGTCACCTCCGGAACTGGCTGTAACCATAGGCACAGGTGGCTCGCTTACCCCTGTGTCGACCGGAACTGCTGCAGCTACCGAGTTCAATGTTTTGTTTTCTTTCACGGTCTTATTAACAGGGAGAAGGAAGCTTTTCCGACCCTATAAAGTATATATATTCTTGATCAGGATCACTAGCCGAGTCGAACTAGCCATGTCCGTCTGTCCGTCTGTCCGTCCGTATGAACGCTGAGATCTCTGAAACTATAAAAGCTAGAGGATTGGCATTTTGCATGCATATTCTTGGAGTTCCTACGCAGCGCAAGTTTATTTCAAAATGGTGCCACGCCCCTTCTAACGCCCTCAATCGCCCTACACCATTTTTTGAAAGGTGACTGGCGCCCACACCATTAAAGATTTTGGAAAACTAAAAATGCAGTTTTATTGTGACTATCAATACCTATCGAAATGTAGAAGAAATTTTTCAAATCGGACCATTCGTTAAAAAGTTATGCCTGATCAAAGATTTTATATATCTATCTCCCTCGCACTCCCTTAGCTGAGTAACGGGTATCTGATAGTCGGGGCACCCGACTATAGCGTTCTCTCTTGTTTTTAAGTTAATTCGTTAATTCTTGTTTTTAAGTTATCTGAGTAACGGGTATCCAAAGTCGAGGCACTCGATCACCCTTGTTATACCCGTTACTCGAAGAGTAAAGGGTATATTGTATTCGTGCAAAAGTATGTAACAGGGAGAAGGAACCTTTTCCGACCATATAAAGTATATATATTCTTGATCAGGATCACTAGCCTAGTCGATACAGCCATGTCCTTCTGTCCGTCTGTCTGTCCGTCCGTATGAACGCTGAGATCTCGGAAACTATAAAAGCTATATCTATAGAAGAATTATATTTTGCATGCAGATTCTTGGAGTTTATACGCAGCGCAAGTTTGTTTCAGCCGAGGGACACGCCTCTTCTAACGCCCACAATCGCCTTAAGTTAAATCGTTAATTCTTGTTTTTAAGTTATCTGAGTAACGGGTATCCAAAGTCGAGGCACTCGATCACCCTTGTTATATCCGTTACTCAAAGAGTAAAAGGGTATATTGTATTCGTGCAAAAGTATGTAACAGGGAGAAGGAAGCTTTTCCGACCTATAAAGTATATATATTCTTGATCAGGATCACTAGCCTAGTCGATATAGCCATGTCCTTCTGTCCGTCTGTCTGTCCGTCCGTATGAACGTTGAGATCTCGGAAACTATAAAAGCTATATCTATAGAAGAATGATATTTTGCATGCAGATTCTTGGAGTTCATACGCAGCGCAAGTTTGTTTCAGCCGAGGGACACGCCTCTTCTAACGCCCACAATCGCCTTAAACGAGTTTTAAAAAGGTGTCTGGCGCTCACCCCTTTAACGATTGTGGAAAAGAAAAAATGCAGTTTTATTGTGTTTATCAATACCTATCAAAATGTTGAAGATTGATTGATTATTAAAGTTTTATATCTCCAACTCCCTCGCACTCCCTTTAGCTGAGTAGCGGGTATCTGATAGTCGGGGCACCCGACTGTTGAAGAAGTGTGATTTTAGGCGCGTGCCTATAATATATTTTCGTTACACATTATATATACGTGTCAAGTAAAGTCAAAAGTGACAATGGCGGGGGCAAGAAACTTTCTTCGCTATACGCGGTACCACTTCCGGTCCATCATACCAGAGCCGCTGTTATGAGACAGGCTGCGTTAGCCGCGGAAGAATCAGGGCGAGCTAGTAAGAATACTAGCACCAGCAGAGTTCCAGGGAAAAATATATTCCTAAGTTTTAATTAAAAAAAATTGATAATTTAGGCAATTTAGGCGCACCATCCATCCACAGGTACGCCTAATGGGGCATTCGCTAGGCCACAATCAGTGTTGTGTCTATAAGCATTATCATTTCTTTTTCACTATCATTAAAAAAACAAGAGAGAACGCTATAGTTGAGTACTTCGACTATTAGATACTATTAGATAATGCACGCGTCAAAGTTACTAGCGCCACCTAGTGGCTGTTTCATTTTATGCTCATAACTTTTTAATGGATTGTCCGATTTTAAAAATTTCTTCGACAATTCGATAGGTATTAATAAACACAACAAAGTGGGATTTACACTTTTATAAAATCTATAAAGATGTCGGCGCCAGGCTTTTTTTTAAAGTCCTTTAGGGCGTGTTAGAGGGGGCGTGACCCTCGGCTGAAATAAACCTGCGTAGGAAGCTCAAGAATATGTGTGGGTAATCCCAACTCTCTAGCTTTTGTAGTTTCCGAGATCTCAGCGTTCATACAGACAGACCGACAGACAGACAGACAGACGGACATGGCTATATCGACTCGGCTTGTTATCCT